>OY856413.1:935838996-936326496 GCA_963693085.1 Alisma plantago-aquatica | reverse complement strand
CGTAAGACGGTCTTGTTTGCTTCAGCTCTTATGATTGATTAGAAGTACGAGTCATTTGTCTGGGTTTTCAAGCAGTATCTACTTTGTTTTGGCAAAGAGCCGGTGTCCATCATAACCGATCAAGACCTGGCTATGAATGCTGTTATCCTTATTGTTTTTCCAAATTGCAAGCATCGATTCTGCAGCTGGCACATCCTACAAAAGCTTCCCTCTAAGGTTGGTGGTCTTCCTAACAAGGAGCAGATCATAAGCTCCTTGAATGATTGCGTGTGGAATGTGGATGATGTCGATATTTTTGAAGAGAGGTGGCATTCTGTTGTTGAGGAGTATGGTCTGTCATCCATTAATTGGCTGTCTGACATGTATGCTATGCATTCAGATTGGGTTCCATGCTATATGCAGTCTTCCTTCTTCGCGGGCATGAGGATAACGTAAAGGAGCGAGAGCTTGAATGCATTCATTAGAAGCCATGTGAATAGTAAGAAGACTCTATTTGAACTTGTATGCTCATTGGAGACTGCTTACTCTCATGTATGGGAGATTGAAAATTTCAAAGACTTTGAAGATGAGTATATTAATCTCCCTTTGTCATCACTGTGACCTCTAGAGGAGCAGATGAGAGGTATATACACAAAGTCAATTTTTAAGATCTTTCAGGGCGAGGTTCATCAAAGCATGATATATAATGTAAAGGAAGCTTCAGAAGGTGTGTTTGAAGTCTATCGTGTCGGTGGCCTTGGATCTGCCCGCATCTTGAAGAAAAAGTCGTCGAATGAGATTGTTTATTGCAAATGTTACATGTTGGAATTCAAAGATATCCCTTGCAGGCACATCCTGTCCTATTTGAAGAGTCATGACTTTTTCACTCTTCCCGAGCCATACATATATAAGAGGTGGACCAAAGGCTACAAAGAACATCCTTTGATTTTTGGCAAAGCATCAATTAGTCATCTATCCACTGGGAGGACTCTTAAGCTTGTTTCTGCCTGCAATTCTATTGTGAACATAACATGTAGAAACAACGCTGTAGATATTTGCCATGAAAAACTACTAGCATTGCGAAAGCAGCTGTTAGAATTAGATGTCGCTGATAGTTGTGCAGATGCAGGTGCTGGTGTAACTGCTTCAAATACAGCTTCTTCTTCCACTGTCAAGGTTCATATCCCCAATGTTTACAAAACTAAGGGGAGACCCAAATCCACAGATGTGAGGTCTAAATCTGGAGTTGAGATTGCCCAGTCTAAAAGAGAGAGGCAGTGCAAGAATTGCTTAGCTTTTGGTGTTAACCATGACAGCAGGAACTATCCTAAGAAGTAGTGCATTATATGATTGGGATTTGCTGCTACTATTTCTACTGCTCGTGTTCTGGTGATGTTGCTGCTGCTATTGATGTATATGTGGTTCTATCTTTTTTAGTGGAGTTTGTAGTTGACCAGTGTGTCAGTGAGGCATGTTCAAATCTATAATGGGGTTGTTCTTTTTGTGTAGTTTTGTGAAAGTGATTTTGTAACCTTCTAAGTACTTCACTTGTGTTTGTAATCTATCTTTGTGTTACCTTGTGCTCCAGCAGTTGTATGTATACTCCGAATATGTTACAAAGAATGTTTTCTTATCAATTGTTATTCTTTTTGAATAATATGTGTTTGTCTTTGTGTACAATGGATACTCTTAGTGTTGTCACAGTTACTCTTATTGTTGTCATAGTTACTCGTAGTGTTTCACAGTTACTCTTATTGTTGTTAGAGTTACTCGTAGGGTTTTCAAAGTTACTCATAGTGGTTTTTCAGTTACTCATATTTTTTTCACAGTTACTCTAACTGCTATTTGAGTTACTCGTAGTGCTCGTTCAGTTACTCGCATTGTTTTCATAGTTACTCGTAGTGTTTCACAATTACTCGCAAGATTTTTAAGTTACCCGTAGGGTTTTTTCAGTTACTCAGGCTATTTGAGTTACTCGTAGGGTTTTTTCAGTTACTCACGGGCTTTTTTCAGTTACTTGTAGGGGTTTTTCAGTTACTCACAGTGTTTGTTCAGTAACCTTCGAAAGGGTTTCTTCAGTTACTCACATGGTTTCTTCAGTTACTCGCGTGCTTTTTTCAATTACTCGCGTGCTTTTTTCAGTTAGTCGCAGTGGTTTTTCAGTTACTCACAGTGTTTGTTCAGTAACCTTTGAAAGGGTTTCTTTAGTTACTCGCGTGCTTTTTTCAGTTACTCGCAGGCTTTTTTCAGTTACTCGCAGGGGTTTTTCAGTTACTCGCGTGCTTTTTTCAGTTACTCGCGTGCTTTTTTCAGTTACTTGCAAGGGTTTTTCAGTTACTCACAGTGTTTGTTCAGTAATAGTAGGAGCACAATGAGTAACCGTATCAACACTAAGAGTAATAGTAGGAGCACAATGAGTAACTGTGACAACACTAAGAGTAACTGTGATAAAACAAAAAGTAACTCTAGCATTCAAAAACTAACTTTATTAAAGAAGGAACCAGAAAAGTGAAGAAAAGAGAGCACAGAGCTATAAAGATATGTACAAGAGTCTGCTGTACGATGTAAATGCACAGACACAGAGCACAGAGCACTGTTGTGTCATCAGAATAGCACAGAGCACTGCTTCCATCTTTGCAACACCAACAGCACAGAGCACTGCTACCCATCTTTGTAGCACCAACAACACAGAGCACTGCTGCCCATCTTTGTATCACCAACAACACAGCGGGGGACTTTCAGATCTTCAACATCTCCATCCTCCATGGCACCCTCGACGTCCACCTCTTCTTCATCCACGACTGCTACGGTTTACAGAAGGGACAATTTTACAGAAGAAATACCGACAACCCCCTTAACATTTTAGTAGCACCCCCTTTGACCATCTCCTCAGATCGAAACCTCTTCATCACCACCGGTTGCGAAGCCTACCGAGTACTGCTGCCCATCTTTGCAAAGTACTGTTGCCCATCTTTGCAGTACCAACACGAACAACCAACATTCGTCCCAGCCAACTCCTTCACAACCTACCTTCTTCACAGCCTACCATGGAGCCGTTCATCCAACCCATCAACTACACCATTGACAACAAGACAATGGAATCCATTCTACTTCCTATAGAATGGAACCATCTCCATTTTCACATCAAACCAGGCAAGACCACCTTCCTAATCGGAAACCAGACATTCCAGATAACCCTTATGCAGAATAAAAACGGGTCACTTTCAACTGCTAAGGCATGGAAAAGGATGATCGCACAACTCAATATTTCTTAAAGGTTGGATCATCTTCCTCAAGCCAACTGATCACCAGACTATCACAACATGGATCACATATCAATTCTTATGAGCTTATTCTGCTCTTTAGAATGCTTGGCGACGAAGTATACTCTGGATCGGAGGACTCTGTAGATCAGCTCTTTGTTGGGGACAAATACCAAGCAGCGCCAATATCAGCTGTAAATCCCGTTCAAGTTGACTCATCCACAACAACGGACACCTCAACATCTGCAGAAGACACTACTTCTTCTTCTGTCCAGCCTGCCTTTCACAAATAGGTATGCACCGGCACCCTTTTCTCTTAGCCTTTTGGTCGATAATCTTCCCCATCACTATCTATACCGCCCCCCAACCATCCTGGGATCAAAACCTATTTATGACTCATGGGTAAATCCTTTGCAGGTTCACTCATTTACAATAGATATGAACTTCTCAGATACGAACGTGTGTTTTGGCTTGATGTCTATGCTTTGTAATGGAGGGAATTATGTGTATGATATCTATCGCCAGGGATGGATCCGACCCCCTGAGCTATTTGATTTTTATGTTCAGTTGATGGACCTTCTTTATAGATGATTTGGTTGTATTTTTCTGTATTTTTATGTTCAGTTGATGGACCTTCTTTATAGTTGATCTGGTTGTATAATATATAACATTTTATGCTTTGAATGTTGTAATCTTGAATGTTTAGCTGTAGTGTTTTTGTCTGATTATATATACTTTCAGTTAGCATGCGAAAAATACATATAAGTTACTTAAGCATTACTATCAGTTAAGTAATTTACAGTGTTTCTTTAGTTACTCGTAGGACAGTTACTCGCTTGACAGTTACTCGTAGGACAGTTACTCGCAGTGTTTTCACAGTTACTCTAACTACTATTACAGTTACCACAGGATTTTTTCAGTTACTCACAATATTGTCATAGTTACTCACAGTATTGTCATAGTTACTCGCAATGTTTTTTCAGTTACTCGTAGTCCTTTTTCAGTTACTCAGAGTTTTTTTTCAATTACTCGGAGTGTTTTTTCAGTTACTCGGAGAGGGTTCAGTAACTCACATGGTTGTCCAGTTACTCGCATAGGGTTCAGTTACTCGTATGGTTGTCGCCAATACATGTTTGTTGTTCAGTTACTCACACAGTTGCTCAGTTACTCACAATGTTGATACAGTTACTCGCAGCGTTTGTTTAGTTACTCACAGTGTTGGTTCAGTTACTCGCAGTGTTGGTTCAGTTACTCGCAGTGTTTGTTCAGTTACTCGAAGCGGTTGTTCAGTTACTCGCAGGGTTGTTTAGTTACTCGCAGTGTTTTTCCAATTACTCGGAGAGGGTTGTTTAGTTACTCGCAGTGTTTGTTCAGTTACTCGTATAGGGTTGTTCAGTTACTCACATGCTATTTGAGTTACTCACAGTGTTTTTCCAGTTACTCGGAGTGGTTGTGATAGTTACTCGCATTGTTTGCTCAGTTACTCTGAGAGGGTTGTTTAGTTACTCGCATTGTTTGATCAGTTACTCTGAGAGGGTTGTTTAGTTACTCACAGAGGGTTGTTCAGTTACTCACAATGTTTGGTCAGTTACTCGTAGAGGGTTGTTCAGTTACTCGTAGGCTATTTTGATTTACTCGCATTATTTTTCCAGTTACTCGGAGCGGTTGTGACAGTTACTCGCATTGTTCAGTTACTCGTAGGCTATTTGAGTTACTCGCAGTCCTTTTTCAGTTACTTGCAGTCCTTTTTCAGTTACTCACATTCCTTTTTCAGTTACTCGTAGTCCTTTTTCAGTTACTCGCAGTCCTTTTTCAGTTACTCGTAGTCCTTTTTCAGTTACTCACAGTCCTTTTCTAGTTACTCGTAGTGTTTTTCAGTTACTCCAGGGTTGTGATAGTTACCCGCAGTGATTGTTCAGTTACTCAACCATTACTGTCGGTTACCCAAGCACTACTCTCAGTTACTCAAGAGCTAATCCCAGGGTTTTTTCAGTTACTCGAAGTGTTTGTTAAGTAACTCAATCATTACTGTCGGTTGCTCAAGCATTACCTTCAGTTACTCAAGCATTTCTCTCAGTTACTCAAGCATTACTCAAGCATTCTGTTACTTTCAGCTCAGTTACTCATAGTAGTTTCAGAGTTACTCTTACAACATTCAAAGCATAAAGTTATTTAAAGCATTCAAGAACATAAGCATTCACACCAAAAATGTATTCGAAGCATTCAAGATCAACTGTACATTCAGTCTTTTTGTAGCACACTAATAAATAATTCATTTTAATCAGATGTACATTTAGCCAAAATATAAGGGCAAAATCAATATTGTTCAAGATGACATGTACATCAAGATCAACTGTACATCAAGATCAGTTGTAAATTCAGACTTTTAACAGCTGTACATTCAAGAGCAGCTGTACATTCAGCTATACACAGCTTATACAACAGAATAACAGAAGGCTATTGTTCTTATTTTAGCCATTTATCAAGGCTTGTAACTATTTCTACCTCTGAGATATGTTCTGCATCCATTTTTGTTGTTGTTTCTTCATTCTTCTCTGTTTCTTGTTGTTTCTCAGATTCAGCTTCTCCTCCCTTGTTATCATCAGATATACCTTCTTTGATGTCTTCGCTTTCAGCTTTTTCATCTTCTCTTAGAGGCTGCAGCTGCCCCCTTGCCATCATTCGCTGAAAAACATCAGCCCTTATTGCCGGTATGTCTTTGCAGGTGAAGTCCATAGTTTTTCCATTGACTAGGCATTCTAAGTACTTCATGACAAAGATCCCATAGTCAAGTGAGTCTTCTTCCTACTGTGGGCAGATCGGGTACTCCCGTTCCCACTGCGACAACTGGCTTCCCTTTTCCGGTGCACCCCTAAAGAATTCATGCACTATACCCACCTGCATTAAAAAAACAAGACATTTATTCATCATCAATTAAAGATCATTAATTCTTTCAATCCACTTATAAAATACTTAATTTTTATAGATCACTTACCCATCTATTGAATTCTTTTCTTGAGTTGCTACTCCAATTCATTGAATTATAAGACCGATGTGCTCCATCCCTAAAACTTGCTTCATACAAGTGCCAGTGGTTGTCGTTGTTTAGTATTGTGAACACCGAGTCCATTACGTCCCAATCTTTCATTGGAACGTTGAATTGTGGAGATAGCATGTCTATCTACTCCAAGGTGATGTCCTCAATATTAAATGATAGCTTTTGCTACAAATGTAGAGTTTAAAATTCACATCTATAAGTTTCAGTTTGTGTTTCTATATTGTAATTTCATGTAAATTTGTATACAAAGTTTATTTGTCTTACCGGAGTATAAGTGCTCATGCAGTGCCACATCAACCCCTTCTTCCTCCACTTGCTTGTACTCTCCTTAAGCATCTGTACAAAGTAGTCGAGAACCTGAATAAAACCAAAAGCTTTATGAGTTTAGCAATCCAAATTATCTATTTCAAAGAGTTATACTACGTTCTTGTTTCTTACAGGTGATTGTGTCATTTGATCCTTGTACAGGAGGGCGGCGAGGTCCTTCCCCGTGCACCAAGTGTGTTCACTGAATTTCCATTCTCATTTTGACCTGCCAATTATTTTTATAGATGTTATACATATGAGTTGGATATTGAAACATTAATGTTTTATCATTTTACACTTGACAATAACCAATTCTCTTATATTTCTTCTATGTTGTCCATGAAGTGATGGACAATTTCTTTGGCTTCTTTTGTTTTGAAATGTTCAAAACCTATGAAGTTTGACATCTTGTGCTGTCAACAACAATAGAGCAATCCATGTTAGAATCAATCTTCATTTTTCCCAAGTTATTTAAGCATTACTATCAGTTACTCAAGCATTACTCTCGGTTACTCAAGCATTACATTCAGTTACTCAAGCATTACATTCAGTTACTCATTCATTATGTTCAGTTACTCAAGCATTATATTCAGTTACTCAAGCCTTACATGCATTTACTCAAGCATTAGGTTCAGTTACTCAAGCTTTAGGTTCAATTACTCAAGCATTACTTGCAGTTATGATATACTTGAAAGGAGATGAAACTTACCTTTTCCTCCCTTCTTTTCTTCACATTTTTCTCTATGCTTCCTATCTTTAGTTCTTCCATCGTCTTCTTCTTCTTCAATCTTCTTCTGGGCTTCTTCTGCCCTTCTTCTTCTACTATCTTCTCTGACTGTTCGCTCCCTTCTTCTTGTTTCTTTTGGTCTGCATCTTCTATAGACTTTGGTTGTTCAGAACTGTTGTCTTTTGTTTCTTTCTTCTCATCTTCATCAACATTTTTCCTGTCCTCACTGTGATCTTTTGATTCCACATATTTTCTTCTGAGGGTTAGCCTTCTTCGTTTCGTCGGTGGGTCGACATCCTTTGTCGGTGTGTCTTTCGATTCATCTACATTCACCGAGACAAAACCCTCTACAAATTCTTTGAATCCACTTTCAGGTGACTGTGATTTGTCACCCTCATCTTCCCACTTTCTTTTTAGATTTTTATTTTCTTCTTCTAACTTGGCTATTCTTTCTTCTAGCCTTTTATTCTCCAATTGCAGCTCTGTGAATTTCTCAACACTTATTCTTGTGCAGATCTCCTTATGCATTTTGAGCTCCTCCTCCAACATTTGGATTCTTGTCTCCAGGGTGGAGGTGTCAATAGTGTCTCCCTCTTAGATGATTGGCTTTGCTGGTGCCTCATTGGTTGTTGGCGTACATTTTTCTGGCATGTCCTTCGATGATTTTGCAGCCTGCCAATCATCTCCCTGGTCTACCACTATCATTTGACAAACCTGTCCAACATATAAATAAAAATAATGTGTCACAAAATGAAACATGTATGATTATGTTGTATATTATATTTTGTAACAAAGATTAGATAATCTTACATCCTTAGGGTCCACTGCCCCTAATTCCATCAATTTCTTGACCGGCGCATCCCACTTCTTTATCCTTGGCTTGGAGTCAAGGAATGTTGGCTTTGCCATCTTTGTCATCTCATATGCCCAAACCTGCATGTAATATATAGAAAATATAATGCATATGTAAATGCCCCCCATAGTCAATATTGTATCAATGTAGATGAATATGATTTTATTCACTTACGCATAGGCACATGACACAGCTTGTTGTGTACAGGGTGTTCTTAGCCCCTTTATCTCCTTTCCTTCTTAGCTGCACATTCTCCTTCAGCATCTTCATATTCTTGAAGATACTCCCATGCACCAGCTTTGCCCAACTCATTTGCCCAGTAGAAGTGACATCATCTAGGTAGTGGATAATGTATATTGGTGTGCAATAGCTAGTGTCTGGGATTAGGAATGTTGCTAGCAGGTGCAACATCCACGCACGACACATATTTGTATTGTCCGCTGGATTGTTGGTCTGGGCATATTCTTGCCAAAGTTTTGTTAAGTTGTCCTTATGCAGGACATCTTTTTCTCTCAACTTCTTTGAGGTCTCACCTTCATTTCTATTTTTACAAGTCGCCTTGGCAAACTCTTGCCATATCGACTTTACTATGTCAAAATCTTTCCTTTCTGTTATTTCTATACCTTTGTTGGGGATACCTAGAATTATCCCCACGTCATCTACTGTCATCCTTCTCTCCTCTCCGTTGGCCAGTAGAAATATGTCTTCATCGACATATCTATCTATTAAATCCTCTAACAAGCCTATATCAACCACAAGATTTGGCATATTTACGAGGTTTGCAAAGGCTGTTGAGCTCAGTATCATAAGTTGTTCCTTTGTATAAACCATGCTCTTGCTAGTGTTGATGTAGCTCTTTAAGGAGCACCTGTGGTATAGTCTATTTACTCCCACTACAAACATATCAAAATTTATCGTTAGAGCTCATTGTTTATTTTGTAAAAGCAATTTAATAAACTGTAAGTAACTGAAAATTAAAACAATTACAAATCCATACAATCTTACCTTTCTCGTTAGCCTTTTCTGTCTCTTTCTGTTTATGACTTGCATTTGTACTCTCCTCATCCCCTTTTATTTCTTATCCTGCATACGAATACAGTTATTCTAAGAATGTAGTATTTAGCTTAACAATATTGTTTTATAGTTTATTCTCGATTACTCAAGCATTACTCTCGGTTACTCAAGTATTATGTAATAGTTACTCAAGCCTAAATTTCAGTTACTCAAACATTACTATCAGTTACTCAAGCATAAATTTCAGCTACTCAAACATTACTCTCGGTTACTCAAGCATTAATCTCGCAATTCAGTTACTCAACCATTACGTGCATTGTTCAGTTACTCACAGTCCTTTTCTAGTTACTCGCAGGCTTTTTTTCAGTTACTCAAATTAACAATGAACGTAATGGTTGAGTAACTGAACAACCCTCTCCACTCAAGCATTACTCTCGGTTACTCAAGCAATATGTGATAGTTACTCGAGCATAAATTTCAGTTACTCAAGCATTACTCTCGGTTACTCAAGCATTATGTAATAGTTACTCAAGCATAAATTTCAGTTCACTACTACAGAAATAGCATTCAGTGTCGCTTTTCTGGGCGTCGGTTATTTCGGACAACCGACGCCTATAATATTCAGCATCGGTTATTTATAAAAACCGACGTCTATATTCGAAGACCAGCCAGACACGGGTACCGCTTTGTATTCAGCGTCGGCTGAGTGTAACCAACCGACGCCTAAAGGCGCCCGCGAAATCCAATTTTCGAGCGAAAAAAATCTGGGTCACATACAACGTCGGTTGTTTAACAATTCACCGACGCCTATGTGAAATGAAATTTTGCGCGAAAAGTTCCACTTTCGGTGTCGGTTATCCTTGGATAACCGACGCTGATAATAGTTCCCGCCAATTAATTTGGGGTAAAGATTGTCTAATTGGACGTCAGTTATTACGATCAACCGACGCTGAAGATAATAGGCGTCAGTTGTCCTAGATAACCGACGCCGTTGACCAACTTAATAGAGGCCCGATCACCTGACTCTTCCCCCTTTCTTCCTGTTTCATCGATTCTCCTGCATGTGCGCTGCTCGTCGCCGCTCTCCCAAAATCGCCGCCTGGTGCCTGGTGCCTGCTGCTTCTCGCTCGCCGCCGATGATCCCTGCTGCTGCTCTGCGTCGCCGCCGCCGCCCGCCGCCTTCCTCCTTGCGCCGCCGCCACCCGCTCCTTCCTCCCTGCTCACGCCCTACTGCGGCATTGTCTTCTTGCTTGCCTCCGCTGCTCACAAGGTATTAGCCGTAGCACCTTCTTCCTTGTCTTCTTCCTTGCCGCCCGCTGCTCTGCTCTGCTTGCTGCTAGTTAGTGTTCTACTTCTTTCACTGAGAACTGAGAAGAATGGCCTACTATGGTCGTGCTGCCCAGCACGGCCGTGGTAGGCCAACACAGCCACGGCCGTGTTTGATTTGATTTAAACCTTAATTTGATTTAAACTTGTCCATTCTAGCATCCTAATTTGATTTGATTAAACACTAACATTGATGAAACCCTAACATCAATTGTGATGAAACCCTAACATGTACATATCTATTATTGTGTTTGTTGGCCTAGAAACTCGTCCAAGATTGACTCATTAGGAGTAAATCTTAGATAGACCCCGATTTGGGACTGTTCTTGAACACCTAATCTCACTTAGGATGTAAGTGTATAATGTGTATTGGGTTTTCGAGAAAATTTTAGTAGAATTTCCCCGTTTGTTCTCTAAGTACATATGTACTTAGAGAACAATGGGGAAATGCTGCCGAAATTTTCTTGAAAACCCAATACACATTATACACTTACTAGTGAGATTAGGTGTTCAAGGATGGGATAGGTGGTACACATTTATTATATATAAGAATGACATCACATGTGTTTGTTGGCCTAGAAAGTGAACAATCATTGTTCTTTATATTACTTGTACATTGGTATAAATTAGAATGAACAATCACTAAATTATATACTATTTGTATGGAGTCCGGCTTCATTGTAGATATCTATTATTGTGTTTGTTGGCCTAGAAACCCGTCCAAGATTGACTCATTAGGAGTAAATCTTGGATAGTCCCCGGTTTGGGACTGTTCTTGAACACCTAATCTCACTTAGGATGTAAGTGTATAATGTGTATTGGGTTTTCGAGAAAATTTCGGTAGCATTTCCCCGTTTGTTCTCTTAGTACATATGTACTTAGAGAACAGTGGGGAAATGCTTCCGAAATTTTCTTGAAAACCCAATACACATTATACACTTACTAGTGAGATTAGGTGTTCAAGGATGGGATAGGTGGTACACATTTATTATATATAAGAATGACATCACATGTGTTTGTTGGCCTAGAAAGTGAACAATCATTGTTCTTTATATTACTTGTACATTGGTATAAATTAGAATGAACAATCACTAAATTATATACTGTTTGTATGGAGTCCGGCTTCATTGTAGATATCTATTATTGTGTTTGTTGGCCTAGAAACCCGTCCAAGATTGACTCATTAGGAGTAAATATTGGATAGTCCCCGATTTGGGACTGTTCTTGAACACCTAATCTCACTTAGGATGTAAGTGTATAATGTGTATTGGGTTTTCGAGAAAATTTCGGTAGCATTTCCCCGTTTGTTCTCTAAGTACATATGTACTTAGAGAACAGCGGGGAAATGCTGTCGAAATTTTCTTGAAAACCCAATACACATTATACACTTACTAGTGAGATTAGGTGTTCAAGGATGGGATAGGTGGTACACATTTATTATATATAAGAATGACATCACATTATACACTTAGGATGTAAGTGTATACCCTAATCTTTTCCTAATATATACTTGTTTCCTAATATATACTTGTTTTCTCTGATCATAGAATGGATAGATCATGGATGTCCATTCGTAATCGTTGCACCCCATAGTTTATATCTGGTCTTGATCAGTTTATTAGATTTGCCGAGGAACATAGGAAAAAACCTACAGATAGGTTCTACTGTCCATGTAGGCATTGCGGTAACAACTTGAAAGTCAACACTGGTGAGGAAATCAAAACTCATGTCATGTGCAACGGGATTGTACAAGGCTATACAGAATGGCACTGGCATGGAGAGATTTCAAAATCGAAACCAGTAGATGTCGATAGCAGTGCTTGGGTGGAAGAAGAAATTGCCTCCGATGACGTAAATGTGAACGAACCAGTTCCAGCAGACATCGTTGATGCGATGCTGGATAGTTGTAGGGTAGAGCACACCGATCCACCTCCTATCTTTAGAAACATTGTGCATGATGCTGAGATACCGTTATACACAGGATGTGCTAAGTTTACGAAGCTTAACGCTGTGTTGAGATTGTATAAGTTGAAAGCTAACAATAGATGGAGCGACAAAAGCTTCACTTCATTGTTGACTTTGTTGAAAGAAATGCTTCCTGAAGGAAATGAGCTGCCAATCTCAACATACCAGGTAAAGAAAATGTTGTGCCCAATGGGAATGGAGGCCAAGAAGATACACGCATGCCCGAATGATTGTGTATTATTTCAAAAGGACTATGTAGATTTGAAAGATTGTCCAAAATGTGGTGCGTCAAGTTATAAATTGACGACTTCAGGGGAGTCCAAAACTGGTTCTCCTGCCAAGGTGTTGTGGTATCTACCTATAATATCACGGTTTCAACGCTTGTTTGCAAATCCGAAAGATGCGAAGAATTTGAGGTGGCATGCAGATGTTAAGAAAAATAATGATGGGATCCTACGACATGCGTCTGATTCCCCACAGTGGAAGAAGATTGATCTATTATACCCCAAATTTGGTGAAGAAGATAGGAATCTAAGACTTGGGATTTGTACAGATGGGATGAATCCGTACGGGACATTGAGCAGCCAACATAGCACTTGGCCAGTCATGCTTGTTATATACAATCTTCCTCCCTGGATGTGTATGAAAAATAAGTACGTTATGTTGTCGTTGTTGATATCGGGCCCTAAACAACCCGGAAATGATATCGATGTTTATCTTGAACCTTTGATTGATGACTTAAAGAAACTTTGGGCTGAAGGTGTGATGACCTATGATGCTTCAGCAAGAGAGACATTTTGTCTGCACGCTATGTTGTTTTGCACTGTTAATGACTTTCCAGCATATGGGAATTTGTCTGGATATAGTGTCAAAGGAGCTAAAGCGTGTCCTATATGTGAAGAAAACACCGATTCAATAAGACTAAAACATGGCGGCAAGACTGTATATCTTGGTCATTGAAGGTTTCTTTCAAAATTCCATCCGTATCGTAGGAAGCGCAAAGCATTCAATGGATGGAATGATGAACGGAGTGCACCTAAACCTATACCAGGGGATGTTGTTTATGCAAGAGTAAAAGACATTGTCAATGAATTTGGTAAGAAATCACAATGTAGTATGGCCACACGGAGTGACAATTCTTCATTCAAGAAGAAGTCAATATTTTGGGATCTTCCTTATTAGAGTTCTTTGACAGTCAGGCATTGTATCGATGTAATGCACGTTGAGAAAAATGTCTGTGATAGCATCATTGGTACTCTGTTAAATATACCAGGTAAGACTAAAGATGGGATAAATCTAGACTGGACCTACGTGAAATGGGAATAAGGTCAGAATTAACAGAATTACGTGAAATGGGTAATAAAAGAACATACTTACCTCCCGCTTGTTACACGTTGTCTAGAAAGGAGAAGAAAACTTTTTGTGAATGCTTGGTAAATGTTAAGGTGCCACATGGTTACTCATCCAACATCCGTAGATTGGTATCAATGAAAGATCTGAAGTTGATAGGTCTTAAATCTCATGATTTTCACACTCTAATGCAACAAATATTGCCTGTGGCAATCGATCTATATTGCCGAAGCATGTAAGGTTTGCAATTACCAAACTTTGTTTCTTTTTCAACAGTCTATGCAGCAAAGTTCTTGACCCTGATACTCTCAATAATTTGCAAAGAGAAGTGGTTGTTACCCTATGTCAGCTTGAGATGTATTTCCCTCCTTCATTCTTTGATATCATGGTACATCTTGTTGTCCACTTGACTAGGGAAGTGAAAATGTTGGGACCAGTTTTCTTGCATTGGATGTATCCCTTTGAACGATACATGCGCATTTTTAAAGGTGATGTTCGAAACCGTTATCGGCCTGAAGGGAGTATTATTGAAGGTTATGTGGCGAGAGAGGTTATGGATTTTTGCAATGACTTTCTTAGTGGTAATGACACTCCTGATAATGACAAGAATATTGAGGAGGGCAAAGGAATTTTGGGATCACGGGTGAAAGTAATCAGCCGTGAGCAGTTGGAACAAGCTCACTTGTATATTTTACACAATATGGACGAAGTGAGTGTTTATATCGAGGAACATACCAATTTCATAAAGAGACAACATCCTCGAGCAAGTTCAATGTGGCTTGCTAGAGAGCATAATAAGACTTTTACTAAGTTGTTTGAAGATAAAGTCTTACATCAACTATCTCAAACACCAAATGATATTACAGAAACTATCAAATGCCTCGCCTTTAAACCAAAACCGAATGTTATGTCTTATGAAGGGTTTGACATTAATGGATTCACATATTACACAAAGCGCCAAGATGATAAGAGTGTCGTCCAAAATAGTGGGGTCTGTAACATACTCAATTTTCACTATTATATCTATGTTGAGCTATTTTCCCCTAAAGTGAATTTATTTCCCTTCACTCCAAATTCCACTTATTGATTCAATTATCATGGTCTTTGATAGGAATAGTCTTCAATTGAATTCCCTGGTGTCCTAATGAATTAATCATCTACACTTGAGAAACAATTGCAATCCAATCCCTCATTTGAGCATCATTTTCTTGGTTGAAATCATTTAGTCAGAATTGATCTATTTGTGCTTAAATACCTTGATTTCATCTCGAACCCACATATTGCTCTCAATTTGACCAATATTGGCTTGGAACCAAAGGGATACATTAATCACCTTTAAAGAAAGAAATACTAGAATTAATTATGGAGACAAATAAGTTAAATTTGTAAAGTGTTGGTACTCGTACATAGTTCTTAATTTATTTGAATGGAAAATCAAACCATGGTCAAAATCTCATAACTATTGGCCTTTTCGTTTAATAGATATAATGGAATTAGTAACTATGGTCTTAACTATAGCCATCAACTTAATATCGTTGTAAATGAGGTAACACCCTCTTTAACCCCTCTCACGCGAGCAACGCCAGTTACAAGGAACCAGAGACAACCCAAACTGGCCAAACACTATGGACTATCAGAACCACCTCTAGCACAGAGGGCAAACGTCCCGAACGGCTGATCTCTGCTGCTCTTTTCTCCAAGAATCCTCGAGGCACCGCCATTGAAAAATATGGATCTGCCGTTACTCAAATTGAGGGCTTGGATGCGTTGCCTCCTCATGTTTCTTCCATCAACAAACCCTAATGTTGTATCCTATATAGATATCCCCAACCACACGTGAAGAGGTACCCCCATCATCTAAACAACCAGTAAACCTAGTCGTAATCACCATTGTCATCACGACCGTGTCGACCACCTGCAACCTCGACAACACTCCAGACACCCTCCAACCTCTTTTCCTCCTTACTGCAAAGATTCGTAGCACATTCCCTAAATCAGTAGACCATGAGGTAGACTCCACAATTTCCCAATCATCCAACCTCCTCTCCTCCATTTTCCTGTGTCAGCGGCCTGGGCAGTGTCTCGCCAGCCACCATGGCTCCTTCATGCCGCCATCACAACGCTGCAGCAGTGTCAGAAAACAACCTGCGGCAACCAAACGAGCTTGCCGCCCTGCAGTTACCAGAAACAACGACACCTAGACCAGACGCAGTCCACCCCCTGCATCACCGGAGGCCTTTGACACCCTGTCATCTACTCGGCACTCGACCCCAGTCTCTTCCCCTTCCTTCTGCCATCGACCCAACACCACTGCCACCACCACTGTGCCGCATCCACCAAACCCCCATCTACGCCCCTACAAATTCGCCTAGCCTTAGCACATTGATCGACCTTCCTCCCTGAGGCAACCACAAACAACAACACCCATGTCTTAGATTTGCAGATGAACTCGTCATCACTGAAGGTTCAGATCCACCAGCCACGACCACCGACGCCACCCATCTATTGCCGCAACCGTTGACGCTTTGGCAGCATGGCCACCGCCAACCCAGCCACCTGCAATTTTGGCGCAACCTGCAACAGCAGCTCCCTGCCCCGCCACCTTCAGACCTCAACCAGATCTGCCACCGCACTGCCATCATCACTCCACGGTGGAATCGATAATGACCAGAGCAATTGCAGACCCGCCCACAGATCTTAGGGTTGAAGATTTATGATCTAAAGATATCATCAGATGTCTCTGCAACATGAAGCCTCCATGAATCCAACCGCACCTCCACACTACAGTCCCTGGTGTACTTTGATCGACCCTTGCCGCTTGCTAGCCACCTTGACCCCCGACCGCAATCCTCAAGCCATGGCTTGGATTGAGTTGTTTCAGGAGGACTGAAGTAGATTCACTCGTGAAACTCTCTCTCTCCTTAGACTCCTTCTCGGCATAATGCTTACATCCAGCAAATTGAAAACTGCACAAGCAGGCCGTGAAGTGGTTGTTCACCCACAAAGAAGACCAACACCTGAAAGGATCACAGTCCTGCTCCAAGGAATTCTAGTAATTAGTAAAGTACCCCATGGTACTAGGAGGCTCAGTCAAGAAGGGTTAGTGGATCCCAGGTTCAGCAGGTAGTCTCTCCCTCTCGTATTATCCTTATTCTCAGCATACTTTGGATAGATTACAAAGAACGAATAAATTGATATATCAATGATGGTGCTATTTAATATAACACCCTTATACATATTAGGGTTATGAATCAATGTGCTAATAGTGGTATATGGAAATCCTATTAAAAACACATATACAACACTTTCTTAGGTCCTGATTTTAGAACTGTAATTATTAAGTCTATATATAAAGGTAATTTTGATAATACTTATTATCATATGAATGATACTAATGAGTATAATAAATATAGGATATCTATATAATCAATTATCTTAATGTCAATAATATCATATGTATCCATGTCCTCATGTTATTAAGTAATAAGATATAGAAAACTAACAATATTCATTAAACATGTGCCAATGTTAATCTTGTTATGCATTAGACACCTAGAATGGATAGAGAAGATATCGATCTAAAAGTAATTTGATCTAAAACCTACCTATTTTGATTAAGATCAAAGTTAAGCAAGAAAGTATAAAAGAGAAACCTAATTGATTATGGGTAACCCTAATTGGAAAATAGAATAGGTGATGAGAGTTATGTTAGACTATATCCAAAGTTATTCGGTTCTTATATTAGTAAATTAATAATTAATATTTTGACTAGCATATTGAGACCTAGGTAAGACTATATAACAAACTTAACCCTAAATATCCCTAGTAAGGTATATTAGTAAATAGACATACATGATACTAGTGACTAAATGTAGTTGGTAAATAGACATACATGATCCTAGTGACTAAATGTAGTTGTAATATATATGAGAAACAAAATGATTCTCTAGATCTAACATAGAGACGACATGATAAAACAACTAAGTATGTAACATTGGATATATAAATATATAACCTAGTTGGAAATATAATATTGATAACCATAGAGAAAAATATGAAATAATAACCCTAACTGGGAAAGGAAACACTAAATAGAAAAGAATGAATAAGTGATTGATTCCAAGCCAAATGATAACCAAATTGTATCATACTTTGTAGATGTTCTCTCTTGGAGTCAACTCATCTTTATACAATCCTTGGAGCTTTAAATAATTGAGGTACTAGATCTTCTATTTCAATTGTTGAATTATTTTCCCCTCTTGATAGACATACACACATATCTTGAATTGTGGTGAATTCCATATAGTTTTGAAACCTCTACTTGTTCTTGAAAGTTCACCACCCTTATTTTTTGTAATTGATGAAATGTTGTTGATAAAATATTTTTGGCACTGGACTTGATCTATTTGGAGTTTTGACTCCCTGTGGACTTTGGTCCCTCGAGCTTTGGCCCTATAGAGCTTTGGCTCACTTGAGTGGGCCAAGTACCCCACAACCCTGCGGAGTGGATAGGGATTAGTTGTCCCCCAGTTAACTGGAATAGCTAATAAGGCACTAGTGTCGTTCTCTCCTAGAGTGTGAGAACACAAGGCACTTAGCCCTAGAAAAGATATGATAGGAAGGTGCCAAAACTTGCCAAATAGAATATTTTGAAATTGATATACCTTGTGAATAGCTTGGATAAATTTTGCATACTTGAATTATTGAATCTTGCTTAATGATATTCTTGTGAAAGATTTGCTATTTTGAAGTTGATATTGGAATTTCTTTTTGTAAGCCTTTAGTCCACCAAATAGTCCTTTCCTAACTTTTATTATACATCTAAACCTATTTCGTGCATAGTTCAATTACTTGGATTTAGTACCAGCTTTGCTAACCCTTTATTTTTCCCTTCAATGGGGTCCATGTGTGGTTTCGTTCCCTCCGGGAACTCATGGGCAGGTGATAGATGGAAGAACTTGAAGAGACATGCACTGGGTAGTCCTCCGTTGAAGACTAGATAGGAATGAATTTTATTTCTAAAACTTGTAATCATATTTGTAAGCTTCCGCAACTCTGATGTACAAGCATGATTGTAATAAAGATTGTTTATACTTTTGATACATTTTGTAAATATTTGATCGTAAAGATCGGGTCTTTACAGGGTCACTCTTCAAGCGTCGACTATGTACTTTGCAAGTGCAAAGGATAAGAGTCCACGTGAAGCTAAAATGTCATATTACGGTGTCATTGAAGACATTTGGGAGTTTGACTACATAGATTTCAAAATTACGCTCTTTAAATGTAATTGGGTTGATAACACCAAAGGAGTTATAGTGGATGAATTGGGTTTCACTTTGGTGAACTTTGAAAAGATTGGCGAGAAGGGTGAACTATTCATATTGGCATCATAGGAGAAACAAATATTCTATATCGATGATCCTGCAAATGATAAATGGTCGGTTGTTCTTCATGGTAAAAGACAGTTCATTGAAGATCCTATAGATGAAGAAGAGTACTATGATAAGTATGATGACTCCAATCCATTCTCAGTTGGGTTGCCAACTCCACAAAATATTGAAGCTAATGATGACTTATATGTGCGCGGAGATCACAATGAAGGATTGTTAATTGATAAAAGATCACAATTTTAGAGACATGTATGTTTATACAAATGCTAAATGTTTTCCTTTTTCTAGTTAATACAAATGCTAAATGTTTGCCTTTTTCTAGTTAATACAAATGCTAAATGTTTGCCTTTTTAATGACATTTTCAGATGGCTGACCATGATGAGCATGATGTCCATGATGAGCATGAAGTCCATGATGAGCATGCTGTCCATGAAGAGCATGGCGAGGATACCAATGTAAGTTCTAAAAACATATCCTGTATTTCTATAAAATTCATTATCTTCTAGTTATGTCATATATCTTATATTTCTATATTGGGCTAATTCAGTGTGTTTATGTTTGTCAAATTTTAGGTTGATGATGCACATGTACCCACTGAAGCACTGGAGCAACTTGATGCGCAGCACCAAACACTTAACAAGAAAAGGGGCATCACTCTGTTGAAGAAGTTAATAGCGCTTAGTGGCAGTGGATCCAAATTGGTTGTGGAGTTTGATAATGGAGGAAATGCAATTGGAGTGAACCGCAATAATTTTGTAAACTATCTTGGGTGTACCAATCGGAGCCATTGTGGTGTTAAGTATGATAATTGGCATAAAGTTCCTCAGGGGAAAAAGACTTGATATGGAAGGATTTATGCGTGAGTTATTATTATTTGCAATTCTATTTTGTAGATTACAAATTCTATTATTTGCAATTCTATTTTGGATACTAGTTAATAACATTTCTATTTTACAGAATCTGTTTGCATTGGATGAGAAGTTGCATCATAAAAGTGTGATGCAACGCGCTGGAAAGATGCTTAGGAATTATAGGACAAATCTGAATAGAGAATACATAAAAGAGGGTGATAAGAAAAAGAAGTCATCCCTTGAATAATGGAACTTCTTGGACAAAGAAGATTGGGACAATTTTGTTGCTTCAAGAAAATCTGAAGAATTCAAGGTATTAGGTGTCACTCCCAATTTAATTAATATACATTGTATTCACCTATTCAAGATTAACATTTAGTGATACTAACCAAATCATTAATGTGCATACTAACTAGGCCCTCAGTGACACACAAAAAGCAAGGCGTGCACTGAATGTGCATGACCACACTATGGGTCCAAAAGGCTATGCAAGCGTTCGCCAAAGACTACATGCGGAGTCTGCGACTACTCAGGAGTCTGCTCCTACTCAGAAGTCTTCTCCTACTTAGGAGTCTGCCACACCCATGCCTCGCCATGATATCTGGATAGCTGGGAGGCAAAACAAGAAGGGTGAAACAAAGAAGTCCGTAACTGCTGAGGCGGCTGTGAAAATGGTAAAATACAACTCTTAGAGCAATCGTTTGAATATTGATTATTTGTGGTGTTAACTTACCAATTTCTGTTGATGGTGATTAGCGGGAGCTGCACGAGCAGCGGAAACAAGGCACGTTCATCCCTCAGGGCACAAGGGATGAATTGACAGTTGCTCTGGGTAACCCAGAGCATCCTGGACGTGTTAGGGGTGCAGGCACTGGTGTGGGCATCAAAGCATTCTTTGGGCCATCCCAGCGCAAACCCAGAGTGGGACTTTCTCAAGAAGAGGTAACCTATTCTTTTTTTAGAATGTTACTGCAAAAGGAAATTCAATAATAAGAAGCTAATGTTTCTTTTATCCATGTATAGGAGAATAAGAGAGTCGAGGATATAGTTGCTAAGAAGGTCAACGATGTAGTTGCTGAGAAGGTCAAGGAAGAATTGCTGCGGTGGTAGGCATCTCAGGCTTCCAATCAGCCTATGGCGACCCACTCTTCTCCTGATGCACAGACTGCGAGTAATCCTGGAGACCCATCGCCTAACACGTCTACTGTAAGTATTGTTTATGACATTGTAGCTAGTCTTTTCAAAATGATATGTTTTCAAGATGATATGTATATATGTATAACATTCTTTACGTAAATTTGTAGGCATTGAAGCCATGCCGCTTAAGAATGCAAGACTATGTTGTTGCAGAGGCGCAGGCTTACCCGTCCCTTCCTAGGGAAAGGTTTCACGGGACTCCAATACCACAGGGCTACGTTCGTGTGGGCCCATTACGTGTGTTACCCGATTGGAGGGAAGCTACATTGCCATATCCCCACCCGGATATTGATACACTTGCTGAGGCAGAAGGCGGGGTCATATTGTGGCCCAAAGCAGATGTCGTCTATACTACTGAAATTGTAAGATAAATTTACATTGATTTAGACTGTTAATGTGTATATATGATGTCAACTGATCTGAAATTATATATACAGGTTAAAAAGAAGACACCAGGAGCACCTAGGCCTCCACCTCCACTTCCCGCATTACCAACTTGGGTTCCAACTGACCTAACATACCCGTTAGGTCCTGCTTGTAGGGGAATGTCATGTTGGCTATGGGCACATAATATACATTGCCCGATAATTGTTTCTTTAGATGCAGATTATGCAGGTCAATCATATGATATCTCTTTATTTATATAAGATATTATTGAGCTGTTTATGTATGATTGGCTGAATACATCAATGATAGAGACATGGATAAGGTGAGATCTTGTTTATACATCCATATACCTTGTGTAAGATCTGGTGATCTGGTTTCTTATATATTAATGCATACGTAATACATGTTTTGCAGCTACTTAGTCGAAGATCATTGCAAACAATTTGCATTTGATCATGTGGGATTTTTGATTCCATCATTGATTAGTATGGTAGCTAAAGACCCTGATAATGTTCAACAATACTGTATAGATGCTTTTACAATTTTTGGTCAGCAAAAGAAGACGATAATAATAGCTCCATTCAATGTCAAGTAAGTTTACTTTATTTATAATTTGGACTTAAGAAAATTCCATTTTTATTGTGCATTTTGAGTTATTAATTGTTAACTTTTTACCTCTAGCGGTAAACATTGAGAGTTACTAGTTATTGTCCCCGGGACGTTCACTGTTTATTATCTAGATCCAGCGGGAAGTAGATTAAACACTAAAATTGGACACGTATTGAGAATGCCATTATTCTGGTGAGAAATATTTCATTTTTGTATCTGTTAACATATGTTATTACATTACTATTTACTTATGTAATTTACTATGTTATATTAACATGTAGGGGTTTAGATGCATTCAAAAAGGCTGGAGGAACGGTCCCAAGGAAAAAGAACCAGCCAATAAATTGGGAGAACGTACAAGTAAGTTCCCGACTCCAATGTATATATTATTGATGTGAATTGTGCTTAGTTGTATTATTTTGTATGTTTCAATTTATAGTGTGCTACACAAGACAATGGCTGGGCATGCGCATACTATGTGATGCGATTTATGAAGATGATTATCAAACATGCCACATTAGAAATCGATACCATACATGAGGTATTATATATAGTCTCATTAGTTAGTATGAAATATATCAATCTTATTTTTATATTATTACTTATATATATACATCATTCTCTTTGCAGGTGTTTAAAACTGACAACACTACAGGTAAATGCTTAAAAAATATACATGATCCATATACGATGGAAGCATTAAATGAAATAAGAGAAGAATGGGCAAAAGCCATACAAGCAGTGGCAACTGTAAGATATAATTGGGATGTTGATAGCGATAATGAGTGATACTTTGTAAATGAATATTTCTGAATGTTAATACATGTATTTGAATGTTTCTATATGTGTGATTGTGAGAATTGAATTGATGTCTGAATGTATCTACTTGTGTGAAATTTTCCTTGGGACTTTTGCAAGTTTGTGGCCTGTTTGTAGGCTGATATCAATAGATGTCGTAAACCTGCAGTTCAGAAAACTGAACTGCAGGTTCTCATCCTGCTGACCAGCCACAACAAGCCTGCAAACTGATATGAAAAAAAAAATAGATATAGGCGTCAGTTATTTACAGAAAACTGTCAGCAAAGACCTACAACATCGGTTATTGGATAAAAACCGACGCCTAATAGTACAAACAACCCGACCGTGCAGGAAAGCACGGCCGTGGTGGAAAAAGCGTCGGTTATTCATTTAAAACCGACGCCTATAGTACTAAACACAGCCGTGTAGGGAAGCACGGCCGTGTCGTCTTGAAGTATGGCGTCCGTTTTTTATAGAAAACTGACGCCAAAAGGGTTCGCGCCACAGAAAATAGCGTCATCTAGGACTCTTTCTGCGTCGGTTACCAAGTAAACACCGACGCTATAGTCCATATAGGCGTCGGTCTTTTAGTAGATAACCGACGCAGAATGTGTCCTAGATGACACCGTTTTCTGTGGCGCGAACCCTTTTGGCATCGGTTATCTACTAAAAGACCGACGCCTATATGTTAAATAGGCGTCGATTAAAAAACCAACGCCGAAGTGTTCGACCTTTAGCGGCGCCCACATAGGCGTCGCTCAGAAACCGATGCCAAAGGGGGTTAAACAACCGACGCCAAAGGCTGTTTCTGTAGTAGTGGTTACTCAAACATTACTATCAGTTACTCAAGCATTGCCCTCGGTTACTCAAGTAGTATGTGATAGTTACTCGAGCATAAATCTCAGTTACTCAAACATTACTATTAGTTACTCAAGCATTAATCTTGGTTACTCAAGCATTATGTAATAGTTACTTAAGCATAAATTTTAGTTACTCAAACATTACTCTCGGTTACTCAAACTTTATGTAATAGTTACTCAAGCATTAATCTCGGTTACTCAACATTAATGTCAGTTACTCAAGCATTTTGTAATAGTTACTCAAGCATAAATTTCAGTTACTCAAACATTACTATCAGTTACTCAAGCATTACTATCAGTTACTCAAGCATTACTCTCGGTTACTCAAGCATTAATTCTAGTTACTCGAGCATTACCTTGTTGTTCAACTTTTCCCACTTTGCTGCACGTAGATTCTTTCTTCTCAACTGCTCTGTTGACTCCACGACCAGCAATAGCAACCTTACTGTGCTTTGCACTTTTTGATTGAGGTTTCATCCATGGGGGAGATGTAACCCCTCTTTTTTTGCCTTTCTTCTGTGTCTTAGTTGTTGAAGAAGTAGCTTGGTTATCTCCTTCAGTAGCAATCGCAGCTCCTGTTTTGACCTCTTTCTGTATTGTCTGAGGAGTCTCAACAACAAACCCCTTCTCCATTTCCGCAACTTCTTCTTTCCCCTCTTCTTCCACTTATGTGGCCTTGGTAGCCTCTTTCTTATCCTCTTTCGGAGTTTTCGGAGTAGTCTAGTCGTATATTTCCCTTTCCGCGGCCGATGCTTCTTTTCCCGATTCTTCTCCCTATTTTTCCATCTTTTTGTCGGCTTGAAACTGGTGCGTTTCGAAGTCATCATCGTCGTCTATTTCGACCACTGTCGATCTGTTCTTTCTCCACGGAGGCATAATCTACGATTTCCGTGAGGCTTTCTTTGTCCTCGTCATCTCCACGAGCGGATGAAGGAGCGATTGGAGGAGATGACGACGGAGGAGGTGGTGATGACGGAGGAGGTGCGCGAGAATGGGAAAATCACTGGGGAGGGCGACGATCTGGGGTTTTGCTTCGGTGGGGACGGCACAACGAACTGGGGTTTTGCTTCGGTGGGGACGACGACGAATTGGGGTTTGCTAGTTGCTCTCTCCGCGTGCCAGTCTCTTTTTTTCCGCTTTTTTTCCGCTCCGCAACTACTGCCGGGTAGCGTAATCTTGTTACTCGTGCGGGCAAATAAAACTATCTCATATATATATATATATATATATATATATATATATATATATATATATATATATATATATATATATATATATATGATGTATACCTCATCTAGTTGGGAAACATAAATTAGTTATCCAATGATTATGGTTATAAATAGAGTGTTTAGATTATGTGTGTAGCATTCTAGTTGCAAATTTTCACTCCTAGTTGTAATTCAGGGTAGAGATTTGTTTATCCAAAAATGTCATTTTTACTGTTATCAGCCACCAAAATACAAAATTGATGCCAATTTTACTCAATGAATCTTTGTTTTATAATTTCAGTCGTCTCACTACAATTTAGTGCCTTCTTATTACATAACTAGATCCACGGGTAACTAATCTTAACCCAACTTGGGGAGCAAATAAATGGACTATATATACGTATATATATATATATATATATATATATATATATATATATATATATATATATATATATATATATATACATATATACATATGTGTGTGTGTTTTCCTCCCTTTTCAGTTGTTTAGTTTGAATGTTAGTAAGTGGTGGATAGTACTTGTCAAGTAATATATAAATATTAAGATTTTGAAGGATCGGGTGCTCTTATTGGGGTGGAGCATCATATACACCAAGGCCTAACATCCTAATGCAAAAAAAACTTATTTCAATGAATTAGAAGCCAATGGGTATAGTCCATAAGATAACCCCAAACATGGTGTAAGTCTCCTGGTAAACATATGATGAATTATTGAGACCAATACCCTAACATTTACATATTGTGGAAAATAATATGTGCATTGTATCTATTATTGATAGATAGAAAACTCTTCTCCAAGATATATGGATGAGGTAAGTAAAATGAAGTGAACATATCTCAAATGGGCCAAGAAAATTAGGCCCATGAATCTATTAACTAATAATATATCAAATATATTACATAAATGATGAAATTAGTGTATAATAAACACTATCTTATACAAATATCTATCTTGAAAAGAATTATGTGATGTGATTGAATTGTACTTCCTTGCACCATTAGTAATCATCTTTTAATTTATTTAGTAAATAATAAATAAGATGGTCTTTATTACTGAACCAATACCTAATAGTTATATAAGTAACAAATGGAATTTGTTTCATGGTTGACTGATGTGATGATTTTGAGTCGCATTTATAGACCTATTTTACTTGTGTTTTATGCATTTATTGGTCATTTTGGTGGTTAATATTGCATAATTCATTTACTTTAGTCTATGATCTTTCTCAGTGTCAAACCTCCCTTATTTTATTGTTTTGAACATAAATGATTACAATTATAGGTTTTATTTCAGCTTATGTGGTTTTGTTTTGCAATTTCAGGAAAAACACATATCTGCAACTGTCGATACCATCGATGGCCGTCGATGCTATCGACACAACCATAGGCAGCCAGCCACAAAGAGCAGCGCAGAGTCGCTACCATCGACAGGGAAGTCGATGGTAGCGATGAACCATCAGGTTGTTGGCGAGTAGACAGTCAATACTATCGACCCCATAGTCGATACTATTGACACGTGGAGTTTCAACGACGTGAAAGGGATAAAATCGACGCCTCAGGGTGTCGATACCATTGACCCGCGTCGATGGTATCGAGTCAGCATCAGGCGCAACGACGAAAAGAAAAGAAGATGTGCCGATATTGCGAGGGGTCGATACCATCGACCCGCGTCGATGGTATCGACACCGTCAGATTAAAGTTTGTTTCAGATCGACCCAAATCCGATGACTGTGATATTTTTGCAACCTAACTCAGTGATTATACCTAATGACGGCGGCCAAGAATAAGGAATCACATCATTAGCTGCTACACACGTCCCGAGAAGGTGTGGAGAGAAGAACGGAGCCCAGAAGCACGCCCCAGCCATTCCGGAAGTCGAAGAAGACATTTTCCACCGCCGAAAGGCTATAGATCGCGCATTCTACGCCGAGGAACGCTTGGATCTTCTCCGTTCAGGGGTTTCATTACTTATTCACGTTTTTCTCCATGTTTCCCCTTTCTTCGACCATGTTTTTCTCTAAGATGAACATGCAGGGCTAATCCCCTTTATCTTTAGGACCGGGAGTAGCCCGGGGAAGCATTGTACGACATTTTTATCATATTAATTCATAATTTATCTCTTAAATCCGTGGTATGACTTCATTTTCTCAATTATATTGTTATGCTTGATCACCATACTGATAATCTAATGCCTTTAATTACTTTGAAAGAAGAATTAACGGTTGAAAAGAGACTAAATTCACATTAATTAACAAATCCCTTGAACAAGGTGATGTATGGTTAATGGTGGAAACCCAGAGGTCAATTTTAATGCACCTAGTTTAGGGTATAGGTTACTATGACGGTGGAACCGACCTAGACATAGGTAGTGAATTGTACCACGACAGTGGGCAATTCTGACTATATGCCACTATCCAGATTGAGAGATGAACCTAAATTATTGTATGGAAATTCATACAATGAAAACACGCGGTGAAACCGCAATCCTAGAGATGTCCACTTGAATTGATTCACTTAAACCCTTAATCGATTGTTTTATTTTATTTTATTTTATTTTTACAACAACTCTTAAACTCTTTTAATCGGTTTAGCTGATCTCAACCAGTTAGTAGTAGTCTACCAATAATTTAGTATCCCTGAGTTCGACTCGGGCCTCACAAGGGCCTATACTACATTGACGCGTGCACTTGCGTTCTACACATGGTTAAATTGTGTCAAATTTTGGCACCGTTGCCGGGGACACAACAATTGTCAGCACTACGAGTGCTGCACGCGGCCATTCTAGGCCATTTTTTATTTTTATTATTTTGTAATCATTTTTGAAATTAATAGTCTATTTTTCACATTTTGTAATCATCTAGCACGACACTGAACTGAAATTATAATTTTACAGGTACTGTGCATGGTGAGGACGCGTAGCATAGACTACATGCAGCCTACACCAGAGGTTCCACTACTGGGACCAGACGACGAGGAGGATTACAATCAAGACCATTCTGAAGAAATAGATTCTGATTTTGAACCAGAAGCAATGACAGAAGAACAGACAATATGGGAGAAGATAAAGGCTTCTTCCTCATCCGCGTCAAAGGGGCCAATCAAGAAGCAGACAATCAATATTCCGACTTATAAAATTGACCCAACACTTATAAATTTGGTTAAATCGAATGCATTTCACAGACTTAAAAACAAAGATCCGGTGACTCACATAAGTCAATTCGTGGAGAACTGCGATATGATCAAAATAGATAGTTTCCCATAGGAGACACTTTACCTGAAGCTGTTTCCGAGCTCTCTGGCGAGAAATGCACGAGAATGGTTGAATAATCTTGACGATGAGTATGTGGAATCATGGAACCACATGGTGGAAGTGTTCTTTGAAAGATTCTTTCCGCCCGAGAAGAGAAATGATATCATCAGGAAAATCCATAATTTCAGCCAGAAGGCAGGAGAGACTTACTCTGAGACCTGGGAACGGTTCCAGATCATGCTAAGGAGGTGCCCGCATCATGGGCTGGACAAATAGAAGCAGGTGAAAATCTTCTATTTTGCTCTTTTCGAGCATGATAGAAGTAACTTAGACTCCGCAGGTTCAGGTTTCTTCTTAAACAACACAGGAACGAGGTGTTGTGAAATTTTGAAGAACATGGCCAAGAAGCAATCCTGGGGCGACAGAGATGTCGTAGAACATGTTCAGGCTGCAGGGGAGTCAAAGGCCATCAAAGAACTAAATGAGAAGATGGACCTTCTAGCAAAGAAACTACTTGCAAAAGAAGACGCAGAACCAGATGATGAGGCTCAAGTAAAGTTCATGCGCCAGCAGCAGGGGTACAGAAACAACGATTATTCATGGAGGAAAGACAATAAATTTACCTGGAAGGATCCAAATAATTTCTTGCAGGACCCCGACGCAAAACCCCAACCGGTGGCGGAGGATAAGAGCACTGAGTTGCTCAACCAAGTGATCAAGCAAAATCAAGAACTAATGAGCATGTTTGGTCAGCAGATCAAGCAACAAGGGGAATTCATGAACCAATTTGGGCAGACCCTAGAAAGCCATGGGGCTCAGATGAGGACGATAGAGACATCCTTGGCACAAATGGCAGCTGAGATAGAAAATCTGAAGAAGCCAGCGCAGCAAGGATTTCTGGGTAATACAAACATTCCAGGGGAAATCAACAGGCTAAGGCAATCTTGCTAAGGTGTGGTAAGAAGATCTTAAACCCCAGGGCCGATGAACCAAGCAAACCCCAGTCAGAAACCACAGGTGAGGCCACAGAGGAGGTTCCGATTCCAATCACAGATCCGGTTGAGGATATAGCAGAGGATGTCACAGCAGGATCAGTTATTGAGGAGGAGACACAGAAGAGGACGCCATATGTGCTGCCGCATCAAAGGGCACATGTTGTCCCGATCCCGTATCCAAATAGCGTGAAAGCAAAGAAAGTAGACGCTCAGTTTAAGAAGTTCCTAGATAGTTTTAGGAAGCTTTCTGTCAATATTCCACTTTTAGAAGAAATCGAGCAGATACCCTCCTACGGAAGTTTTTGAAAGACATCATCACAAAGAAAAGGAAAATCCCTGATACTGAGGTTGTGGTTCTCAAGGAACAAGTGAGTGCCTTCATCATGGGCACATTATCACCAAAAAGGCAAGATCTGGGCTGCTTCAATATTTCATGCTATATTGGTAAAGTGAAATTCGGAGAAGCACTATGTGATTCAGGGGCAAGCATAAATCTGATGCCTCTCTCTACGTTCAAGAAATTGGATTGAAAGAATCAAGGCCGAGCAATATGACAATACAGTTGGCAGATAATTCAGTGGTGAAGCCGTATGGTATTTGCGAAGATGTGTTGGTGAAAGTTGATCAGTTTGTATTTCCAGCAGACTTTGTTGTAATGGAAATGCAAGATGAATAGGGTAATGAGTTACTCCTTGGACAACCCTTCCAAGCCACTGCTGACATGATACTTGAGATGGGGAGAGGTCGTTTGACCTTGGGTATCGCTGATGATCGGTTTGAGATGGTCATGCCCTCCAGCACAACGCAATCAAAAGCTAAGGAGCAATGCCGCATGGTGAAGCACTTTGAGCAGAATATTTCTCTCTGTCTAGGGAAGCCATTTTTAGATATGGCTCATGTAATGATTAAGGTGGAGAAGGGGACACTGGCTGTAGACATCATGGATCAGACCAAGGTTGTGTCTCTCAGCAAGGCGGTGGGTTTTCCCAATGATGAAGAGGAGGACATCCCTCCTTCTACTGAATATGAGGCCATAGCAAGTTCTATTTTCAATGCATATCCAGAACTGCCTCTTGAAGCCTGCCTGGTTAATATAACACATGATTGGATGAGAAGCAAGTCACTACAAGAATGCGCCAAGATGCTTCAGGTGCTGCCATGTTTCTACGCTAGGTACTATGAAGACCTTGGAGAACTCCCACCACCGCTTCAGTCATCCTTGATTAGCCCGCCAGATTTAGAATTAAAGCCATTGCCACCGCACTTGAAATATGCATTTCTAGCTGAGGGTGAGAAGCTGCCCGTGATTATTTTGACATATCTGAGTGTCGAGGAGGAAGATCAATTGCTGATCATGCTGAAGAACCACTGAGGTGCATTCGGGTGGTCGGTCACAGACATCAAGGGGATCTCCCCTACATTGTGCCAGCACAAGATCCGGCTCGAGGAGGGAGCCAAACCTGTAATTCAGCCACATCACCGACTAAATCCTAGCATGATGGAGGTCGTCAAGAAGGAGGTGATCAAGCTCCTTTCTGTTGGTATCATCTATTCCATATCTGACTCGATGTGGGTGAGTCCTACACAGGTAGTCCCTAAAAAGGGGGGAATTACTGTTACACATAATATGTTAAATGAACCAGTCACAACCCGCCTGGTAACCGGGTGGCATGTGTGTATAGACTACCGTAGAATGAATGCTTCTACGCTTAAGGATCATTTTCCTCTCCCATTCATTGATCAGATTTTAGAGCGATTGGCAGGTCGATCTCATTTTTGTTTTCTTGATGGTTATTCGGGCTACAATCAGATTTCCATTGATCCTAAGGACCAAGAGAAATCCACCTTCACTTGTCCTTACGGAACATTTGCATACCGTCATATGCCATTTGGTTTGTGTAACGCACCAGCCACCTTTCAGGGTTGCATGCTTGCCATTTTCTCCGATATGGTTGAACACTATTTGGAAGTCTTTATGGACGATTTATCTATTTATGTTGCATTTTTCGACGAATGTTTATACAATTTGGACAAAGTTTTGCAACGATGTGAGGACACACATTTGGTTCTCAATTGGGAGAAATGCCATATGATGGTTAGCGAAGGGATCATGCTTGGACATAAAGTGTCTAGCAAGGGGTTGGAGGTAGATCCAGTGAAGATTGAAGTTATTTCTAAATTGCCCCAACCGAATTCCGTAAAAGGGGTAAGGAGTTTTCTAGGTCACGCTGGGTTTTATCGCCGCTTTATAAAAGATTTCTCAAAAATCGCCAAACCATTATCTAAGTTGTTGGAGAAGGATGTTGTGTTTGATTTTAATGAAAAGTGTTTAAATGCATTTAATGTGCTCGAAGAAAAATTGATTTCCGCACCGGTTGTGCAAACACCGGATTGGACCAAACTGTTTGAATTGATGTGTGATGCATCAGACTTCACAGTAGGGGCTGTTTTAGGACAACGTGTGCACAATAAACCCGCTGTGATTTTCTATGCGTCCAAAACTTTAAATGAAGCACAACTGAATTACACGACAACTAAAAAAGAGCTTCTCGCCGTTGTTTTTTCTTTTGAAAAATTTCGACAATATCTTGTTGGATCTAAAGTCGTGATATGGACGGACCACGCCACCATAAAGTACTTGATGGAAAAGAAAGATGCCAAACCTAGACTGATTAGGTGGATCTTACTGTTACAAGAATTTGATATTGAAATCAAAGATAAGGCGGGAATAGAAAATGTGGTTGCGGACCATCTGTCTAGGTTGGAAAGGGTAGATGAGAAGGACGTGCATATACCCATTACTGAGACATTTCCTGATGAACAAATTTTATCTTTGAAATCTAAAGATCCTTGGTTTTCTTATATTGTTAATTATCTTGCCTGCAAAATTATCCCAGATGATTGGACATACCAAGAGAAAAAGAAAATTTTCCATTCTTTGCGTTATTATTTCTGGGATGACCCTATTCTGTTGAAGCAGTGCAGGGATGGTGTGTTGCGCAGGTGTGTACCATAGGTGGAATATGAAAGTGTCCTTCGTCATTTCCATACTCTACCGACGGCTGGCCACCATGCTAGTTATAGAACTGCGGCCAAGGTACTTGAGATCGGCCTTTACTGGCCTACTTTGTTCAGGGACGCATATGACTATGTGCGGCAATGCGATTCCTACCAACGGGTAGGTAACATTTCAAAAAGACAGAAGATGCCCCTCAATGTATTTCTAGAGGTCGAGGTGTTCGATCTGTGGAGTATTGATTTTATGGGACCCTTTGTGTCCTCTAATTCTAACTTGTACATTCTATTAGCTGTTGACTATGTATCGAAGTGGGTAGAGGCAATACCCACTAGGACTAATGATGCCGCCGTAGTGTGCAGGTTTGTTAAAGAATACATTTTCTGTAGGTTTGGTGTACCAAGAATGATGATTAGTGATGGAGGTACACATCTCCGAAATCAGAAGTTTGCGGCATTATTGCGAAAGTACGGGGTGAAGCACAACATTGGTACCCCGTACCACCCCCAGACAGAGGGGCAAGTGGAAGTCTCTAATAGAGAGATCAAGAAGATCTTAGAGAGCACTGTGGCTTCCACGAGAAAGAACTGGAGCACCTTGCTACCGGACGCTTTGTGGGCATACAGGATGGCGTTTAAGACACCTATAGGCACTACGCCTTTTAGGTTGGCTTACGGTCGGGCCTGCCATTTGCTGGTGGAATTGGAGCATAAGGCGTACGGGGCGCTGAGGAAGCTGAATTTGAACTATGATGAGGCAAGAAAGAAACATATGTTAGAGCTAAATGAACTTGACAAGCTGAGGATGAATGCATATGAAAGCTCGCGGATCTACAAGAAGCGAACAAAGTTGATTCACGATCGACATATTCAGATGCGTGTCTTCAAGAAGGGAGATCGTGTACTCTTGTTCAACTCCAAGTTGAAGATGCATCCCAGGAAATTGAAATCCCGATGGAGTGGACCGTTCACCGTAGAGGAGGTCAGGCCAAATGGCACAATCATGGTGCGTGATGGAGAGACAACATTCTTGGTTAATGGACATCAAATGAAGTTGTATTTCGGTGAGGATTACACAAGGAAAGTGAATGAGGTCAAACTCATTGCGCTTCCGGATGCATGAGGAGCTTGATTTCGTCTAGCCTAAGACGTTAAATAAGGGTGCTTGTTGGGAGGCAACCCAGCCATTGGTAGTTTCATTTAGTTTCTTTCACATTTGTAAGTTAGTTTGATTTGATTTTGTTTTTAGTGTAAAAATGATACCTTGATCGTTTGTTCAATGTGCAGGACTGAGGCAGGGTCGATACCATCAAGTTGATCGCAAAAATGAGGTCGATAGTATCAACATAGGTGTCGATACTCGCGAGATCTCTGGAGATATTCAGACAAATTTGTCGCAGTGAAGTCAATATCGACTTTGCTTAGGGCACACACCCTCGCGAGGCCCGACCGCCGCTTTCTGCGACGGTATCAACTTGCGTCGATGGTATCGACACGACATGTCACCGATTCGTGAGAGGAGATCAATGGCTATCGCTGCATCAAGAGAGTCGATCCGTGGGATGGGTCGATACCATCGACGCCCGTCGATGGTATCGACACATCATCGATCCGGGCCCCCACATCAAGCTATCGACAACCGTCGATACTAGCGGAAGATCGGATTGTGCTACAAGTGTCGATACCATCGACCTGCGTCGATGGTATCGACGGGCACACAGCAGCGACGACCAGAGTTATAAAAGGGAGGGATTGTTGTCATATGACGTCACACCTTCAGATCCTTTCTCCTCCACTTGTGACATGCGTCTTGTTGTGCAATCAGAGCCCGGCTACGAGCATCCAAGGAGCGCGTTCTTCCCTGAGCCTTCACCGAGCGGATATTGTCTTCTCCGATCATCACCGAGCTCCGTATTCTATTCCTTCTTTCTTTGCGACGATGATGCGTACAACCGGTGCATCTTCTTCACGGGAGGATCCTATGGAGATCCCCGAGTTCATCCCTCCACCTACTGCATCTATTCCTCGTCTGAGGATAGTCCACCCTTCCCTGGAAATTCGGAAGGTCTACGAGGAACTGATGAAGAGAAAGATTGAGCCGACCCGCTATGTCGACCGAGATATGGTTCATTACCTAGGGTTCGAGGATAATCTCCAATATGTTCTCCAAGGTCAAGTGCACCAAACCAACAGGACGCCAGATGAAGTCTAATACTACACCGAGGGCCATCCATTTTTCGACGAGTGGCCGACCTACAAGGAACTCATGGCGGAGTTCATGGCATCGCTAGACATCAATGTGCTGCCCAATGACTTGGTCGCCACTGACAGAGAATGGAAGAAAGGGTGGGTGTCGTTCAGACTCTTCAACAACAACTACACCATTACCCTTGACCAGTTCAATTCTATATATAACTGGGCTCATCACAATTACAAACAACAGAGGCCGGACAACAGGACGGACTACGACGCCATCTTTTCCCAGTTGTTGACTGCGCCACCCGACAAATCTGTGAGCTACAACAATGTGGCAGTTGCAGATTTTGAGCATCCGTTTGTGCGGGTTCTTCACCACATGTTCTACACCACATTGTTCGCGCGTGGCGACCTGTCTCTCAGCAAGTTTCAAGAGACAGATTTGTTCTTCCTGCACAAATTGCTGAAGCGCAAGGAGTGCAATTGGGGCGCGTTCTTCTTGACACACGTGGTGGCCGTGAAGAGGAGTACGAGGAAAGCTCCTATCCATTTTGGAGGGCTAATCACACCATTGTCCGTCTATCATGGGTTGGATATTTCCCAGCTCACTCCCCTCTCTAATAGGAGCAAGGTCAACCTCCAACATCTGCACCGCTCCAACCTCATCCGGCTTTGTGATGGCTTGGCATATGCACATTTCCATGTTAATCACGCTTATCAAGAATGTGCGCTTCCCGACCCCGTCTTCGACATTGAGGGTGCTCAACATTTCCGATGGTCCATCATAGCCGTTGATGACTCGGATGAAGATGGCGGCAATGACGACAATGACAATGACGGCGACGAGCATGAAGAGGAAGAGGAGGCTTTCACTCCTCTTCGGGCACGAGTAGCACCCTGGAAGCATCCCCGCATGCATCTGGGTGCATCTTCATCTTCACAGCCTCTGCCACCACATCCCTCTCATCAAGGAGAGGATGTCTACTCCATGCAGGGGATGTATACAATGCTGCAAGAGATCCAACACACCCAGCTGCAGCATACAACTTCATACGCCAGTATTCAAGATACGACGAACCGGCTGCTCGATAACCAGAGGGCTATTTTCAAGAATGAGCACCTCCTCCTTGAAAACCAACAACACATCCACGACAGGTTGCATAGGATGGAGATGCACCAGCAACCCTTCTACGATCATTACTGGAGCCAGAATTATTTTGGGGGGTATCCACAACCTCCACCAATGCCCCAGTACGATTCGAGCTTTCAGGGGCAATACCCATCTTGGGACCCCACGGCCACGTAGTACCCTCCTCCTCCGGAAGAATGATCGGTATCACTATTCCACCTTTTAAAGTTGTTTTTGACTATGAGGCCATAGTCGAATTCAAGCTTGGGGGGGAGTTGGAATAGCTCTATCCTTTAGTTTTCTCAATTTTTCGTTTTTATTGTTTTGTCTTTTGTCATTTATTTTTCTTAGTTCTTAGTTTGTTTGTAGGATCCACACTCTATCTAGTGTACTTGTGGATGTCTTAAGTCATGTGTCATCTCATTGCTTGTACATGGGAATCAGGGGCAAATTTAAAATTTTTAGTGTTTTGCAAGTTTGTGTTGTTCAACTTTGAGCACATAACTTAAGAAAATAATTGAGTTTGTCAACTCTAAATAGGACATCACAACTGTACATTCCTATGATTCCTGAAAAGTGGATAGAATTGGTTGTTTGAGCCTAAACTGATCAAATGATAATGAGACCTTAATTTGAAATAAGAGAGAGAAACCTCTTAGTTACTACACAGGTCAATAAGGAGGGACACATAATAATTTACAAAGGTTCAGTCATTTAGTCTTGTGATCTATCCACCCCATTGTTTTCATACTCCACCTTAAGAACTGGAAGTACATTATGGTTTTAATCTCTTTGATTGCATCTCATGTTAGGTCTTGCATTGCAACTATTTTTGCATATTTTGCATGAAAATGAAAAAAATAGATTAGTTATACATGCACATTATCCTTAGGTGCATGTCATTTAGTTGCATAGTTATCATGTTGTAGCTGCATTCACATTTTTGTGCATAGAGTACATTATGCGTCTTATATGTTCTGAACATTAAGGGTGATTAACTTGTTCCATACCTTCTGAATGCTTCAAATATATAAGTTATGCAGCAATAAGTGAGCCCAACAAACAATTCGTTATCAGCTATGAAAATAAGGGCTTGAAAAAAAATAAGAAAAAAAGTTTTTTAAAGAAAAAGAGAAAAAGAAAAAAAAGAAGAGTAGTGAGAAGCAAGTAGGATTGAGAGGGAGAAAGGAACATAGTCTCACATGCATTTTAAGACAAATAATTACATGATTTAGTTCTCCTAGATATTCCATCTGACCTTGAGACGGGATGATAGTGCATGCATCATTCCACCCAAATGTAGGCATTAGGGCATTTTTACTTGTATATGCATCATTTAGGGCATTATTGTTTTGTGCATGTTAAAACCATATAATGCCTCCATTTCTTCCACTAGCCACCCATTCAATCCACCCGTTGCTCGATTTGGTAGGCCACCGTGATTTTCTCCTCACTTGTTAAATTAGGAGAGCTGCTTCCATGTAGATGGTAGTTAGGGCTAGCAACGTAGAACATGAGATCACAAGATGCACTGAGTCTGAACCGGAGAATTTTATTATGTTAACTGCCTTATATGATAGTGTTCATCAATTTTGAGGTAGATATATTTTATGGATGATTATTGTCGCCTTTAGGGTAATTATCATTCTATGGTTAGTGAGGGCCGGAATGTGAATGTCTGGCGGGGATCATATGGTGATGTCTGTTGTGATAATCTATTCTTTAGTTGACCCTCGCAATTCTATTCTAAAGTTTAGTTGCTCGAGGACGAGCAATGTTCAAGCTTAGAGGAGTTTGATGCGATGATTTTGAGTCGCATTTATAAACTTGTTTTACTTGTGTTTTATGAATTTATTGGTCATTTTGGTGGTTAATATTGCATAATTCTTTTACTTTAGTCTATGATCTTTCTCAGTGTCAAACCCCCTTATTTTATTGTTTTGAACATAAATGATTACAATTATAGGTTTTATTTTGGCTTATGTGATTTTGTTTTGCAATTTCAGGAAAAACACATATCTACAGCTGTCGATACCACCGACGGCCGTCAATGCTATCGACACAACCACAGGAAGCCAGCCGCAAGGAGCAGCGCAGAGTCGATACCATCGACAGGGAAGTCGATGGTAGCGATGAACCATCAGGTTTTTGGCGAGTAGACAGTCGATACTATCGACCCCATAGTCGATACTATCGACACATGGAGTTTCAACGACGGAAAAGGGATAAAACCGACGCCTCAGGGTGTCAATACCATCGACCCACGTCGATGGTATCGAGTCAGCATCAGGTGCAATGACAAAAAGAAAAGAAGACTTACCAATATCGTGAGGGGTCGATAGCATCGACCCGCGTCGATGGTATCGACACCGTCAGATTAAAGTTTGTTTCAGATCGACCCAAATCTGACGGCTGTGATATTTTTGTAACCTAACTCGGTGATTATACCTAATGACGGCGGCCAAGAGCAAAGAATCACGTCATTAGCCACTGTACACGTCCCGAGAAGGTGTGGAGAGAAGAACGGAGCCTAGAAGCATGCCCCAGCCATTCCAGAAGCCGAAGAAGACGTTTTCCACTGCCGAAAGGCTGTAGATCGCACATTCTACGTCGAGGAACGTTTGAATCTTCTCCGTTCAGGGGTTTCATGACTTATTCACATTTTTCTCCATGTTTCCCCTTTCTTCGACCACGTTTTTCTCTGAGATGAACATGTGGGGCTAATCCCCTTTATCTTTAGGACCGGGAGTAGTCCGGGGAAGTATTGTATGACATTTTTATCATATTAATTCATAATTTATCTCTTAAATCCGTGGTATGATTTTGTTTTCTCAATTATATTGTTAAGCTTGATCACCATAATGATAATCTAATGCCTTTAATTACTTTGAAAGAAGAATTAATGGTTGAAAAGAGACGAAATTCACATTAATTAACAAATCTGTTGAACAAGGTGATGTACGGTTAACGATGGAAACCCAGAGGTCGATTTTAATGCACCTAGTTTAGGGTATAGGTTACTACGACAGTGGAACCGACCTAGACATAGGTAGTGAATTGTACCACGACAGTGGGCAATTATGATTACAGGCCACTATCCAGATTGAGAGATGAACCTGAATTATTATATGAAAATTCATACAATGAAAACCCGCAGTGAAACCACAATCCTAAAGATATGCACTTGAATTGATTAACTTAAACCCTTAAACTATTGCTTTATTTTATTTTATTTTATTTTTACAACAACTCTTAAACTCTTTCAATCAGTTTAGCTGATTGCAACCAGTTAGTAGTAGTCTACCGATAATTTAGTGTCCCTGAGTTCGACTCGGGCCTCACAAGGGCCTATACTACATTGACGCGTGTACTTGTGTTCTACCCACGGTTAAATCGTGTCATTGACCCTATTTCACATAAAGTAACATATCTAATTAACTTCAATATTGAGCCAAAAAATGTAATACATAATTTTCTAATAATATACAACATGTTGTCTAACCATTAGTCTTATATAATGGCTAATACATGTAACTAAACACATTAACATGTCACAACCCTCATTACTATAACTAATTTCAATAATGAGTAACAATGCCTAAAATGAGACCAGGCATATCCCAATAAGTAGGATGAAGGATAATATATTTTTATTGACATATGAGACCGTGTATACCAATGGACAGTTGGTTTGTTCATAATAGAATTTATAATGTCATTAAATGTATCTACAAGGGAACAAGAGCAAATTAATGGATACAGTTGGAAATAGGTACTAGGAAACTAAGTTGTGATAAGAGAATTCAAAAATATTGGAGATAGTAAGTAAATAATATAATAAAGGAAAAAAACCAAAATGGTACACTTTGACAAAAATAATTCTGGCTATAGCACCTTCGTGAAAATAATTCCCACAATAGCCAATTTCTAGAGAAAATGCCACCTGAATTGGCATTTTTCAAGTCAAAGTAGCAAAAACACCATTGCATCTGGAGCTTTTAATAAAAAAAATAAAAAAACAATAACAAAGGAAAAACACCAAATACGTTGGTGTTTTCACCTCAAATGTGTAGTGTGAAAGCGCCAACATATTTGGCATTTTTCCTTATTTTTTTCATTTTTGACTGAAAGCTCCAAAGACAATGGTGTTTTCATGTATTTAATCAGAAAAATGCCAATTCAGGTGGTGTTTTCTTTAGAAAGTGGGCTATTTTGGGAATTTTTTTCATGAAGGTTCTATGTTCAGAATTATTATAAGTGTACCATTTGGTTTTTTGACCTATAATAAATATAGAAGTACTTTCATTTAAAAATGATATACCAGAGTACCTAATGAATAATAACAAAATAGGAAAGTAGTGTTAAAACCATATTCACCATTTCAAAAGTATCTAGGGGGTCAAGTTTCACATTAATTTGACTTTGTTTTCTAATATAAATAGTTTAATGAATAAAATATATAGCAATATTCCTAATAGTAATTGTAACATCCCAATTTTCTAAAACATATAATTCATTGAGGGGAAGCATAATCTTGTTGAGAATGTCACAAATATGATAATCATTGCATAAAAATAAAGTTAATAAACCAACACAAGATACATTATGTAATTTTTCATATGTCAAACTAAGACCTTAAAACTTACAACCTAAACTAAAACACATGTCCCATAAACATAAAGGAAAATATAATCTATTGATAGTTGTCAACCCCCAGGTTTAGTTGCCTAGCTTTCTTCTTAAGGTATAAGCTCCTTGACTATGATTTCTTCTCCTTCTCTCATGTGGACATTGCATCTCCAATTATGCAAAGCAAAATGGAAACAATTTGAGTAAGTGGCACAACATAACATTATATGAACTGAAAGTAAACTATAGTTTTTAGAAAATTTTAATTAAACATTATAGACATTGAATACTTTTCTAGCCATGTAACTTTATCAGTATTTCTCTTTATCATTGAGATTACTATCTTGGGTTGACTATATTGTATTTCTTCCATAACCTTGATCTCAGGAGCTTGATGCATAACACTACTCTCATGAGCTTGATAAATAAGATTGCTCTCATGAGCTTGATAAACAACATGCTCTCATGAGCTTGATGGGTAGCATTTCTCTCAAGATCTTGATCAATGACATTGCTCTCAGGAGCTTGATGAATAACATTAATCAACTTTCTTATTCTTAACATTATTCTTTATCATAACAACTTGAACATTAAATATTACTTAAGAAGGATGTACATGTAATTATCATAATCATATACGAGAACATTACCGAAACCTATAATCTGATTCATGATCAATTTTCTTGTAAGCATTCATTATAACTATATATTTGATATCATTATATTTGATTCTCATAATCATAATCTAATAAAAACCCTGGACCCATACTTGTTAACTCAGAGTGCATGAATCCACTTATTGATTATATAAGAAGTCCTCTTAGATCTCTAGATATTTGTTGAAACCTTGATTTCCTAAAATTAATATACTTTATAACAATTACTGTCTTAAATACAATCTATACCCTAATTATACAAAGTGTGATGCTTCTTGATTATCCAAACAAATTAGGTCCCGAAACCTATTCCATCATCTAGATCTCAAAAAACTGATCAAAATTTTTATAAGTTTCATCTTCATTTGAGCTCTTTAGCAACTTTAATGAATTTATAAAGATTAGATATATTTTGACCAATAAAAAAGCTTGAACAAGCCATGTCATTATTATTGTTCAAATCTACCTAGCTAGGACCCAACCTTACATTGTTGTGACCCAATTGCTTAACGACTCTTAGATACTGGGGGCCACATTCAGGACTCTCCCAACAAAACTTTAGGATAAGAATGCCCTTAATAGAGCGTGACACATCAAAATACGATTAAGGGTAAAGATGGAAACCAACGACTAGGATTGTTCTTCCCAGAGCAACAAAGATTGTAGTGAAAATACAAGACAAGAAGCAAGATATTACTCCTCAAGGTTGAAATCTAAGGTTTTAAGAACCTTCTTTGTTACCAGGCACAGTCAGAGACCCTAACAGAGGTTGAGGCATGGCTGAAACTGAGCACATCACTAGCCATGGTTGGCTGGGGTGTCAAGATCATAGATTTTGCATGAGGTAGAACCGATGAGACCCAAAGACTTAGATGAGTTCCAAACATCAAATCAAATGCAGGAAGCGAGAAGACGAGGATCAAAATGACTAAGACAGGAAAATGGCTAGTTGGGTCGTCAGAGAAGCGAATAAAGCTATAGAAAGGAAAATTATCAATTTCCTTGTATAGTGACCAACCAAAATACATATCTGAGATGGATAGAGTCACCACCGCGGTTGGAAATAGGGGATATGAGGAACCCCTTCCATGACAGGGAGGTCTAGGGACTATATCCTATCGTGCTTGGGAAGGGTAACCCGAGATTGGGAGAGGAAACTAATAGGGAGATTATCTCTCACTGTGGAGGGGTGAAGAAAGTGACATGGATCGTAGGGGGAGAGATCCACTATGGAGTCCTGACTATGCTAGACTCAGGTGAAGGTGACAACAACTCTGCTAATGGATGGATATGTGACCCAGAATCCGACCCAGATTAGGGATCTAAAAGGGTTGTGAAAACTAATGTATATATGTGTGATGCTCAATAATGAGAAATATTATGAATCAATTAATTAATGATATCTTTAGGTTTATTAGAGCTTTAAACTATATAGAAACTTTCCAAAATCAATTAGGTAGACAAAATAAGTCTAATAGATATAAAAAATTGAACCACAAGATATTTAGAGGGTCTACAACCTTCCTATACTATTAGATTTAGATTTTGACAATATTTTATTCATAAAAACTATATATTCCCTTATCTTGTTTTAAATGTAATAAAAGATAGGCTTAAATGAATCAATCCTTTATTAGTTATGCATTAGAGTAAATTTCGATATTAGGGGTGATCATAAATTATAGATTTATCTTGTCCACCTTTTATGCTTGATTTGGGGAAGTTATCTTATAGCAGAGAGAAGATGCATTATTCTGTGGATTTGGATATACTTCAAGATTATAGGGTATTTACTAATAATATTCTAAACATTTTAATAAAGAGGAAGGAAAAAATAAATTATGATATATATATACTTATATATATATCTTAAGGGGAAAATATTTATAGAGGGTTATGTTCATCATGGTCCAAGCTTTCTAATTAACTAGTGAACAAAATAAAATTGTTATGAATACTTTGACTTTATTTTATCCAAAATTCAGAATGTTACAATTCCACCCATCCACCTTAATTAAACATCAGCCTCAAAATTTCATATACTACCCACCTTAGGGTTTCACATATTCTAAGTATGTACTACTCGACATGTATTTCGATCTGATAAAAAGAACTAGGGTTAATGTTACGACCGATGTTACAACCCCAATTTTTGGGTTCAAGTGGTGAGAAATATAATTTCTCATATTAAAGATGCTTGAATGAAATAGCATATATTTGGTTGAGAATAATTGGATTTCGTTTAAAATAGCCTTGTTGTTTGATTTGTGGGATTTATTGGCTATTGAGCCCAATAATAAGGAAATAATAAAGAAAATTCAATGGATGATTGAATTTTTAAGAAAAGAAATATGCAAAAACCTCTAGAAGGCAAATCCAAAGAGGATTTCGTACCTCTTGGATTCCTTGGGTTCCAAGGAGTCCAAAGTTATAAAAAGAAAGCAATGAGAAAAGAAAAGATTGATTATGTCTTTCTTTATTAAGAAATAAACTGAAAATGATGATAAAATGTGGAAAAGGAGGGGAAATAGGCATAAATGAGTTTTCTTGGTGAAAATTCGTATCCATGAGGTTTCTAATATTAAAAGGAATGCTAATGAGGAAAATAAAAGAGAAATAAAAAGAAATCCTCAAAAAGAGATATTTAAATGAGAAATAAACAAGAATGTGAAATATTGCATAAAAATGCATCTAGAAGGATAATAAGTATCCTTAATAAGTAATTTCGAAATAATGGAGTTTCTTGGGGTACAAGGAGTCCCAATGAAGGAAGAGGAAAGAGAAAATACCAAAAACTTGCAAAATAAAAGATAATATGATACTTTATTAATGTTTTTGGTGGAATTATTAAAAAGGAAGTAATTTCTATTAAAGGAAATAGAAATTTCGTGTCTAATGAGATTAAGAGAGAGGTTTTTCGTATTCCTATTTATCCATGGAATAATGTTTATCAAAGGAGATATTTAGGAGAGAGAGAGAGAAGCTTGCTTCTCATGGAAGGAATCTGATTCCTTATAAGAGAGGTCTTGTCCCCTCTTAGATGATCGTCTTAGGACGTGGAAACAATCCCCTATAAAAGGGAAGAAACCCGGGATTCGAAGATTAGAGAAATCCCATCCTTATATCTCTCTTCTCCTTCTTCATGACATGGAAACCCTAACAAGAAGGTTTGGCGCTAACCCTGGACAATGAGGACACGTGGGGTCACCACGATCATTGAGGAAAGTACTGCGATGTCAGGGAGATGCTCCGCTGTCATCACCGTGCCCAAACCCAGGCTCGACCGTCGCAGCTTGGCCGCGAAGCTGGCAGGTGGTCGCGGACGTGGCCTGCACGAGCTGCCACCCTTGGATCCCATCCGAGGGCACCCTAAAGTGCGGCGAAGGGCAGAGGATCGAATGGGACCGCCGCCGGTCGCTGAAGGAGTCCAAGACGAGGGTTGGAGCCGTGCCTTGGGCGGCTAGGGCAGCCGTGTCGCGGCTGATCCAAGGAGGAAGATGACCGACTTTCACTGGATGATTTTGCCCCTCCGCGGGCTGAACAAGCAACAACTTAACCAGGGGTAAAAGAGTAATTGTGTTATGTTCCAAAAAAGGCAAGCCGTGCCAACGTTGCATGGGTTGGTGACGTGACGATCTACTATTGGTCCAAAAGGTAAATCTTTGCTAAATTCATATCTTAAGATTTGTAACTCCGATTAGGACAAGTTATTTATGAATTTTGATCAGGAGAACACAAGGAATCCAATAAAAATAGATTTATAGCCTGAATATGATCATAGTTCGAAATATAGTGTAAATTACCATCTTTAATGAATTAAAGATTAAGAAACCCTATTTTGAAATGAATAAAGTATTTAATAGGGTTTAATGGATCTTTAGAGTGGATATTAATCTGTTAAATGAAAAAAGGAACATTGAGTTCAAAAAGGAAGAACTTTGCACGTGATTAGTCTTACTTAGGGTTTATGTGCTTAAATATGCATGAAATTTGAAAAGGGCATAAAGTTATCATCTTTAATGATTCAATTAAGGAAAAACCCTTAGATTTGATGATAGATGGATAATTCAAGCTGATATTAACCTGTTGTTAATAAAAGTGAAAATAGGATTTAAAAAGATGATCTTTTTATATAGTTGGTTTAATTTAGGGTTCTATGTACATGAATATGCCTTAATGGGATTAGAAACCCTAATTTATGTTGATATGAATTGTAATGGTTTTAATTGTACAAATCGGAGAATAAAATAGAGATATGATGATTCGAAGATAAATTGAGTACCAAAGATCTTTAATATGAATTATTTGGATAATTAGTGTTTCCTAGTGTATAAAAGTGGAAATAGTGATAAATAAGGTTCATATATGTGAGTTGAACTATAATGAAATATGATTTGTCAATTTGAAAGAAACCGAGGATGATAATTAGCCTTAATGTTTTGGATATGACCTAAAAGGATAAAGATAATAGTTTTAGTGTAAAAGAAACATATTAGACTTAATTGACATTCAATTGTGTCTATGATACAGAAATTAAGGTTTGTGAACTAAAAGAGCATTAAAAGTGATAAATGCATAATGAAGGATAAAACCCTAATAAAACCCTAAAGTTGGCCTAGAAATCATAAGGTGGAATCCAAGTTGATCTTGAGGATGTTTTGAATAAAACAATGACACTTGAATGTTATGCATTATTTTCAGGATATTGTTGATTGCTTGTTAATTGTGTTGAATGTTAATGCATGGACATCAAGTTACTATGGAACATGTATGTGGTTACAATTATGAATAACCGCTTAGTTTCCCGATGGATTCCCAGATGTTTAATCACATTGAATGCAACTAAACTGTTGAATGTTTATTTATTTCTTGCAATTATAAAGTGACTATGACTATCACATAATGTATATGCCTTCTAGCTCAATCATTAACCCCCCTCTGTGTCGTAATGGCTGACCTATTACATGGCTACCTAGAGGGTAGGTCCATCAGGTCATGAAAGACTTTGGCTGCCTAGAGGGTAGGTCCATCAAGTCACCTTTATAGAGGTACCATATAAGTCCTTACAGGGACAACACAGAGTTGTGGATAGGTATGGATTGAGTAGTTTGGCTTAAAAAGTAATCTTGGTTGTTAAATGATTAATTGAATGATTACATGGTTATCATAGTTGCATGATTATCTATTTCCCCTACATACTAGCTTCGGCTGACCGACGTTTTGTTTGTCGGCGTTTTAGGTACAATGAAAAGAACAAACAGTAAAGCTACACCTTATGAATTCAAGAATTAAAGAACAAGGAGGAACTAGTTAGAATAGTTCAGCTGAGGTTAGAAGTTTAGTTTGTTCCAAAATTTTCAAAAGTATGCAAAGAAAAATTTTATTACCATTTTCAGTATAGTGTGTTAGAATTTAATAATTGTTTATGGTTATATGTCGAACCTTTGATCTGGGATTAATGGGTGTGGCTTCAACCTCTTGGTCTCCCTTAATTGGGGGTTATCGGGAGGTGGGGTCGTAACATTTGGTATCAGAGCTTAGGTTCCTCAATTAACCATTAATAATTATTAAATTTTACAAACTCCATAGAACCCAAGGGAGTTATTAGAGGAGTATCCGAAAGATGGAGGTGTCTAGAAAGGGATTACGACCGGGGGCTGGCAAGATTTTCTTCCGCACCGCTAGTCGGAATACGAGGACTCCCGGACCCGTGTGACCGCCTGGCCAAAGTCTTAGGATATGAATCAAAATAAGATACCTTTAGGACTTCTCATCTTATTCATCCCTTCTCATCACAAAATTTTGATAAGGACATAAAGGATTAGGGTTTCCTTTCTTCTCCTCACCCTCCTAAGGTATGGGTAAGGTTAATAAGGTTTAAGGAATCCTCCACTAAATTAATGAAAGGCATGTAAATAAGATGTCATGGACATACGATTAATAGATTAAGCGCAAAATAAATAATAGATACATGCTTAGGTCGTATGACATAAGTTGTCATGTCCTCAGAAGAGACCTGAGGCTAGACCTTCTTGTCAAGAGGATGAGTTAGACTTGGAGATAGAGATCTCCATTGCAAGTAGAGACCTAGCACATCCTCTGAGGATGATGCTAACCCTAGCCCTAAGTGAAGGTTAGAGAGAGATGAGTTGGACCAGGTATTTGAAAGGACATGCCTTTGGGATGCCATACGATCCATGGGTGACCTAGCACCTTTGGCAACCCAACCCTGGGAAGGGTCGTGCATGTTCGGGTAAAGGATAGTTTCTTAGATGATGATGTTAGTGAAGGACCATAGAAACCCTATGGGCTTGTACAAGTAGGGTATAGCTGGCACTTAGGGCACGTCATAGTGCTGACGATAGGATGAAACCCTGGATAAGGAATTATGATGGAGCATAAAGGGTTATGGATGATCTTTAGCAACCATAAGTTTGAACCTAGGCTTCACCAATGTAGAGCATGCCTTTGAGGTTGATCATCCATGAAGAAAGGACCTCTAATGGTGAGGTTGGATGTGGGGCTAGCTCTAGAGAGAGCAGGAAACCCAGCAAGAAGATTGGAAGCCTTAAACCCTGAACAATGGATGATAGTGGTTTCCTTAGGATCGATCCCTGAAAGTTGATGATACCTTGGTTGTCTTTAGAGGGACCAAACCTAGAGGAAGGATGAGGTTTCTGGCACCTATGTGCCTAGGGTATAAGTGTTTACCTTTTGAGAAAGGAAGAAGATGTTCTGTATACCCTGAAGTGGATTTGTAACAGGTTATGAGGCCTTGTACCTTATGGTTTGTCCTTGAGGAAAATCCAACTCTAAGTGTTGCTTGAGTTGAAGGATGACAAGGAGTACGTGTCATGCCTTTTCATGCTTGGTTTGTAGTTAAGAGATAGAGCATGTAGTTTGGGTTCCTAGACCTAAGAGGGGAAGTGGTATACCTAATGTTCATGATGAGAAGTTGGGTTCCTATAGAAGCGAGCATGATAATCCTCATGATTAGAGGAAAAGAGAAGCCCCTGCAGTTTAAGGTGTGTTTGATGAACCCCTCACAGCTAGGTTGATGATAAAGGGAAAGTTTGATCTTAATCCAACATCGAGGAAAGAGGACAAGTATGACCTAGCATGGTACAGTAAGTGATCTACTCATGCCTTAATGTCTTGCTAGGGTTAAGTAGGCTCGTGTGGATGTAAACCCTAGACCTAAGAGCTTTTGTGACCTTAGAGATAGTTTTTCTCCCATCCTGGGAGAGGGACCCCTTTGGAAGGGTGTATATCAGTTTTGTTGGTTCAAGGTAACCTAAAGAGGTCTCATAGGATCTTGAGAAGCTAAGTGAAAGGTGCATGGTATGAGAATGAATCTATAGACCCATAGATATCCATATCTATTGCATGTGAATGTGTTACCATGGGGGTAACCAGCATGGGGCTTGATCAAGGTAGACAGGTTGCCATGATCCCTATGAAAGGATGAAAGCCATCCCATGAATGCAGAAAGAGAGATGAAGAAGACTTGGGTAAGGTTCTAAGTGAACATGTACTGTAATGGAGAATCCTAAGTCTATCCTAGGGTCAGGTAGGGATAAGACCGATGAAAGTAGGAGTTGCCTAATTCCCCAGTTGCACATGACCGTAGGGTCGGGAGGCAACAACTATCATTGTCTGAGGGCCATGGGTTAGGAGATTGATCACCTTCATGAACTCATGGGACCCAAAGGGCAGATGAGTAGGGCACTCTCTTGATGCATGAGGGAAGAGGGATGACCCCAAAAGAGTCGGTACCCTATAGACCTAGAGGAGATGACCAAGGATATAAACCCCAGTAGGTTCAAGTCTTGTTGGATATCATGATGTTTGTGATGAAGAGACATATGGGGCACGTTGCAACATAGATTTAAAGGTGGACTGGCGAGGTGGGATGTACCATCTCTACTCTTGGAACAGGACGAACTCTGTATTTGGACTGCAGCCAAATGCTTATTTCCTCTTGTTATGGGGGTGAGAGATAGGATATTACGCATGCCATACACCAAGGATAAGAGATGATGTAGGTTGGAACGTTGCCATGAGAAATGGGGATAGAGAAAATAACCTACCCTGGTAAAGTGAATGATACATGGAAGGTTTACTAACACTAAGAGGAATGAGGTAGTCACCTTATGAGGATGTTTCTAGCATGAGCTAAGTGGAGCTTACAAGTTATACCAGGTTGAGTTTGGTCACCATGATGAGGAAATCAGAGAGTGTTCTTAATGGAGATAGACATGGAGTTTGAGGTAATATGATAAGTGAAATACATGGAAGTGTATGTCTTCAATGTTACCTAATAGCTAAGGATGTGAGGTGGTAATGGATGCTCTGGTTGAGACACATCTGACTTGTATGATTAGAATCTAGAAGAGGTTGTTTGGCTAACCCTAAGTTTGAAAAGGAGAGGTGTTTGGATAACACTCAGATGTAACAAGATGCGTTGAAAGGTTAAGGGTTGTTTGGTTAGCCAACCTAGTTCTTGATACAATGAAAGGATGCTGGTAGAACCTCAAGTGCACTTCTTTGGAAAAGAAGGTGATGAAACCCTGACAAGAGTGGTTTAGGGTTTTGAAGGAATCGATCTTGAAAGAATCATGACATACAGGAAATCATGATACACCATGGAAAATGGCAATAGCACTTTAGATGCTTAAGATGAAGTTGCATGTGGTTTAAGACCATGCAAGCCAGGAGGTAAAGGACGAACCCCAGTAACCCAGTGTATCGATATAGAGGAAAAAAAAGTCCCTGAGAGGGAATGGGAGCTCAACACTATGGGTGTTGTGATAGGTCTTCCCTAGGCCAAGGAAGGTCGAGTTGCAATATGGGTTATGGTAAGTCGCCTTACCTAAATGACATGAGAAAGAAAGAGTTCAGTCAAGGGATAGATCTAGTTGAACTACCCATGAGAGAGATGGTTCAACTACACCAGGAAGAGAGTTCAAAGGTTCTGAGTTTGACCTAAAGGTTTCCTTCCAAAATATGGAAGTAGGTGCATGAAGAACTCAATGTTAGTATAGTTTATCACCCCTAACTATGGTTAGGATGATCCAGACTAAAGGGTCTGATGAGGGCATGTGTGCTCGTTCAGGGTGATATCTAGAGATAGTTCTCATCCTATGAAAGATGTGACAATGACCACCATAGCCAGTATCGGGTTTTATAAGAAGCTCTGTAAGGGAGGTTGTGTCGGTCACCACTTCAGTAAGGTGATGTTGGTGAAAGGGGCCACATGATGGTTAGAAAAGGACCACATGATGGTTAGAAAAGGACCACAGTGCATGTAGATGAAGTCACTTTGATTGTGCAAGGGCTGAAAGGAGCCTAGAGACGATGAGAGTCGTGAGCAGATGCAAAGTAGACTGACATACAAGTTACTGTGGGGGAATATAATGTGAGAATCCGACCCCTCTGAGCTGCAGTCGAGAAAGCTGAGTCCCCGATACATGGGTCCATTAGAGATGGATGGGTGGAGATGGTTAGGTTTTGACTTTACCCCTCAGGATAAAATAATATGTGACGAGTTCCATGTGTCCAATTTAGAGCACTATGTGAGGTACCCCGACCATGTGCTGAGCAATGAACCTAGTGAGCCCCAAGGGAGGCTGAAATGGCCTGAGTCACCTGTGTAGTTTATAGACGCCAGGATGAAAGGACTCAGAGAAAAGAATATGTGATGATAAAGGTTCTTTGGAAACGCCATGAGTACGGCAAAGCCACATAGGGGCCAATGATGGACATGGAAAAGTCTTATCCTGAATTGTTTGTTTGCTTGCCTGAATTTTGAGGACAAAATTCCTAAAAGAGGGGAAGGATGTTACAACCCCAATTTTTGGGTTCAAGTGGTGAGAAATATAATTTCTCATATTAAAGATGCTTGAACGAATAAGAATATATTTGGTTGAGAATAATGGGATTTCGTTTAAAATAGCCTTGTTGTTTGATTTTTTGGCTTTATTGGCTATTGGGCCCAATAACAAGGAAATAATAAAGAAAATTCAATGGATGATTGAATTTTTAAGAAAAGAAATATGCAGAAACCTCTAGAAGGCAAATCCAAAGAGGACTTCGTACCTCTTGGATTCCTTGGGTTCCAAGGAGTCCAAAGTTATAAAAAGAAAGCAATGAGAAAAGAAAAGATTGATTATGTCTTTCTTTATTATGAAATAAATTGAAAATGATGATAAAATGTGGAAAAGGAGGGGAAATAGGCATAAATGAGTTTTCTTGGTGAAAATTCGTATCCATGAGGTTTCTAATATTAAAAGGAATGCTAATGAGGAAAATAAAAGAGAAATAAAAAGAAATCCTCAAAAAGAGATATTTAAATGAGAAATAAACAAGAATGTGAAATATTGCATAAAAATGCATCTAGAAGGATAATAAGTATCCTTAAAAAGTAATTTCGAAATAATGGAGTTTCTTGGGGTATAAGGAGTCCCAATGAAGGAAGAGGAAAGAGAAAATACCAAAAACTTGCAAAATAAAAGATAATATGATACTTTATTAATGTTTTTGGTGGAATTATTAAAAAGGAAGTAATTTCTATTAAAGGAAATAGAAATTTCGTGTCTAATGAGATTAAGAGAGAGGTTTTTCATATTCCTATTTATCCATGGAATAATGTTTATCAAAGGAGATATTTAGGAGAGAGAGAGAGAGAGAAGCTTGCTTCTCATGGAAGGAATCAGATTCCTTATAAGAGAGGTCTTGTCCCCTCTTAGATGATCGTCTTAGGACGTGGAAACAATCCCCTATAAAAGGGAAGAAACCCGGGATTCAAAGATTAGAGAAATCCCATCCTTATATCTCTCTTCTCCTTCTTCATGACATGAAAACCCTAACAAGAAGGTTTGGCGCTAAACCTGGACAACGAGGACGCGTGGGGTCACCACGATCATTGAGGGAGGTACTGCGATGTCAGGGAGATGCTCCGCTGTCGTCACCGTGCCCAAACCCAGGCTCGACCGTCGCATCTTGGCCGCGAAGCTGGCAAGTGGTCGCGGACGCGGCCTGCACGAGCTGCCACCCTTGGACCCCATCCGAGGGCACCCTGAAGTGTAGCGGGGGGCAGAGGATCGAATGGGACTGCCGCCGGTCGCTGAAGGAGTCCAAGACGAGGGCTGGAGCCGTGCCTTGGGCGGCTAGGGAAGCCGTGTCGCGGCTGATCTAAGGAGGAAGACGACCGAATTTCACTGGACGATTTTGCCCCTCCGCGGGCTGAACAAGCAACAACTTAACCAGGGGTAAAAGAGTAATTGCGTTATGTTCCAAAGAAGGCAAGTCGTGCCAACGTTGCATGGGTTGGTGACGTGGCGATCTACTATTGGTCCAAAAGGTAAATCTTTGCTAAATTCATATCTTAAGATTCGTAACTCTGATTAGGACAAGTTATGTATGAATTTTGATCAGGAGAACACAAGGAATCCAATAAAAATAGATTTTAGCCTGAATATGATCATAGTTCGAAATATAGTGTAAATTACCATCTTTAATGAATTAAAGATTAAGAAACCCTATTTTGAAATGAATAAAGTATTTAATAGGGTTTAATGGATCTTTAGAGTGGATATTAATCTGTTAAATGAAAAAAAGGAACATTGAGTTCAAAAAGGAAGAACTTTGCACGTGATTAGTCTAATTTAGGGTTTATGTGCTTAAATATGCATGAAATTTGAAAAGGGCATAAAGTTATCATCTTAAATGATTCAATTAAGGAAAAACCCTTAGATTTGATGATAGATGGATAATTCAAGCTGATATTAACCTATTGTTAATAAAAGTGAAAATAGGATTTAAAAAGATGATCTTTTTATATAGTTGGTTTAATTTAGGGTTCTATGTACATGAATATGCCTTAATGGTATTAGAAACCCTAATTTATGTTGATATGAATTCTAATGGTTTTAATTGTACAAATCGGAGAATAAAATAGAGATATGATGATTCGAAGATAAATTGAGTACCAAAGATCTTTAATATGAATTATTTGGATAATTAGTGTTTCCTAGTGTATAAAAGTGGAAATAGTGATAAATAAGGTTCATATATGTGAGTTGAACTATAATGAAATATGATTTGTCAATTTGAAAGAAACCGAGGATGATAATTAGCCTTAATGTTTTGGATATGACCTAAAAGGATAAAGATGATAGTTTTAGTGTAAAAGAAACATATTAGACTTAATTGACATTCAATTGCATCTATGATACATAAATTAAGGTTTGTGAACTAAAAGAGCATTAAAAGTGATAAATGCATAATGAAGGATAAAACCCTAATAAAACCCTAAAGTTGGCCTAGAAATCATAAGGTGGAATCCAAGTTGATCTTGAGGATGTTTTGAATAAAACAATGACACTTGAATGTTATGCATTATTTTTAGGATATTGTTGATTGCTTGTTAATTGTGTTGAATGTTAATGCATGGACATCAAGTTACTATGGAACATGTATGTGGTTACGATTATGAATAACCGCTTAGTTTCCCGATGGATTCCCAGATGTTTAATCGCATTGAATGCAACTAAACTGTTGAATGTTTATTTATTTCTTGCAATTATAAAGTGACTATGTCTATCACATAATGTATATGCCTTCTAGCTCAATCATTAATCCCCCTCTGTGTCATAATGGCTGACCTAGTACATGGCTACCTAGAGGGTAGGTCCATCAGGTCATGAAAGACTTTGGCTGCCTAGAGGGTAGGTCCATCAAGTCACCTTTATAGAGGTACCATATAAGTCCTTACAGGGACAACACAGAGTTGTGGATAGGTATGGATTGAGTAGTTTGGCTTAAAATGTAATCTTGGTTGTTAAATGATTAATTGAATGATTACATGGTTATCATAGTTTCATGATTATCTGTTTCCCCCACATACCAGCTTCGGCTGCCTGACGTTTTGTTTGTCGGCGTTTTAGGTACAATGAAAAGAACAAACAGTAAAGCTACTCCTTGTTAATTCAAGAATTAAAGAACAAGGAGGAACTAGTTAGAATAGTTCAGCTGAGGTTAGAAGTTTAGTTTGTTCCAAACTTTTCAAAAGTATGCAAAGAAAAATTTTATTACCATTTTTAGTATAGTGTGTTAGAATTTAATAATTGTTTATGGTTATATGTCGAACCTTTGATCCGGGATTAATGGGTGTGGCTTCAACCTCTTGGTCTCCCTTAATTGGGGGTTATCGGGAGGTGGGGTCGTAACAGTTAAACTAGATCATACCTTCTTCCTCATCATCAACCATGGCAAAGATTCTTGCTTATCTCTTTTTTGGTTGGTCTAGATTTGGATCTTGTCTTGCATCTCTCCTTGCTTTGAATGTGGGGCATTCAAACTTTTTGTGACTTGAATCTCCACAATGGTAGAAAATCCAATGCCATACCTATATACTCCAACATGCAACCTATTGCAGATAGGGTAAGGCTTCTTGTTTGCTGGTTCTTCTAAAACTTTCCTCTTCTTATCATTATAGTTGTTGGACATTTCTTTGAGACTAGTTATCTTTCTTCCAAGTCCTTCCTGGGTGATCTTCTAGATCTAAGGAAACCTTGAGTGCCTCTTGCACAGTGTTGATGCCACGTCTAGTCATTCCATAGACCAGATCAAGCTTTAGACCATGCATGAATTTTGTAACATAATGAATCTTAGATGTAATATCCATGTAAACCTTTTTCCCAAGTTTCCCTTATATTTATATCCACTATGTCGTTCATGTTTAATTAGTGGAATTTATAGTGGTTTAGTGAACATTTATTCACTAATTGTACCAATATAATGGTTTATGCACAAATACCTCAATGAAAGCTTAATTACCATAATTAAGTGCTCTAAACCTTAAATAAAATTAGCTTATGTTTGAAATTTGGTTCGATTTGGATGTTGTTTGTGCAAGTTATGCAATTTTACATTCTGGACTTTTATGAAATTTACCCAATTGGGAGGTTTTCTTTGCAAATTATCACCTGAATTTTAATCCTTAGATACTACCTAACCATTCTCAAGATTTATAAACATGGGGCACTTGGTTGCACCTTGATTTGAAGGTGTTTCTCTCCAAGGGTATTATAGGGATTACCCTCTTTATAAATGAGGTTATCTTTACAAGCTATCAACCAATGAGGTTATTTCATTAATTGGAGGATGGTGGGGATGGCCTAGAAGCCTCCATGGGATTTTAGGACCGACCTTGGATATACAGGAAGTCTCTGAGCTATCCTCTTGCATGGCCACGAAGCCTTAGCCTAAGGACACATGGAAAGTCACATAGCACCTCATGCTTGGCCCCTTCTTTATAAAGCCATGCCTACCCCTTCCAACCTCCCAATCCAAGAAGCAATCCTCTCCTTCTCTTTCCTCTAGCTTATAGAATCATTCCTTATATGTTTGGACACAAAGTTGATGTCCCAAGGTAAAAGAGGGTGCCTACCTTGGTGAAGAAGGCTCCTAGGGTTCCAAATTTCTCTATTTAGGATTTCTTAAGCTCCTCCTTGGTGATTTTGACCAAAACTAGTAAGTATCCTCCTTTCCTTCCCTATTTTCATGTTGTTAGTATTCCTCCCACCTTCTTATAGGTCGGAACCATGACCTTCCATGGTAAAACTCCACCTAGAACCCTAAAACATCTCATCTCCATGCTCTTTTGCTAGGGTTTGCACCTCTAAAGTGGGGAAGGTGATCTTTGCTCAAGCAAGGAGCTTGTCTTGGAGAAACTGGACCTTCTAATCTTAGGATCCTTTCTGTTTGGACCTTCTTACCTTCCTAGATGTGAGTTTTGTTAACCCCCTTCTCATATATTGCATACTACATGCTTAAAACTCATGCTTCTATGATTAAAATCGATGATCTCCATCTCTTTTTACCATGTTCTTCTAGGGTTTTGGTTTCTTACTGTTTTACCTTCTCTTGAAGCTCTAGTTTGGTTACCTATACAACTTCAAACCTGATCTTGGGTCAAATGGTGTTTTCTCCCTCTCCCTCTCTCTTCAATTATCTCGATCAGTTTGATGATGTGGCAATTTCCTATTAGTCAATATTAAAAAATTCATATCTTCTAATCCACTTATCCAAATTTGGCAAATCAATATGTTTTGGAATTATAAAATTAATCTCTATATAATAAAAATATTTTCATGGTCTGATTTTATGGTTTGATGATGGGTGATTTTGAAAATGAATTTGATGCATAAAATCCACAAAAATTACATCTTAATCATCATAACTCCAAAATTAATATAAAAATATGTTTTCTTCATCAGGAGAACATGATAAGTTCATTGGTGATATTTTCAAAATCTAAATCTAAGTTTTTCTAAAAATTTCTGAAATTAGGATTCTATACATTAATGTGCACTATGTACTCTAATACATGTTAATACGTTGAAAATAGACAAAGTGGAACTTGGACTCAATCAAAGTGGTGAAAGTTAGTAATTGATATCAGTAAGATAGGTATGTCTAATCCTTACACCCTATATTGGAATAATTGTAGCCAAACCCTATATCTCCCTAATGAGGCTTAAAATGAACCCTAAATCTTCTATTCCTGAATCCTAATGTTGTTCATGCCTCAAATTAGATTATAATTTCTACTTGTTTGGGTCTTATACCCCATTACCATGCTTATATAATATTATGACTACTCTTTCCATGACTAATTTTCTAGCATGTAAATTTATGTTTTATTTAGTTTAAAGTAGCGGTGCTTATGTACAACCACCCACAGAGGGCATGCATTTAATCACGCTGGGAAATGTTTTTATTCTCCCCTATATAATTGTGTAGGTGATTGGGAATGTCTTATTCTCCCCTCACCTACAGGTTAGAGGTCCGGTACGTGCCTCAACCCTTCTTAGTTAGGTAGACATAATTATTTTACATGCAAATCCTTTTTAATATAATTGTTAATGGTAAGTTTCTTTTGAATATAGCCTCATACTCTTGTTATCTTCATCTTATGATGAACCCTAGCCTATTCTTATTTGCTTTACTTATCTTGTTATCCTAGACTAGTTTTATGACACATACCTTGTTTTCTTTTCCCTTTTGCTGGGTGCTTTCCCAACCACCCAGGTGTTGGTGCTGAGCAAGGAGAAGGAAAAGTTCGAAGGAAGTCATCTCAGGAGTAGATCTCAAGCTATATGAAAGAATGTCTAGGTTGCTATATCTAGATCATTTTATCTTATCTTTTTCTTTTGAGAACAATCATGTAATGAACAACGAAAGCCATGTAATAGGCTTAGTACTTTTATTTCCGATGCTATTGACATTTTATATGTATCTGGTGCATGCTTATTTACTTGGAATATTATACATGCATCTCTCAATATTATACTTCCTTTAAATTTTAGTAAGGAGGTGATCTCACCTTTTTACAGATTTCTTTGCTAAATGTGCCTTGTCTAAGCCATACCAATACATCTACAACATACGAAACCTCATTGCATACTGGCTTATAGTTGAGTCATACTACTTCAGACATTTGAACTCCAACTCATTATTCTCGATCATAGCTTCTGAGATGTAGTGGTCCCAGAAGGCAATAGTGAACTCTTCTCAGATCAATGACTCAACATTGGGTCCTCAAGCATTGGTGAAGTTCAACACCAAGTGTGAGGGACAAAGTACACAATTAAGGCTACTGGTGGTTTGTGGGGCCAATCATCATTCCTAAAACTCTACTAGAGCCTAGGGTAGTGACCAAAGTGTTATACTTTGTAATTATAGTTAGTTTATAGTTGGAGACGTCATGTACTACACATCCATGCTTTTGTTGTTAGATTATGTAGCCAATCATTAACTAGCCAATATAGAGGTGATTTTTCAAAAAGAAGAAAAATTAATATTGATCAAGATCAAGTTATGCTTATAAGGTCAAGAATCAACTTTCATTTATATTTGAACAATGTGTACACATGGGGAGGACATCAACATGGCCCCTATTTTACAATATGCATGGAAATATATATATATATATATATATATATATATATATATATATATATATATATATATATATATATATATATATATATATATATATATATATATATATATATAATTAATATCCTCTATGCACCTCATGATCGTGTTAGTTATGTTGATGTCTACTTCTGTCTGCCTCTATTCACTACAGACTCTATATGCCACATAATCATGTTTATTTTATTCTATCTTGATTTTTCTTTTGTAGGAACTCCACCACTTTTATCGTCAATGAATATGATAATGTTGATAAACTCATAAGAAGAGAAAGACTGCTAAAGTATTTCTCATCTTGATTGAAAATAGAGAACTTCTCTGTGCTCTACTGCTCATTGGCTATAGGAAATTCACTCCATGTATGTTTGTGGAAGATTTTGATGTCCAATTCATGGAATTTTTGATATGGTAATGAATACTTCTTATCCTACTTAGTTTCAAAATAAGTGTGGCAAGACATGTGGGAGAACACAATTGAAAAGCAACTTCTTATGGATGCACCAACTGTTGACTTCATCATCATTCCAAAATGTTGAGCAAGGTGGGTGACAATAAATTGTCAACTTATTCTTCCTACTTGGCTTTGTGGGTTTTCAAGGACATACAGTTGTTAATGATGAGATTGTTATGCCATGTCTCACAGTTCCAAGTTGCAAGCTCACAAACATACAAAGATCCAGCAAACGTCATAGACAAAATCATTATAGCATCCCAACTCAACATCTTAGTTGTTATGTTAGCAACCATCATAAACATGAAATCCCATACCTTCACAAAAAACAAAACATAGACAACTATATCCCATACCTACATTTGGAAATTTGTCTTTAAGACATGCATAATGATGTGACTTAATATAATGAGCTCTGCAGAGTCATCAAGAAAAATATCTAGAAGTGGGAAGATAGTCAACTACATGCAACCTTAATTAATTTCCTACTTCCTACTCTTGTCAGTGCCTAGAGAGAGTCATTCTCACTGTCCAAGTAATTGATAAGTTAACAAATTGCAAGAAATAGTAACAAAACATATATTATTTCCATCAACTATAGTCACAGATGGTCAGAATAACATACAATTATGTACCTAATCTTCAAGATGGAGAAAGAAATATTGATGACACTGACAACCTACAATGCAGACTGAACTGGTCAAAATAAAAAGTGTAGTCTTATGTTGAACTAAAGAGGAACAATGAATATTGGTAAACACAAAAGGTGCATGGAAAATTATCTTAATTTTGATGATTCAACAAGCCCTTTAATGTGACAACATGTAAACATTTCAATAAAGCTACAATCACATATCAATTTTCTAATAAAGCTACAATCACATATCAATATAAAATCATAAATTTATATATTAAGTATAGAAACAAAAGAGATCTTATTATTTCTATTTGAATATAAAACAGAGTGAAAAGATATATAGTTGATATAGCATACACTTTCCTCCTCTACTCTTTTCACCTATCCCTTCTTGACTGCCTTTACCACCTGCTTCACCTGTAGATAAGATATGCATACTAAGAATATGATATGAAACTTCAAGGACCCTCGAAAAGATTTATATAATGAGATAGATATTTAAAGCAAGATCAACAATATGTAGCTTCAAAATATCCTGCATACATCAACTAGTCGAGGTTAGGATCATGTCTTAAGAAACAAACCACTGGTCCATCCCTAAAAGCTAATCAAATCTTCATATCATCTGGAAACTGACCAAGATCTTCAAATAAAAAGAATTAGAATATGAAATTGAGCTTTCAATAGCTCAACAGGAAATGTGAGTAGATCATAGGAATTTTACAACATAGATAATTACACAGAAAAATATAAATACCGTGTAAGAATAAGGAAAAGACACTTGGAGAATAGCATATGGTTCATTTGAAGGGCCATTCACCCATAGATGAAATTTTGTCATGTTAGAACTCTTATTTAGTTTAGTTTTATAACATGTGAGTCATTTGATAGAATTTGATGATGCCCATATATTGTTTGGATATTAGCTGAAAACAAATAATGACATCAACACAATCTACATCAATAAAATTCATTTTACAATATCTCTATGGAAATGAATGACTCTAATTTGTGGTCAGGTTCTAAGGTTATGATACATTGTCTACTAATCCATCATCTAATCAGTTGCAGCTGAAGCATGATGCATTGTTAATATGTATGATTGGGTATATAGATCAATTCCTTGAATATTAAATATGCATATATAGAAAAAAGTCTTCTGGTTGTAGCATACCAACTACCTTGACACGGAAAGAAATACTAATTTAGTTGCTTCAAGATCTTTTGGGGCTTGATTACCATACTCATAGAATCTGGCATTGAACATGACAACATATGATCACAAAACCACTTATCAAAAGAATTTAGTTCAATTAGGAAAAGCAGACCTTGTTCTTACATTAGAATGAAGAACTCTAGTCAGTGCCCTTATTTGAAACCAAAAGAGAAACTCCATAAAAATTATGTTGAACACTTAAGTACAAATATCGTGAAGATTATAATTGAAGGAGGGTTCTTGGTTCTGAATTAGTTCCAAAAAAATAGATAGCCACCCTGCCCTGTACCAAAGCTAAGAACTCATGTTATGAGGAAGTAATGCTCTAAAAAGTGGTACACCATATGCATTAAAAAGTACCAAAGTGTTTTACTTCAAGAGGAGAACTTTGTGTCTTGAAAAAATCATTGAAAATAGAAGTATAAGATATATTCATTCAAATTAGATATAAAAAAGCCAGAATTAGAACAAATATAAGAATGACCACCTCAACCACTTGTTATACATATGCTTCCATATAGAATCGACCTTCCCTATTGTTGAAAGAGAGATAGGACATCAATATCTTTTATTTGTGAGTTGTTGCTGGTCCAACAATTTCCATTGTTGTCTAGTGGCACTCATAATATTCACATCAGTAACTAGACAAATTTAGGGGTTTTGGTGATAATAACTTGGTGTCAACCTGCATTAACAAGAAAATCACATATAAACCAACATAAGGGAACAAATGAAATTATAATCATAACTTGGTGTCGAAGATTATGGTATCTTACTAGAAATCCTATTTCCTAAGAACGTCATTTCCTATGAATTCAATGAAACAATCTAGAGTTGTCTGATATATTTGACAAAGTTGTAGATCAAAAGAATGATAATGCATATACTATTTACCAATAACATATTTCAAACCATCCACTAAGTTCCTAGGGACGTCCTTGGTTTCAAAAGTTATCACCGACCCATTCCTTTCTTGTTTATGACATGATATACATTTAGAATAGTTACATGGTTTTAATGAACATTTATGGTCTCATCTAATTGGAACAAGATCACATTGTGCAAAACTTTTAGGAAAAGCTTTAAAACCCAAGAACCCAAGGCAAAGAACCAATCTTTCATTTGGATTAAGCTTCCAAATCATAGAAGAGGACATTAAATCAGCTTAGAAATCAAGTTCAAATAGCAGTGAAGATGTTTATTGATTATAGATGATAAACATTTGTAGAAGAGAACATTATAGTTGAGTATAGGAGATATTGTGTATGATTTGCTAATTGGTAACATGTCAATACATGATGTATAAACGTGGTCAAATTTCTGATTTTCTCATGTATGTGTGACATTATGATAATTTTTATCAGTAGCTTTCTTATAAGGATAGTAAATATGGGATCAAAACTATATTAAAGAATCAAACATCTGAAGTAGCGATATATGCAATACATAGAAATCTATCTTGTATGGTTTTTATGTATGATAATTTGTATGACAAACCTACATTTAGCTTACTTCTATGAGCTAAAATTTTCCTACCAAGATCAAACATTTTCTTTGGATGTTCTATACTAACCATATCCCTACTAGTGTGAACCTATGAAAATTCCATATCATGCAGACTAATCAATGTGATGTGTGAGCACTACAATCTGAGACAAGTATACATATATTCCTAGAGTGTTGCAATCCCAAACTACTATTGCTTGAGAATCAATGATAGTGAATACTAAATGTTATGCAACACATTAATTTGCAACTTCTTTTAGTTGTCTCGAAAATGGAATTGATAGGTGTTTTATGATGAAAAATGAAATCTATTTTTGGTAAGTTTGCCTAGGGGGTCCCTTTTCTAGGTTGACAGATCCATTGACCTATCCTTCAACAACATCATATGTTTATTCAGTTGATAAGAAATCAATTCATAGACATCATGTTGTCAACGCTCTCGTCAACAACCTCAACTTCTACCGATACGACCCATAAGGTCGACAGTCCCGTCAAACTACAAGAAGATGACCGGAAGTCCAAAACCCATCTACCCTCTAGGTGAATATACATGTCGACTGAAAATAGTGGTTGACACTAATAGGAAATGCAAGAGTTCAACATCCTCAACCCTATATATAGGCCACCAACACATCTGTATAAATCATCTTAGATTTTCTGGAGATAGAAACACCAAAACACTATCTCTGAGATTAGAGAAAGGATAAGACTTATCGACCTAGATGGTCGAAACCTATCGACCTCAAGCAAGGATCGATAGATCCTTCATCTGAAAATCCAAAGCCATCGATCTCTTCCACGAGAAAGAAGGAAGTTTACTCTCACACACCACACTGAAGCACTTCTACCATGATCATGATCATTATCATGTCTTCTTCCTCTTTTTATGATATTAATCTTGCCATGTCGAGAGAGTAGTCTTTTCACTGGGGTGTCGGGACTAGCCCTACTACCCGATTCTTGCAATTTTATTCATGTTCCAATTCTTGTATGAACTCATATAATTCATAGACAACTGTTTATTGCATGTTTCATGGATTGATCACCCACTTTACGTGATTTATTATAATCTTTTACTGCTACAACTTCAACATTTATGATTTGAATATTGATTTGCTTTGGTTGAGACCCTGACGAGAACTTACGACAAATGTCTCTAGAGTAGTGGATAGAGGATCCATAAGTAACGATAAATCAAGCTTACATGGATATCTACTCAAGTAAGTTTCTGACACCAAAAAGAAAAACTTACATAACTCTAATTATATCTTCATATAGGTTTGGATTTGAATGATTGCACAGATTTGAGTAGTGGCTGTGAAACTCAATTCCACCCTAGTGTTTCCATCCATCGATAAATACAACCTTAATCTAGCTCTTTTCATTCTTTAAATCTTAGATTAATGAATCCAATCTAAACTTTTGTGATAAACACTAGTTGTTCCTAGGTTACTTTGATTAGATAATTCTTAAACATGTTGTCTCTTGAGTTTTGATCCTTAACTATACTGTGATAAGATTTGTCCACTTATGAGTGGTATTATTGCACTTTGGTTTTAGTAAACTCTATGATTTATATTCTTAGTGAATTTGCAGTGCGATAATATTCCACGTCAAGTCTACATGGATATTGACCAACACCACAAGAAGAAGCAATGCCAATTTACTCCACCTCAAACAACCATACATCATAATTCCTAAGTTGAGAACGGAAAGCAATAGCCATGACATTATAGGAAAGATTAACAATAACATAAGAGAAATGGGTCCTCTAATGACAGCCATATATGAAATTAATGACCTAAAAATGATTTTGTATCCATATCCTTTACCCATGTTTATAGTGAGTCATACCACTGCCCATGCCTTAGCCCAAAGGGGTTGTAAGCATCCATCTGAGTTTGTCTTCTGAAAGCCTTATTTTGGCTGAAGAATCTAAACTTTATAGTCTAATTACCTCTTCATAGATGATGACATATCCTTCTAAAAATACTAACACATACATAGTGCTGAAGAGGAGTGGACGGAGAACTTTTCACCTTCCAATTCAAAGTGGTATGGAAGAGCCTGGTGGTGCTAATATCTTCATATTTCTGGATTAGAATATGAGACAAGGTCTATAGCATGGAGGTGGGAGAAACGTATGGGTTCACCACACTGATAGACACTTGGAATTCCATTCCAATAGTATAATAGGATATGTGTGTGGACAATGACGTCTAAAATACAATTTCAGTGATAAAAATAGCCTAATCAATTCATATGAGCTGTATCCTTGTGTTTTAAACTATTAAGAAATACTGACACCTACAAACACATGCAAATAGAGATATCTTGACACCTGCAAACAAAATGTTCAATTGAGAAAACTAACAAGAAATTCATATAAACAATTTGATACATATGGTTCTCACAGAAACAAATCTAGGTAGGACAGAGAATGAGTCTCCTGTCTTCATAGATGTATTGTGTAGAGAAAGAGGGGACTGATCACCTTTGTCAGTCTCAAAGCCTACCAATCTGGAGAAATTTTCAAGTACCGTATTTCTATGATTAGAATGCAGCAAGTTATCAATGATTATTAAATTATATACAATATTATACAAAAACTAATGTGATTTTAAATCCCTAAATTCAAATAGGGTCTAGACATACTAGGAGTAGTATTTTTAGCACACAAAGAAATGCCTTGAGAAAGCTCACCGACTAGTAACATAAATTTCAAAAATTCCATCCTATTCAGACCATTGTCCCTTCTGGGGTAAGGGGAAATATGGGATGGTTTGAAAATATCCTAGAAATTGGAATTCCTATGGATAAATAATTTTTCCTAGCATACAAAATAGTATTTATGCTCCAATATCACCTAATCATTTAATGAAGGAAGGAGTACTCTATGGACTTAATGGGTGAAGGTGCATCTACAGTATCCATTGTTTCCAATATCACTAAGAAGTAGAATATGTGAGGAGTTGTCATGTTGAAGAGATTGGGTATAGAGGACCTAATCTAGGAATTAGGAGCACAAAAGTGCAACATCACAACATAGAAAATTTACATAAGTGCAAAATTCCAACCTTTGGCACGTACTATTATTATTGTGCCTAATTTTGTATGTCATCAAGTAAAACACAACAAATAATTTGGGGAAGAAGGCACATTGTAAACAACCAAAAGAAATATAGAAATATGGAGTCCCAACTAGCTGGAAACCATATCACCTTTTTTGTGTCAGATTTAGAAAATTATATCAAATGGTCTTGTATAGCATATCAAAATGTCACTTAACCTAAGAGAATATATCTAGAAACTTCTAATCATAAAAAGTAAGATCAATTTAAGGACCCCCTATTCGAATACATCCTAGGAAAACATCCTTCATTGTGCATGTATAGAAGCTACATCAACATCAAAGACATATCTCAACTATTCATTACAGTCATTTTAGAAGAAGAAAAAGGCATATCTACTCGAGCCAGGCATAAGAAAAAGATAGTTGTAGAGAAGCACCAAATCATCAGTAAAACCAACACATATGCAAGTCTATAAGAATAAGAAACCACCAAGAACCAACACAACACACAAGTAGAAAAATTAAAGATTGAATAAATGCTTAAGATATCATTAAACTACTAATATAATTAATTGTGCACTCATTATCAACAATTTAGACTTGTATCATCCGTAAAATATGAATTCATAGAATGTCTAACAAGGTAAATTCATTTCTATACACTAGAAACAACTATAAAAGTGGCAACTAACTCTTGACATAATAGGTTCACCTAGAGAAACTAAGGAGTATATTGTGTCAAACTGAGCTACCAATGTATGGGATAACTACAAAACATGGCCAAATTTCATGAAGTGAAAGAGGAATCAATGAAGAATATAATGAATGTTGTTGAATTATTGATGGGTAGTAGTAAAATAATCAGTGGTTCATATTTTTACTAGAAAAAAAAGAAAAGGTTGTTGTGTTTTTCCTATGTTGTAGATGTGAATACAATCTAGAACTAGTGGCAACTAGCCCAAAGTGCTCACAAGATGGAAAAATATGAAAGGTAAATTGAAACTAGATTTGTACAATTATAATTTTATTGCACATTATAATTGAAGCATGAACAACTTGTTTACATGAGAAGCTTCAACCCCTATCAAAGCCAGTAGTATTCTAAATCCGATCAATAGAATCTAAGTCAAAATTACACCAATATACAATTTAGCTAACTACTATATGACAATGGTTCATGGAGATTGGTGAATTCATTCACCATGTGAATTGTGACATGACAAAGAAAATGTATGACTATATCCTAAAACCATTTATTTATGACTTTTCAAATACATGAGATCATTAATTGATTGCAGAAGTGAAGTAACATCCTAAAAATATGACCAGGAAATTTTAGTTATCCCTAGTATGACATTTTGCAAAACCTTGCATTCAATATATTTTGGTGGATAGTATGGAAGAAGAGTTTGGGATTTCCATTTACACTTGCATATAGAATGTACAATAATGAGCCTCCATATAATTAGTAATAGGTGAAGTGTGGGGGAGGGCCTCTTGAAACATAGAGAATTGGAATCTCATTGTAGCTACATATGTAAAATTTGTTTCTAATAATATGCCATGCTTCCTACACTGTATAGATACGTTTTTCTAAACCAAGTAAGGTGAGATTTTTGAAAAGAAAAAAGTGAGGAAGATAGTTTACAGAATTAGAGGCCATCATCGAATTCGTTTGAGCCTAAACCAAGCTAAGTATCTTTATAGACCTAATTTTCAAATTTACAACATAAATAACTATTGCCTGACATTAATTCGTACATAATTTGAAATTGATGGCCATGTCCTTCAAACTACAAATGCATTAGAGGTAATCATACAAATTAAAATTGTTGATCATTAGACGATATTCATGCACAAGCAATATCATTCTTAGTGCAAGAGTTGTACTTGGATAGTTGTGTATATGTTATAAAATTACTTTTAGATGCATATTGTTTAACACTAAGTACATAATGATCACTTTTAAATAGGCATAGAAGGTTGTTATACATGGACAGTAGACATCAAAAATTCATATTGTGTAAGAAATATACATATCAATGAACACTTATAGGTGTAGCAACATATTCTATAGTATATAATGATGCCAAAACGTTGTATGCCAATTATGTAGATGCCACATATGTAATAAAATATAGCAAGTTGTCTCATCAAAATGACCCTTTGCATACATGAAATTCTTAGAATCCTAAAAGTGAAGACTTTGGTTACCCCAAGAAATCTGTCCAACAAGCAAAAGAAGATAACAACAACATGAGAACCATCTCAGTTGGGGTAGCTAGTGACACGATTTTACAGTGCGTATAACACAAGTGCATGCGTCAGAGTAATATATGCCTTTGTGAGGCCCGAATCGAACAAAAGGACACTAAAATGTCGGTAGACTACTTACTAACTACTCACGATCAGCGAGACTAATTAAAAGGTTTTGAGAATTGATTGACAAAAAAATAAAAGAAAACAAAGCAATCAATTAAATGTTTAGTTTAATCAATTTGAATGGGAATCTTTAGGATCGCGGTTTCACCGCAGGTTCTCATTGCATTCATTCCTACATAATTGATCAAATCCATCTCTCATTCTGGGTAATGGCATGTATTCAGAATTGTTCACTGTTGTGATACAATTCACTACCTAAATCTAGGTTAGTTCCACGGTAGTAGTAACCCATACCCTAAACTAGGTGCATGAAGACCAAACTCTGGGTTTCCTTCATTAACCGTACATCACCTAGTTCAAAGGATTTATTAGTTAATGTGAATTTCGTCTCTTTTGAATCGTTAATCTTCTTTCAAAGCAATTAAAGGCATTAGATTATCATTAGGGTGATCAATCATAATGGTATATTGGAGAAAACAAAATCATACCACGGATTTAAGAGACAAAATATAAATTACTATGGTAAAAATGTCATACAACAATTACCCGGGCTACTCTCGGTCCTAATGACAAAGGGGATTAGCCCCGCATGTTCATCTCAATGAAAGACATGATGAGAGAAAGGGAAACATGGAGAAAACGTGAATTAAAGTGATGTAAACCCCTAGACGGAGGAGATCCGAGTGTTCCTTGACATAGAGTGCGCGATCTATAGCCTTCCGGTGGTAGAAAATGCCTTCTACAACTCTCCGAATGATCGGGGCATGATTCTAGGCTCCGTTCTTCTCTCCACCTCTCCTTAGGACTTGTGCAATGACTAATGACGTGATGTCCTCCTTAGGGCCGCTGAAATTAGGTATATGGACCACTTTTGGTCGCCAAAAGATCACCACTGTCCGATTAGAATCGATCTGAAACAAAACCTATCCTGACGACGTCGATACCATCGACGCGGGTCGATGGTATCGACCCGTCATAATATTGGCAAGTTGTCTTTTTCTTTGACATTCCCACTGATGCATACTCGATACCATCAACTTTAGTGTCGATGGTATTGACACTTTTAGGCATCGGTTTTGTCACCAATCTGACACTGAAGTTGGGCAATGTTGATAGTATCGACTTTGTGTCGATAGTATCGACAGGTTGATTGTTGGCTCGCTGTAGGTATCTCGCTACCATCGACTTCCTAGTCGATGGTATCGACTCATATTGGCTTCTTGCGGTTGTCTCACTGTGACCGTGTCGATACTATCGACAGATGTTGATGGTATCGACAACTGTGTATATCCGTTCTTCCTAAAATTGCAAGATAAAGCCGAATCAGCTATGCTAAAACACATCAATATGATCGTTACAGTCAAAACGATAAAATATGAGAGATTTGATACAAAATAAGATTATAGACTAAAGTGAATGAATCATGTGATACTAACCAAAAAAGTGACCAATAAACACATAAAACGCATGTAAAACACATCTATAAAAGTGACTCAAAATCCTCGCATCAAACTCCCCTAAGCTTAAACATTGCTCGTCCTCGAGCAGTAAAGCTATAGAATAAAATTGCGAGGGTCAACTAAAGAACATATTATCATAACAAACCTTGCCATATGATCCCCCCCAGACATTCACATACCGGCCCTTACTAACCACAGAATGATAATTACCCTCTAGGCGACAATGATCATCCATAAGAGATATCCACCCCAAGATTGGTGAGTACTATCAAATAAGACAGTTAATATAATAAAATCCTCCAGTTCAGGCTTGGTGCATCTTTGTTATCTCCTATCTACGTTGCTCGTTTCCTAACTACTATCTAATGAAAGCACATAACGGTCAATCATGCAACACAACAAATTAATGACCTATCATGATGCAAAATGCACGTGAAATTGTCCTAATGCTACATTTTAGGTGGAATGATGCATGCACTATCATTCCATCCCAACGAGAGACAGAATATCTACAAAAATACACATGTTCTTGTTCTTCTTATTATGCATGTGAAAAAGTTCCTTCCTCTTCTTGATTTTCACTTATTTTTTTTTCTTCTTTCTCTTTTTTTTTCAGCCCCCATTTTTCTTTATGAACTAAGATGAAATTCATACATCTTTGTCTTGGGATTATTTCATAACTACTACATATATATCTTCAGAAAGTATGTAACAAGTTCCTTATTTTCCGAAGAAGCAAGGCACATCATGTAATAAAATGGTTAAGATTATGCAAAATGCAACTAAAATGACATTGACATGCATTCTAAAATTTGTACATGCATGACTATAATGCACCATTTTTTTCAATGCAACAAATGTAAACACTAACTGCAATGCAATCCTAACTACATGATATGCAATCAAGAGATGACAAACTGTATAGTGCTCCCAATTCTTATGGTGGAGTGTAGATGAGATGAAGTGGATAGATCACAAGATTAATTGACAGAACCATTGGAAGATATTATATGTCCCTCCTTACTGACATGTGTAAAATCAAGAGGTTTCTCTCTCTTATTTCAGATTAAAGTCTCATTACCATTTGGTCAGTTTAGGCTCAACATCTAATTCCGTCCACTTTTCTTGAATCGTAGGCATGTACAGTTGTGGTCTTATGTTTTAAAGTTGACAAACCCAATTATTTTCATAAGTCAAATGCTCAAGTTCAAACAAATCAAGCTTGCAATTTCTTTAAAAAAATTTCAAATTGACCCACGACTCCCATGTGACAAACAAAGAGATGACACATTAAATTAGACATCCACATATACACTAGATAGCATGTGGATCCTTAAAACTAAGAAAATTGCTAGAATAAAAGAAAAAGCAATAAATGATAAAAACTAAAAATAAAAGATAGAAAAAGATAGAAACGGTTCCATCTCCCCCAAGCTTGAATCCGACTATGGCCTCATAGTCAAAAACAATCTTAACAGGTGGAAAAGTGATACCATTCATTGTTCAGGTGGTGGGTACTGCGGGGTAGTGGGATCCCATGATGGATATTCCCCCTGGAAATTTGGATCATATGGGGGCATGGGCAGAGGTTGAGGATATCCCCCGAAGTAGTTTTGGCGCTAGTAATGATCATAGAGCGGTTGTTGCTGCATTTCCATCCTATGCAACATGTCGTGAATATTTTCTTGGTTGGCGAGGAGGAGGAGCTCATTCTCATAGATGGCCTGCTGATTTAAGAATAGCCGGTTCATTGTTTCCTAAATACCGGCAAAGGAGGCAGTGTGCTGCTGCTGGGTCTGCTGGATATCCTGCAGCATGGAGTACATACCCTGCATAGAATAGACATCCTCTCCTTGTTGAGAGGGTTGTGGTGGCGGAGGCTGCGAAGATGATGATGCACCCAGATGGAAGCGTGGAAGCTTTCACGGTGCCACTCATACATGAAGAGGAGTGAAAGCTTCCTCTTCTTCCTCATGTTCGTCGCCTTCGTCATTGTCATTGTCGTCATCGTCACCGTCTTCTTCTTCATCGGAGTCATCGATGGCGATGATGGGCCACCAAAAGTGCTGAACTCCCTGGATGTGGAAGACAGGATCTGGAAGCGCACACTCCTGGTACTCCTGGTTGACATGGCAATGTGCATAGACCACGCCATCACGGAGCGTAAGCAAATTGGAGCGATGTAAATGATGCAGATTGACTTTATTCTTGTTGGCAAGCGGAGTGAGTTGGGAAAAATCCAGCCCAAGATAGAGAGTGAGCAGTGTGATAAGCCCCCCAAAGTGGACATGAGCTCATCTAGTACTCCTCCACACGTCCAGCACACGCATTAAGAAAAACGCGCCCCATTTGAGCTCTTCTCTTTTCAACAACTTATAAAGAAAGAACAAGTCCGTCTCCTGAAACTTACTTAGCGAAAGATTGCCTCGAGCAAATAGAGTAGTGCATAGCATGCGATGAAGAATCCACACAAATGGATGCTTGAAATTAGCGACAGCTGCGTTATGATAGCTGACGGACTTTCCTGGAGGCACAGTCACCAGCTGGGCAAGATTTCATCATAATCCATCTGGTTGTCCGGCCTCCTGTGCTGATTCGGAGAATGATACCAGTTGTAGATTGAATTGAACTATTGGAGGGTGAGGGTGTAGTTGTTGTTGTAGAGCCGGAAAGAAACTCACCCTTTTATCCACTCCCTATCAGTGATGATAAGGTCGTTAGGCACGACACATATGTCAAGCGATGCCATAAACTCCACCAACAGTTCTTTATACGTCGGCCACTCGCCAAAAAAGGGGTGACCTTCAGCGTGGTACTGGACCTCGTCAGACCGCCTGCCCATATGCCTCGCTTGCCCCTGAAGGACATAAGTGAGGTTGGCCTCAAACCTGAGGTCACGGATCATGGCCCGATCAACATATCAGGTCGGTTCAATCTTGCGCTTGAGCAGCTCCTCGTAGATCTTCTTTACTTCCATTGAGGGATGAATGATCCTCAGACGAGGAATGGAGCCGGGTGGTGGAGGAACAAACGTCTCAATCTCCATCGGGATTGCCCGCGAAGAAGAAGCTCCTACCATCCTCACCATCGTGAATAGAGAGGGAGGGGGAATAAGAAATAGAGCTCGATGAAGGTCGGAGAAGAAGATCTCTGCTCGGTGCAAAGCTCGGGGAAGATATCTCAATCCTTTGATGCTTGATGAAGGCCTTCGGTCACTCAACAATGCTCAATGCACAAGTTGAGTGGATTCACTCTGAAGGTGTGAATAGAATTGAAAAACAACCTTCCTTTTATAACTGATCCCGTCGTTGCTGCTGCTCCATCGATACCATCAACGGGGCGTCGATGGTATCAACACCTGTAGAGCGATCCACTCTTCGTGACTATCGACGGTTGTCGATTGCTTGATGTGGGGGCCTGGATCGATGACGCGTCGATACTATCGAAAAGAGTCGATGGTATCGACCCATCCCACGGATCGACTTCCGAAGTTGGCGGGCTCTGTTGATTTCTTCTCGCGGATTGGTGACGTGTCGCGTCGATACTATCGACAAGAGTCGATGGTATCGACTCTTCATGGTTCGGGTACCCTCACGAGGCCCGATTGCCACTTCCGTACTATTGCCATGTCGATACCATCGACAAGGCCGTCGATGGTATTGACTTCACTGAGACAAATTCTTCTATAAATCTTCAGGGATCTCGCGAGTATCGACTTGTCGGTCGATACTATCGACCTGGAGCTATTGTTTCCTTCGACGCCGCTGATAGTAGGTCGATACCATCGACGAGACCGTCAATGGTATCGACTCAAAAAATTTTCTGTAGCCACTTCCCTGTACCCACGTCGCTACCATCGACACTGTAGTCGATGGTATCAACTCTAACTCAGTACTACACACTGAACAAAACGATTAAGGTATCATTTTTACACACAAAAACGAAATTACACAAAACTAACTTGTGAATGCGAAAGAAAATGAATGAACTACAAATTAAAACTACTGATGGTTGGGTTGCCTCCCAACAAGTGTCCTACTTTAACGTCTTATGCTAGACACAATCAAGCTCGTCAACCTGGGGCATCCGGTAGTGTTCCTGAGGAATCACTTGGCAATTTAAACTCAACTCGTTCCTTGCCGATCCCTAATGTCAAGGTACCTCTTCCGATAGTAGTGATAACTTTAGTCGTATCTTGAAATGGCCTCCCTAGTAGAATCTCACAACCATTTAGCTACGACATGTCCATGATTATGAAATCTACGGGGAAGATAAATCTGTCGACTTTGACAAGTACATCCTCACATACTGCGTGTGGCTTCACAACAGATCCATTCGCCAACTCGATAGACATGGGAGATTTCTTTGGTGTCTTCTAACCCAGCTTTTGAAATGTGGCCAACGGCATAAGGTTTATGCTAGCACCCGAATCACACTGTGCGTGTGGAAAGTGATGGCCGCCAATTGAGCACAATATGTAGAATCTCCCAGAATCTGTCCTCTTCTTTGGTAAACTCCCATGGATAAGTGAGCTCACCGTCTCATTCACCAAGCAAACATTTGTGTGTTTTATCCACCTTTTCTTGGTGATGATGTCCTTGATAAACCTTCCATATGTTGGAATCCTCTCTAGTGCCTCCACTAGCAGAATGTTAATATGAAGCTTGCTAAACATCTCCAAGAACTTCTTGTAATGTCTATGCTCCTTCTTCAGCCTCAGACTATCCGAAAAAGACACAATTGGCTCCTTTAGACGCTTGTGTGGTGGCACATATGGGCCATTTGGGGTCTCCTCCCCTAAGCCTGCTTCAATGTCACCCTATGGCGTAGGCATTGGCACGACATTCACATTTGGTGTGGCTCGTTGCTGCCCATCCTTCTCGGTGGTAGTGGCTTCACTACATAATATCACTTTTACGTGCTCCTCTTGCCTAGATGTGGGCACGACTGTGATGAGTTCTTGGTGAGATTTCCTGAATGGAAAATATCCATCTGGTAGTCCATATAAGCTACGGGGGTATGTCACCCTGGGCTTGGCCTCCGTTTCAAAATGCATTTTGCCCTTTTCATGGACCTCCACCACTAGGGGCTCTGGTTCCTTAATCACAGATATATACTTCACTTGATGATGTACTTGAGCATCCTCTACATTCCCAACAGTCCTTGTTGATTTTGATCTTTAATGGTTAGCACTTCATTAGCAATTTGGGCAACAGTCATCTCCTGTGCCCTCATTTGCGCTCCATGACTTTGCAACATCTGCCCAAATTTATTCAACATCTTGCTCTGAGACTGTAACTGCTTACCGAACATATTCATCAATTCTTGATTCTGTTTCACTACTTCGCTGAGTAATTCAGTGCTTTTGTCCTCCGCAGTGGGCTGTGGTTTTGCATCCAGGTCTTGTAGGAAGTTGTTTGGATCCTTCCATGAAAATTTTCTATCCTTTCTCCAAGAGTAATCATTACTCCTGTAACCCTATTGTTAAATGAATTTAACTTGGGACTCCTCATCTGACTCTTACTCTTTCTCTACAAGTTTCTTGGCTATGAGATCCATTTTGTCTTTCAATTCCTTGATGGCCTTTGACTCACCTGCAACTCGAACCTATTCTGGTGTGTCTCTGTCTCCCCATGATTGCTTTCTAGCCATATTTTTTAGGATTTCCCAACATCTAGTGCTAGTGTTGTTCAAAAAGAAGCCGGAACCTGCTGAGTCTAGATTGCTCCTGTCGTGCTCATTTAAAGCAAAGTAGAAAATCTTCACTTGTTTTTCTTTATCTAGCCCGTGATGTGGACACTTATGCAGCATTATCTGAAAGTGCTCCCATGTCTCAGAATATGTCTCCCCAGCCCTTTGATAGAAATTATGAATCTTCCGTACTTGGTCATTGGTTTGGAAAGAATCTCTTGAAGAAAACCTCGATCATTTGATCCCAAGTCTTGACGGTCTCATCATCAAGGTTATGCAACCATTCCCGTGCATTACCTACAAGAGAGTTGGGGAACAACTTCAGATACAGTGTCTCCTGTGGAAACCTATCTATCTTGATCATATCACAGTTTTCCATAAAGGTGCTGATGTGGGCAACAGGGTCTTCATTCTTCAACCCATGAAATGCTTGAGACTTGACCACGTTTATCAGTGCTGGATCAATCTTATAGGTTGGAATGTTAACTGCCTGCCTTTTTATTGGCCCCTTTGATGCTGATGAAGAAGAAGCCTTTATCTTCTCCCATGTTATCTATTCCTCAGCCATGGCTTCTAGTTCAGAGTCCGAATCTATATACTCAGGTTGATCTTGAATGTTGTTCTCCTCGTCATCTGATCCCAACGGTGGAACCTCTGGTGATGGCAGTGTGTAGTCTGTGCTACACGTCTTCACCATGCACTGGTACCTGTCAGGTATTAAGTTTGATTCAGTACTGTGCTAGACAATTGCTAAATATGCAAGATAAACGATGAATTTCAAAAATAACAATAAAATAAAATGTAGCCTAGAGTGGCCGCTTGCAGCACTCGTAGTGTCGACAGTTGCCGTGTCCCCGGAAACGGCGCCAAAAACTTGACACGATTTTACCGTGCGTATAACGTAAGTGCACGCGTCAGAGTAATATAGGCCTTTATGAGGCCTGAGTCGAACACAGAGACACTGAAATGTCAGTAGACTACTTACTAACTACTCGCGATCAGCTAGACCAATTAAAAGGTTTTGCGAATTGATTGAAAAAGAAAATAAAAATAAAAGAAAACAAAGTAATCGATTAAATATTTAGTTTAATCAATTTAGATGGGAATCTTTAGGATTGCAGTTTCACCATAGGTTCTCGTTTCATTCATTCCTACATAATTAATCAAATCCGTCTCTCATTCCGGGTAATGGCCTGTATTCAGAATTGTTCACTGTCGTGATACAATTCACTACCTAAATCTAGGTCGGTTCCACGGTAGTAGTAACCTATACCCCAAACTAGGTGCATGAAGACCAAACTCTGGGTTTCCACCATTAACCGTACATCACCTTGTTTAAAGGATTTATTAGTTAATGTGAATTTTGTCTCTTTTCAACCATTAGTTCTTCTTTCAAAGCAATTAAAGGCATTATATTATCATTAGGATGATCTAACATAATGATATATTGGAGAAAATGAAATCGTACCACGGATTTAAGAGACAAAATATGAATTACTATGGTAAAAATGTCATACAACGATTACTCGGGCTACTCCCGGTCCTAAAGACAAAGGGGATTAGCCCCACATGTTCATCTCAATGAAAGACATGATGAGAGAAAGGAAAAACATGGAGAAAACGTGAATTAAAGTGATGTAAACCCCTTTACGGAGGATATCCGAGTCTTCCTTGACATAGAGTGCGCGATCTACAACCTTCCGGCGGTGGAAAATGTCTTCTGTAGCTCTCAGAATGATCGTGGCGTGATTTTGGGATCCGTTCTTCTCTCCACCTCTCCTTGGGACTTGTGCAATGACTAATGACGTGATGTCCTCCTTAGGGCCACCGAAATTAGGTATATGGACCACTTTTGGTCACCAAAAGATCACCACCATCTGATTATAATCGATCTAAAACAAAACCTATCCTAATGACGTCGATACCATCGACGCGGGTCGATGGTATAAACCCGTCATAATATCACCAAGTTGTCTTTTCTCTGACGTTCCCACTGATGCAGACTCGATACTATCGACTTTAGTGTCAATGGTATCGACACTTTTAGGCGTCAATTTTATTACCAATCTGACACTAAAGCTGGGTAATGTCGATAGTATCAACTTTGTTTCGATAGTATCGACGAGTTGATTGCTGGCTCGTTGTAGGTATCTCGCCACCATCGACTTCCCAGTCGATGGTATCAACTCATCTTGGCTTCTTGCGGCTGTCTCACTGTGACTGTGTCGATACTATTGACAGATGTCAATGGTATCGACAGCTGTGTATATCCGTTCTTCCTGAAATTGCAAGATAAAGCCGAATCAGCTATGCTAAAACACATCAATATGATCGTTACAATCAAAATGATAAAATATGAGATATTTGATACAAAATAAGATTATAGACTAAAGTGAATGAATCATGCGATACTAACCACAAAAGTGACCAATAAACACATAAAACACATGTAAAACAAGTCTATAAAAGTGACTCAAAATCCTCGCATCAGCTGGTCTCTTTGACTTCCAACAGTGCTTCCAGCTCAGATAACTTTAAATATAGCTGCTTTATATCATTGTTCAGGAGTTTTACAATAATCTTTTATGCAATGAGTAGGGAGTTGAGTTTACCATTAAAGGAAACTCTAAGAGATCATAAGAATGTATATATAAGGTAAGAAGTGGTTAAATGAAAGTGTAAAGAAAATTGGGTTACTATATTTGTCTCTTGCTTACCTACTTACAATTTGTAACAATATACAGTAAAGACAAAGATAACTCATGTGATTATGAAAAGGATATGCATCAAATTTCTCACTCCAGAAGTTCCTAAATGATATACGAAATGCATCATACCACACTCCTTCAAGAAGTACAATTCAAAATTGTGCACTTGCATGGGGGATTTTTAGGTGAGGAATTGCTACATAAAATAACATAAGAAGAAGTCAAACAGAAAACAGAATGATGGATGAATTAACTAAAAAATAAATAAATAGACACACCAAACCATTGCATCTCTTAGGCATGGTTATGACAATAAGCTTCAAAGTGGGGGCAATACAAGGAAATCAATATTGTAATTTCTGAATTCTCAACCCCATACTTCATGAAATGTCTACAGAAATACTTTTGTGATGCCAAACCCTCCAAATCAAAAACTAATTATTCCCCTATTACCTCCTGGACGGATTCCACTACATGTCAAATACAAGTTTCATCACATATAGAAGAAAAAGATGAAGACAATACAGGTAGGAGATCTAGGATAATTTCATAGTTTCTTTCTTGATCTGGGCAGAAACATTGGTTTTGGTGCATTGATCATATATTCATATCATCTACATGGGTTAAATCAAGTTTCTACACGAATAGAAGATAAAGATGCATACTACTGCATTCAACATAAACAAGACCAGAGAAAGTGTACATAAATGTTCAATTGACCTCAACTTCCAAAATTTGGGAAGGCTTGCCTCCTTTTCAGAACATGCAGTAATGAGACAAAGACAATGTAGACATGTCAAGTCCTTGAATAGTACACATACAATAGTAGACACAAATGTTCAGGCTCCAACATACTAACTACCCTGACATTGGACGGAAAACTATTGCAGTTGCTTCACGGTCTTTTAGGATTTGGTTACCATATTCACATAATATGGTGTTGAACATGGCGACACCTGACCTGGACATATAATGCTCTTAGCCTATATTTAAACCTAATGCATACCTTGGTATGGGAAAGTTTGAATATAATTCTAGAGGACCAAATTAAACTAATGATGTCAAAGAAATCAGATACGTTGCATCTGACATTATAATTAGGGGAATTTGATATTAAGCATGCTCTTCCATAGAAATAGGAAAGACAATGTCATTCTTGTTAAGACTAGAAGGTAACCACATTCATGCCCTACAGCTCATATTGGGAAGGTCTACTACTGCATTATGAACATCCTCTTTTCAAAATTGATTTACTATGTTGCTAAGCAGCCAAGGCTCTTCCAAGAAAAATTTAGGACTTGTTCTTGCATATGAAAGGTTTTAAAGTCTTACACCAGAAGTATAATCAATATAATCCATCTAACAGAAATTCATCCTCATCTGATATTAATTTATTATTATTTTTTATTCTTATAAAAAATCAATATAAACTATGTTGCTCTTCCACCTACATAGAGTAAGAGAATAAGAACTTGTTTATTAATCATAAGGATGCCAAAAATATGCAGCTATTAGTGTTACTCAGTGATACTCATATTTTATTCACCTACATTAATGTTGTTCTTCCTTAGCATACAAAAAAATTATTAGATATTACATGATACCAGTTCATACATTTGTATGTTAGAGAGAAAGTACTTGTTTCTTAGGCACAAGGGAGCTGAAAATTTGTAGTTTCAATAATAATTCAGACTTGTAATATATATTTTGAGTACACAAAGATGATTTATCCACAAATAATACAATTGATAATTGTTATTTATCTTCCTCTAAGATTAGTCCTCTCAGTTACTTCCTTTCTTCATTATTTCTAAATTCTATAAGATTTCCTAGCAATGTCTTTGACAACAAATGTCCTGAAATCACAATCAGAGCATAAATTGGATTTTTTGCGGTCATAGTTAGTAAAAAAACAAAAAGACTAAGTTAGATAGAAATATATATAGAAGAGATCAATATTATAGGATTTTCCCAGATGTAAGGTGCATTTCTATCATTAAGAGACCTAATCTCTTCTATATGATGAGGGTATTTTCTTGGATAACACTACATATCATAATTCCATTCACTTACAAGCCATCACCTTCTTGATGGTTAAAATACCTGAGAGAAATATGATACAAGTTGAGTTAATATGTATATTTCATATCATTTTGGTCAATTGTTACAACTTCACCTAGGATTACATGCAAAAAATGGAACAAAAAATTTTAAATAAATGTAAAATGTCAAGTTGTTGTGAAGAGAAAAATGTGCCACAATTCCACTTCGATAGAAATTGTCTTTACACACCTTCTTTCTCAACCAAGTAATGCTATTTGAGATTTGATTAGTAGGAGAGTGCTTCAAGATAACATCAACTATGAGTTGCAAGGTTGTTGCTCTCTGACATAATATAATACAGTGAGATATTGATTCTTTAATGAAAGACATATATTGGTAGCCTAAATGTAAAAGAGTAATTTGTTAATTGTATGTGGTCTTGAACTCCAGTTAATATATTAGATGTTTTCCTATAATAAAAAATGGAAAATGACTTGACAACAATAATCTATGCCTTTTTATATTGATATTGACTTTCCCAATTCCTGATCTATGATCCTTTTTAGGATCAACATGAAGATTGTGCGATGCACCCGCACACTTATTAACCAACCAACTGAATACATTGCTTTGTGTTCCAAAAGGTGTGGGTAGTAAGCAAGCTGTCAGAATCCAACCTGATGGACAACCTCAAACCAAGCAGTCATTTTTTGCTATTTCCACGTTATCATCCATAATAGATTATGTACATATATTCTAATTTGAATTTCATAAGACAAAAGGACATTCTAATATCAAAGTTTTAATCTATTACATTGCAATTATATATACTTAATTCTATAACACAAATCACTCCCACACTAAAGGGGCAAAAAGACTAACCTAAAATGGAACCTTAGGGAATTACTTCATATATATTAGGACTTTAACATGGACAACGATATTTGATTGAATACACAATGGTAAGTTGATCAACCCAATGTACAAATATATCAAGGAAATGCAGATTCCCTTGGAAGTATTGACATTTATCAACTTATGGTCCTGTTAACACTTGGTATATATGGATGTTCAGATAAACTATTACAATTGACAAATTGCATATGCTAATTGTACAGAGCTAGTCAAACTACCATAAGAGAAGTTCATCCAGAGAAATTATCTATGATTATCCACGCTCATATTTAGAACTACAGCTGTCACTAAATATCTTTTACGAAGAAAAATTAGTAAATTTTTTGTGACATTAGTTTAGGGGTGGGATAATGAACTCAAATAAAGGAGGATGTCTGCAAAAATGAGCCAAATATTCAAACCACATATTTTGTTGTTGACATGTGTATTCAAAGTTTCTAATAGAAAAGGAGCTCCAATGTAAGTGTTCTAATAATGTGACCTATTACATTGACATTTAAAGTCCTTATGAAACACCATCACCATACTAGAAATCAAAAGATTACGAGAATCAATCCTGTAACCGTGACGATCCATTTAAAAAACAAACACATTTGAAGAAAAATTATCAATAGCCAAAGTTTGGCTCTTAGAATAGACAACAATCTTCAAGTTTAATAGGACCATAAAAGGAACACTACCCACATGAATGGGATGGTAAATAAGCACATACACAAATAAGTCAAAGCAATGCACAACCCCTTTGGGTGTCCCCAACACTTGGATGACTAACACTATGTAAGAAATAAGGTTAAAGAGAAAATCTCATATGCTAATTGTGCAAACAATACTCCAATAACCATGAAATCCATTCATATCCTTTATATTGGGTTATATCATGTTTATATTCAACAATGCAATTGCCATTAAATATCTATTACAGAGGGCATTTCAGAAGAAGAAGAAAAGTTAGACTAGAAAAGGCAGGGATTCCTGCAGAAATGACGCAGCTATTCAAATACGTACTACCTCACTCTTATCATTTGCTAATGACACATTTCTTAAGATGACAAAATCATCAGCCCGAAGTTGGAATTGCAATCTACAGAACAACCAAATAAAAAAAGCACAAAACTGCAGAGCTGGCTAGTTATTTTAATTCATTGCAACCAAACAGACAATTATCATTTGAGCAAACGGAAATGTTCGTGGAAGTCAGTGCAGACAAGATATATCGAATGAAATTCACTTACTGATATATAGATGTTTTCTAAATTCTTTATTGACTTAATTCAGGCTCAACACCAATATCATACAATACACCACCATACTTGTGGACTAACCCACTGTAATACAGTTCGTTGACCTTCCTAAAAGCGTGAGAAGTGAACGGACTATCTGGCCCAGCCTGATTGTGACCCCAAACGTAGCAACTTCCAACAGATCGACGACCTTATTGATCCCACTGTAGAGGCTTTTGGAGAATCTCATGAGGTGCTCGACGTTGTAGATGACAGGGAAGAACATATTGATGTCATCAAAGAACTCATTTTGCAACTCTGGAAGGTAGACGGAGGTCAATACTGTATCTACGATGACATAGTTTAGAATCATACATGTTTGACCAACAATCATCAGTAGCATAATTTAGCTCCTAGTGTAGATAACAATCTTCAAGATTAGTATAACTCGTATAAAACTGCAGATACGTACCTACAATTGAAACATCACAAAGTGTTAATAAAGTGATTGTAGCATAGAGAAGGCAAGTTGTGGACTACTGGCATGATTGACAAAGAAACGGTATGCTAGAGGAAGATATACAGTGCGGCGGCCTATTAGAGGAGGATCTGCGGCAGCCTACTGGAGGAAGATCCACGGTAGTCTACTGGAGGAAGATCTATGGTGGTCTGCTGGAGGAAAATAAGCGGTGGCAGTGGCCTGCTGGAGGAGCATCTACGGCGGAGTGATCATGTTGGATGGGGTCCGACGGTGGCCGTGCGGAAACCGTGCATGCGGAATGTGGGCACGAGGGTCCGACAAATAGGTGGCACGAGACCTTGACCGATCAAAAGAGGGTGATATCGTGAGGAGGAAACTGCAAGTTTGTTGGGGAAGACATGGATATCAGGGCGTTGGGGAGAGGCAGAGAAGGATTGGACTAGTGAGCGTTGTGGGTTTGCTTTTGGGGTAGGGTTGGGGGATGCGCGCGTAAGGAGTTGGCGCAAAAACAATTGAAATTGAATGAGATACAAAAATGTGAAAATATGGGGTATTAACTACATTTTGTTTGCTACTCTTTGATGTGTATGATGTAGAATTACTTGAATTAACTACATTTATTTAAATATATTTTTTCACTAAAAGATGTTTTAGCTACATATAAATTATATGTATTTAGAATAATTGTAGCTAAATCATCATTTTTTTTGTAGTGCAGGACTATCCTCTTGATGGTTTCCGGGTCCAATGGGGTTAGAAGCATAATAGTTTGATATAATATGTGTTCCTCCCTTGACATTTGCTACTATATTGTATCATTTTGGATCATACTATTGTTTAGACTACCATGTTCCCTATGATTATTATTTTGATAATTATATACATATTTTGCAAACAAACCTAAAAATAAGTAATAAAATGTCTTCCATTATCGTTGAGTATCATACTTCCTTTGGAAGTGGCTAGTATTGTGCTTCCTTTAAAAGTGACTATAGTTTATTCTTGAAGAATGGCTTGGATTGAACTTCACATAAAAGTGTTTATTAATGTTTGACTCTCTATCTCACACTTCTTGGGAAGTTGCTATACTTCTAAGAAATTATCTTAACTATCATTCTTGACTAAAAATTATAATGGGAGAATTCATATTAAAATACATATTTTCTCATAATGAATTATTTTGAACTGTACATTATTTTTATTTCCATATATATCCTGCCAAAATATATTATGATAATAGTGCATGTTATGCTTCCTTTCTCATTATTTTGTTCTATATGGGAACCATGTATTCAACACATTTGTCCTGACTTTTGAACTATGTTAATATTAACAGGTTCATAGTTAGTGAGAATATGGGTTCATGAATTTTGATGTTTCATGAGAAGTTGATAGTTGGAGCATGCATGCTCTAAATCATCCATGCCCTTATACATGTTCTTTGACAATATTTCAATGTAAACATGTACTCAAATTCAATAACAAGTTATGTAAAGTTAAATATATATTTGTCTATGTTGTAATCTATATGGTGAATGTTGTATTATTCATGTGCATAACTCAGTCTTTCAATGTGCGTATTGTTGATATCATAAGTAGTATGGTCAGGTTCTTGCATTGGAATTCTGGTAATGCTATAGTTTGTATTAGAGCATGAATTGCACCAATACACCTTACAATGGCTCATAACACAAAAGAAAAGACAAATTTGAAAACCTAACAATCTAGTAACCTTATGTATCTAGGCTATGTCAGACTTAGCCTTTAGGGTTAGTAACCTAGATTGTCAAAACTAAGTGCATGCTTGTTTAATTCTCAATGTTTTTCTCTTCTTTTCTTATGTCATGTAGTATGGGATACATGTCCAGGAGGGTGGGGGGAGATCCTTTACAAGTGAAAACCATGGAAATATGATCAAGATATGTTCATAGGTTAGACACACGAGAATACATATTGTTATTGCTAGTTCTTTAGGTATATGTCACTACACTGCATGATCATTGTGGTAAGTCAATTTTAATTTTGGTTTCATTCAAGAAGACTATGGTGGTCTCCATCATATATTTTAGATCTGGCGGAGGCCTATTTATGTTTATGTATAAGTTATATAAGTATGAAAGTGCTACCGCATTAAAAAAGATAGTAGGTATCCATCTTACCTATGAGAAAGCGTTGTAACAACAACTTGATCAGAGTACTTACATGATAGATGTAGTATCTATATTCTGACGAGCCATGATAAATGTTAGGTTAGTAGGTAGTCTAATAGTTATAAGATTGATTGATGGTTATTAATAGTTATAAGATTGATTGATGTTATATGAGTTTGAAATATGATGATCAAAGTTTGAAGTCGACGATACAAAATTTTTTTGTAACATTTCACATGCAAAAGTATACACAACATAAAACAGAAGCATAAAGTGTACTCACTTTAAGGGGGTGTCACAATAGTGATATTCATTGCATAAAAATAGAGTTTAAGTATAAAAGATAGTAGAATAAATTTAACTATTCTCAGTTTCCAGTCGTCATCATCACTCACACATAAACTAAAATAAACAGGTTTCACTCTTGAACACGATATGTATTCTCCTAAACAAGAACAAAGATCTAAACTAGGTATAGTTAGCACACCACTAGGTCATTTCTTTTGAAGATCCTCAAATAATGACTTGAACATTAGATGACTCTACTCTCTATGTTTTCTCCCTAACTGTGGGCATCGCTTCCCTAGCCATGCATCAAATAGTTTGTAACTAGAATTCAACATATTATATCTTAAAGAGAAAATGTAAACTTTAAACATTAAAGATTTAATAAAAGACATAATTACAATTAGATTATTTTTATCTCAATCTATATAATAATTCATGAGTTTTCTCATAAGTTCCTCTTCTCTTATGAACCAAAGTGCATCGTAGTTTCCTATGAGGACCCTCTTAGTGAGGATCTTATCTAAGTTATCTTTTATCATTCACTTTCTTATGAATAATTCTAACTTTTTCTTGGGTCTAATTCTTACATTTACACTTAATGTGCATGAGAGATGTTACAATAACTATTGACAACAAACATTAAATTAAATTTATTGTAGATACACTGACTTTTATTTTCATAAGCTATTTTTTTGTGAGAATGTAGAGATCAGTTCATATTCATCCCGCTCTCTACCACGGACAAAAAGTTTGCAATATTAACATCAAGGTTCATAGAAAGCCACGGGGGCACATTGGTTTGGAAGGTAAAAGTAGAACTAACGTTAACAGAAAAATGAGCTATGCGGTCAGCTACAACGTTATATGATCTAGGAATATGCAAAATGCATGGCTTCCCGACTTCTTCATAGAGCTTCTGAAGTCGATGCAAGTGAGGGGCGAACAGGGTTGATGCGGATGCAACCTCAGTGGTGATGAGCACTGTTGTGGAGGCATCAGACAGGATGGTGGGAGACTGCCACCCTGTAATTTTGCAGAGCTCCAAAGCATTGATGATACCTTGGACTTCTGTTTCCAACACCGAGCTGGCATGACTGGGCGAACCATGGCCCAGTAGGAATCTACCATACTTGTTAATGGCATGAACTCCAATCCTGGCAAGAGACATATTGGAGCTGTATGAGGCATCGACTAGCAATATGACATCGCTGAGCAACAGAGTGCTCCTTTTGTTGATATGCACCATGGAAGATGTGGTTGTCTACGTAGGGAGGGCAAGGATAGCTCGAGCTCTACCTTTGATGAAAGAGATTTGTTTATTGATAGGAGCTGCTTTTAGTTGTGAATGAAATCATTCTGATGCATCCATATCGCCCAACATGTGATCACAGGAAAGATAGAGTCCATGTTAGTGCAATGTAACGACAAGATCCCCATAATCCAATCATCCTCCGAGGATAGGAAGAAGGATGGATCAACCTGGCAGGCCACCCAAATCTCTTTACTAGAAGTGCAATCTCTTAGGCAGTGTAAGAGGGTGTCCCGTGCATTGGAACAGATAGGACAAGTATCATCTACCGGAATATGTCGTCGGGCCTTCTCCACATTTGTTAGGATAGATTTGTGATGTAACAACCAGAGGAAGGTACGAATTCTCTGGGGAATGGGCAACTTCCATATGGCTGACCATTTACCAGGAAAAGGGATAGCAATGTCATTGTGGATCCATTGATAAGCTGACTTTTCTATGAATTGACCGAACGGTGTTAGCGGCCACAGTCAAGTATCACAACCCGAAATAGGGTCAGGTGGGAACACATGGTGGATGTGCATCCAGGAGGAGGTCGGAAGGTAGCTTTGGATGAAATCCCAATCCCAATCGTTGCCCACCATTGCCATGTAAGCGAAGTTAAGATCAACAAGGTCTGGTGGAGGCATAAAGGAAGGGTCCAAGTCGGTAATGGATAGGCCATGGAGCCATTTGCTTGTCCAAATATTCATAGATACACCATTGTTGACAGTAACAACCGAGGCTTGTTGAATAAAATGGATATGTTTCTTGATGAAATACCACATAGAGGAGCAATGTTTCTTTGTGACAGTGTCATTTTGCATGTACTTGGCTCGCATGACCCGGACCTAAAGTGTTTGGCGATCATTCATAAAAGTCCAAACATTCTTAAGCATAAGAGCTTGATTTTGTGAACGCGCCTCCTTGATCCCCAAGCCACCTTCCACCTTCGGCATAGTGATTTTCTTCCATGATACTAAAGAGATGTTGTGGTGTAGTCTGCCCCCAAACCAAATGAAGTTCTTGACGTGCTTATTGATGTCATCACATAGAGAAGGAGAGAGTTGCACTGACTGCATAGCATAGCATGGAATGGCATGTAGTGTCGATTTAGCAATAGTAATCCTTCCAACAAGGGAAAACTACCGGGCGGACCAGCTTGACATGCGTTCCTTCATTGTGTCAACAATGGTAGAATGAGTGGATCTATTGACTCGGTGATGGAGGATTGGAACGCCCAAGTAGCGACCCAGGTCCAAGGTGGATTGGATGCCCAGGCGATTGCAGAATGTCTCTTTGAGTTGTTGTGAGGTGTTGGGAGAGAAGAAGTAGTATGATTTAGACGTTGAGACCGTCCGGCTGGAGGCACTCGCAAAAGCTTTGAGGACCTTGGTGATAACCCGTGCTTGCCTGATGCTTGCTTCAGCTAGCAAAAGTATATCATCAGCAAAGAAGACATGCCAAAGAGGCGGCCCTTGCCATGATAGCCGGATAGGTTTCCAATCTCCCTTGTTGATAGAGTGTGAGATGGCTTGACTGAGTCTCTCCATGCATAAGACAAAGATGTAGGGGCTGATGGGATCGCCTTGACGCACACCTTGTGATGTTTTGAAGGATTCTAGAGGGCAGCCCTCCCATAGAATAGACGTGTGTCCTTTAGTAATGATCTGCATGATCAAGCTAACAATAAGGTATGTGAGTCATTTTCTCTTCATAGTGTCATGAATGAAGGCCCAACTCAATTTGTCAAAGTCTTTTAAGAGATCAAACTTGATACATACTAGTGCCTTGCCACTATGCTTCATGTGCATGGTATGGATGACCTCCTGAACCAAGATTATGTTGTCTGTAATATGTCTGCCCGAAAGGAAGCTAGATTGAGTTTCAAAAATCCAACCATGAAGGAGGGGCTTGATGCGTTCAACAATGATCTTCGAGATCAACTTGAAACATGTATTGTTTAGGGAGATTGGACGAAGATCGTTGCAGGTCTGCGGCTGCCTAGTTTTCAGAATTAGACATATATGGGAGTCAGCAATGCAATCATCAATAACACCAGTAGTGAACGACTCTTGGAAAGTGCGAGTAAAGGAGGGGCCTATAACATACCAGTTCTTTTGGACAAAGGATTTACATATACCATCAGGCCCTGGTGCCTTATTAGGTGCCATCATAAACATGATTCACCTAATCTCTTCTGTAGATGGGAGAGCACTAATGCAGGTGCAGGATGCGATGGGCGAGCAGCTGAAGTACCACTAAATCCGGAAATGGCAGCGCTGGCTCTAGGATTGTGGCTTGGGGCAGACATAAGTTTGAGGAAGAAGCTACAAACAAGGCATTTTAAGGAAGTTGGGTCGTGCACGGAATTGCCAGAATCATTCTTGAGGAAATTGATCTTATTGAAGAGGCGACGGTCCTTGACATAAGTATGGAAGAACTTGGTGTTGTCGTCACCGAGGGTGAGCCAATTGATATTGGCCCATTGACGCCAATATGCCGCCTCTTGGAGGAGAATGTTGCTGTACTCAATTTGCAAACGTGCCACAACGAGGTCAGAATTAACATAAGCTAGAGTACTAGTGGATACCTAGAGGTTATTCATTTGCCCCAAGATCTTGTTTTTGTATTTGTTATTGGAGGATTGGTATTTGGAGTCCCATGCAGTGGCAGCAGTGCGGAATGCGGGCAGGGCGTCCAGGAAGCTCTTGGTAGAATCCCAAGAGTTGAGGAGGATGTCACTGAAGGTAGGTGTCAGTGACCAACTATCCTTGGTACGAACGAGTCGTGGATGACGGTGGTGACTCGCTGAGTCATGAATGAGGAGCGGGCTGTGATCACTATAAAGACATGAAAGCACAGAGACAACAGTGCTATTCGCCATAGTTAACCAGTCATAATTGGCGATGATTCTGTCAAGCTTTTCCAACAACTAAAGCCACTTGAAGGTGAAGAAAGGGCCGCTTGCCTTGATATCTGCAAGCCCAGTATGCAGAAGTAGAGAGTTGAATTTCCTACTAGAACAGAAGTTAAAAGAGCACACATTGAGTTTTTGGATGTATTAAGCATCATGTTAAAATCACCAATCACCGCCCATGCACCAGAGACGGAGGTCATGATGTCTTGTAAGCGTCACCAGAGAAGATCACGACGACTAGGATTGGGGGCTCCGTATATAAAGGTCAGGTACCAGGTGTTGTCAATGCAACAATGAATGAACTGGCGATGATTAAGAACAATGTTGATAGAGCAGCGATTGTCATCCCACAACACCCAAATACCCCCAGAGAAACTGATGGCCTCGACGCGGTGGGAGGAAGGGAAACCCAATTAGTGAATGATGCTTTCAGCTTTGGATCCACTAATCTGAGGTTCAACTATAGCCATAATGTGAAGCTTATGATGCCTTTTGAGGTCTTTAAGGAGGCGGATTTTCTTCTTGTAACAGGAACCCTATATATTCCAACAAAGGATGTTCAACATTAAAAAAGGTGGAAAAGGAAGTGGGTGTGGGCAATTAGGCTATTGCCGCACATAGGCTGACAAATTGATCATCGCCGACCATGTCATCATCTTGGGGTGCCACTGACTCATTACTAAAGTCTATAGCATGTTTGGATTCTGAATCTTGGCTTAGGATGCTGACTAGCTGGGTTAGCTTGCCTTTTTTTCTCTCCCTACCATGACTAACAGTCTGGTATATAACTTTCCTGCTTCTTAGTAGAACTCCACTGCCTCCTCCCTTATCGCCCCACTGGAATAGGTGTTGAGATTCGACTTGAGTGCTCTCCTTGGCTACAAATTGGAAGGGCGGGTCCATCCCCAACTCACGTTCTCTGCCCGAACAAGTGTCATCGTTCAATAGAGTGACACTTGTGTTGCTTGGACCAGTGACCGTGGCACCGTTTAGGGGTGGCGTGGGTGTTGTGGTGGGAACAAGGCTCGATTGGGCATTAACACTACTACAAAACATGCCTTTAGCATTGGTTAATTAAGGGCTTTAGTGTCAGTTTCCAAGCGACAACCAAGTGGGCGCCGCTAAAGGTGGACCCCTTCGGCGTCGGTTCCCGACTCACGCCAAAAAGCTTCCCGCCACCAAAAATGTGCCAGGAAAGGGACTATAGGCGTCGGTTTATTAAGAAAACCGATACTATAGAATGGTTACAGACGTCGGTTATTAAAAGAATTGACATCACAATGCTTACCGCCACCGAAAATACGCCAACAAAGGGCCTATAGGTGTCAGTTTTGTAAGATAGCTGACGCCATCTCCCCTGCCACCACGGCCGTGCTTCCTGGCCATATCAGCTGAACTAACGTCAGTTTTATGCTAGTAACCGATGCCATATCCCCTGCCTGCCACCACAGTCGTGCTTCCCAGCACGACCGTAGTTTGTGGCCACATAGACGTCGGTTTTTTGTCAAAAACTACCGCTGTATGTCTTTGGTGTCAGTTTTATTCAAATAATCGACGCCTATGTTATGATTTTTTTTAGATCAGTTTGCAAGCCTGCTGTATGGCTGGTCAGCAGGATGAGAACCTGCAGTTCAGTTCTGAACTGTAGGTTTATTACATCCATTGATATCAACCAACAACATGCCACAAACCTACAAAATTAACAAGATGGACAATATTATATATATATATGTAATTCACACACATGTATAAGCACATTTAATTCATATTATTTTTTCATCACACACATGTAGAATACAGTAGCAACCTGTAGTTCCATTCATTTCATCTCTTTTCACAGTCAAACACATGTAGAAATATTTATGAATTGATCATCTTCACACACATATGACAATTCATAAAAATTCATTCACATTCACAAAAAAATAATTATGAGAACAAAGTTATTCTTTATTCATCATTGTCATCATTGTCAATAAAATTATATCTAAAAATTCCCACTCTTTGTAGGGCTTTTGCCCATTCTTCTCTTACATCATCTAATTCATCTCTCGTATAGGGAGCATGTACATCGAAACCCTTTCCACTTGTGCTGAAGTCAGCAGTTTTAAAGACCTGCAAAGAGAATGATGTATATATATAATTAATAATATATAATAAGATTGATATATTTCATATTATCTAATGAGACTATGTATAATACCGGTTGTATCTTATCGATTTCCATTACGACATGTTTGATGATTAGGTCCATAAATAACATCACATAGTAGGCACATGCCCAGTCGTTGTCTTGTGTAGCACACTATAAATTGAAACATACAAAATATTCAAAAATACAAATAAGAACAGTTCACATAAATAATATATATATATTGGAGTCAGGAAATTAATTTCACATTCTCCCAAATTAGTGACAGATCCTTTTTCCTGGGGACCTTTCCTCCAACTTTTTTGTACTCTTATAAATCCCTACATATGTTAATGTAACCCATTAAATTGCATAATTAAATAGTAATGTAATAACATATGTTAACAGACATAAAAATATGAAATATTTCTCACGAGAATAATAACCTTTTAATTGCATGTCTATATAATGTATCCAACTCATTCTCTACATGATCTAGATAATAGACAGTGAACGTCTTGGGGACAATAACTAGTAACTCCCAATGCCTACCACTATAAGTAAGAAAGTTAAAAATTAATAACTCAAAATCCACAATAAAAATATAATTTTCTTAAGTCCAAATTATAAGCAAAGTAAACTTACTCGACATTGAATGGAGCTATTATCACCGTCTTCTTATTTTTTACCAAAATATTCAAAAGCATCACAACAGTATGAAGTAACTGAAGAAGGGTTTGTATCTACAAGACTAATCAAAGATGGAACCAAAAATCCCACATGGGAAAACCCAAAATTTGTATATATCTTGTGTAAGTGGCTGTAAAACATGTATTACGTATGCATTAATATATAAGAAACTAGATCACCGTATATAAAACAAGGTATATGGATGTATAAACAAGATCTCACTATATCCACAACTCTATCATAGATGTGTTTAGCCATTCATAACTAAATAAATTCAAAATATCTTGTATAAATATATTATTTTCGTATGATTGACCTACATTAATACCTATGCATTAATACATACGTATGCAGAACTTGTATTACGTATGCATTAATAGGTATGCTAAACTTATATAAATAGATTGTTATCGTATGATTTACTTGCAACATCCTCGAGACTAGTAACAATTATAGGGAAATTTGTATCATGTTCGCCGATCCATACTGCCACACCCCTACAATTAGGACCTATCGAGGCGTGTAGGTCCCTAGGAAGCCAACTTGGTAGTCGAGGAGGTGGAGGCCGATATGTAGCGGGTCTCATCGTTTTGACCTGTATATATACTTTCAGATCAATTGACTCATATATACACACTAACAAATTAAAGTAATGGAAATTTATCATACAATATCAGTATAGAGGACATCCGCTTTGGGCCACAGTATCACTCCACCTACTACCTCACCAAGTGTTTCAGCATCTGGGTGTGCATGAGGCAGTGCAAGATCCATCCAGTCGGGGAATATATGTATCAGGCTCACATGTACCACACCATCTGGTACTGGATACCCATGAAACATGTACACTTTAAGGGATGGGTAAGCCGACGCCTTTGCAGTGATACATTCTTAACTTTTTATTCGGCATGGCTTCAACCCCTACAAATTTACGTAAAGAATGTTATATGCATATATACACAAACATATCATCTTGAACAAACTAGCTATTATGTCATAAAAATACTTACAGAGGACGTGCTAGGTGGTGGGTCTAAAGGATTACTCCCAACCACTTCTACAGTAGAAGAAGAGTAGCTCGCCACAGGTATTGTCTGCGTGGCAGGCTGAGACGCCTGCCACTTCGTCATTGCTTCTTGGATTCTCTTCTCAATTAACGAATCTACCTATACATGGATAAAAGAAATGCTAGCTTCTGATTATTGAATTTCCTTTTGCAATAACATTCTAAAATAAGAATAGGTTACCTCATCTTGTGAAAGTCCCACTTTTGGGACATGTTTGTGCTGGGATGGCCCAAAGAACACTTTGATGCCCACACCAGCACCTGCACCCCAAACACGTCCAGGATGCTCTGGGTTACCCAGAGCAACTGTCAGTTCATCCCTTGTGCCCTTAGGGATGAACTTGCCTTCCTTCCTCTGCTCATGCAGCTCCTACTAATCACCATAAAAAATAGTAAGTAAACATAACAATAATGAATATCGATCGATTGCTCTAAGAGTTGATTTTCACCATTTTTGCAGCTGCCTCAGTAGTTGTGGGCTTTGGTATGTCTCCCTTCTTGTTTTGCCTCCCAGCCATTCACATAGCATGGCGAGGTAGAGGTGTGAGAGCAGTAGTAGAGGACTCTGTAGTCTCCTGAGCAGCAGTAGGCTGAGCAGACTCAACCTGTAGTCTTTGGCGAATGCCTGCATATCCTCTTGGACCCATTGTGTGGTCATGCACATTCAGTGCACACCTTGCTCTTTGTGCCTCATTGAGGGCCTAGTTAGTTAGCACATTGATTTGGTTAGTAACATTAAATTTTAATCTTGAATAGGTGAATACATAAAAACGTATATTAATTAAATTGGGAGTGACGCTTAATACCTTGAATTCATCTATTTTTCTTTGGGTAACAAACGCCTCCCAGTCTTTGGGGTCCATGTAGTTCCATTGCTTTGTGGCTTCCTTCTGCCTAAATTTATTTTTTAAAGAGAATACAAACAAAAATTATTAGTGTAGAGTTAGTGAAATAGTGATCAATGTCTAGAATTGGAAATCAATCAAGAACCTCTTATCAACATCGCGTATGTAATCTCGAGTGAGATTGGTCCGATAGTTCCTTAGGACCCTCCCATAACATTGCATTACACATTTATGATGCAACTTTTCATCTAGATCAAATATGCTCTACAAATTAAATAGAATTTCTACTAACTAGTATCCTAAAAATTAGTAATCTATATAATAGAATTACAAATAATAATAACTCACGCATAGTTCCTTCCATATGTGGTCTTTCTTCCCTTTAGGAACTTTATGGTAGGATTCTAGGATAGGATTGCAATGGCTGCGAGTAAGAACCCCAAGATATGAAACAAATTAGTGCGGTTCACTCCTTATGGATTTCCTGCATGATCGAAATCCACAGCCAATTTGGGTCCATTGCCCCTTTGCTGTATTAACTTGTTCATCATTGTGATGCCCCTCACTTTCTCAATTTTCTTTTGCTTCTCATCAAGTGTTGTAATTTCTTTAGGGGGTACATCAACAACCTAAAATTTTATAAAAACCACACTTACATGACATAATTATAAATGAACATATAGATAGAAACCTCAGGGATATATTCTTAAAACTTACATTGTCAGGCGGCACAAGCACGTCCTCACCCTCACGGTGATTATCAACATGGTCATCATGGGAATGCTTAGCCATATGAAAGTTCACATTCAAATTATAAATTTCACATTGTAAAGTAACACTAATTGTAAAGTACACATTCACATTGTAAAGTTCACATTCACATTGTAAAGTAATTCACATTGTAAAGTTCACATTCACATTGTAAAGTAATTCACATTGTAAAGTCCACATTCACATTATAAAGTTCACATTCAGAAAAATAAAACATATAAAAAATATAAACATTCATGCTATAAGCTTGGTCTTCCCTTTCTTTTTCTGCTTCCTTGACTGGACAGTCTGCCAGTCTTCCTCGGTGGCATCTTGAACTTCCGATGTAGAAGTCGGCAGACTCTCCTTCACAGCCTCTCCATCTAGAAGGGGCTCTATCACCCTCGGCCCACCATCAGCTTGCGGTAGGGTGTTTTTTCTGTGAGGAGGGTTGCGTTTCTCAGGCTTCTTCACGTGAATTTGAGGTGTGTACTGCATCGGGTTTAGGAGAGAGGGACCAGATGGCGAAGGTGGCTCTGTGGGAGAGAAGGGGGAGACATATGAACATGATTCATCATCATGTCCCATTCTTCCACACTTCATGCAGACTGAAGGAAGGTTCTCATATTCCAACCTATAGTATTCACCATTGAGATGGATGGCCGACAAGAGAGGCTTTAGGGTGTCCACTTCCACTGCTATTCAGGCAAACTTAACACAGTGACCAGACAACGTAGTTGTGTCCACCTTGATTGTTTTGTCGACGACGTCATTGATGCTTGATAGAAGTTGGTATTGAAAGAGATAGACCGGGAGTTTAGAGATCCGTAGCTAAACCACGACCTTTCTGGGGATATGATCTACCGGTCAGAAGTTTACTGACCATGACTGAACATACAGATAATTACCTAAAATCATCCATGGACCTTTAGTCATGGCCCGCTTGAAATCTTCCTTGTTCCCAAGCTGGATGATGAAGTAACCCAACTCCAAGTCGATGACCCGAAATTGGTCATTGATCTTCCAAAGTGACATGATGTGATTGACTAGGGTAGTGAAGCCCACCTTGATCCCGACCACCTTGATCACAACCGCGAACCTCCAGGGTTCAAGGAGAGGCAGCAGGGCCACTGGATTGATCTAGAAGTTGGGTAAAGCACTGCTTCTATCAATGCGGATGTCAGACACCTTCAGAGTGTCCGGGGAGACTGGTCTGATCGGCAGGGTCTTCACACCACCAGTGATGACATCACAGAAGGAGGCCTCTCCAGGACGTACTTCTTCAGCGTCGACATTCACGTCCATCACCCTAACCGCGTCGATGTTCACATCCATCGCCCTAGCCGCGTCGGGTTCTGTCATTTCATATAGCAACAGTGGCTCTTCCACCACATATGTCTCCAGATGGGGTTCTTCCCCTTGGCTAGCATGGGGGTGAGGCACGTTGAAGTAGCCGCATCCCACACCACGACCTCCATGGCCTCCGGTGCCGCCGCCTCTCATGCACAATAGTGTCATGGAACCCTAGCAGAGTGGAGCATGACACAATCTCCTAAGCGTCTCGCTTATTTTCATAAGCTATTGAAATAATAGAAAATACATTTATAGTATTTGATGTGCATGTACATACATACAATCAATCAATACTTGTGTTAAAAGTGCACGAACAATTTACCTCTCTTGAAGAAAAACCTAGTTGCTTTCCATATATTGAAAAAAACCCTAGTCACAGTTTTTGGGGTTTGATGCACCCTAATTACCCTATTTATAACATATTTCACATAAGTTGCATTTTATTCATTATCTTAAAACCTAACATCATCTTCTTAGAAAACTAGGATGTGTTCTAAGGTAAAATAAAGTATGAAACTTGGAAATTCGGATTCCTCATTCAAAATATTGTTCAAAAACATATTTAAAATCGTTTTCTAATAATCAATTGATTTACTTTGAATTTTCAAGTAACTGACCAATAAAAAATCAAGAAATGCTTATACTCAAAATTGAAATGATGAGGTTGTGTGGGCCCACATTGAGAAGGACTAATGGCCAACCACAACATGGCCTTTTCATCTTTTGGTATGGATGTGCAAAGAAAGCAGACATTGGGTGCCAAAAAACCAAAATGTCCATGCTAGAGCGTGATAAGAAAAATGAATCTGAGACCAAAATGGAATAATGTTACTCGTCTCTTTCATCTTCAAGAGAACTGATCAAAAACAATCTTTAGATGAAATACAGTTTGGATCTTCTAATCCTCTTCTCCTCATGACTGGGAGACATCCTCATCGGGTTCCTAAAAAGACCTAGTCTCAACTTCTATGGTGGTCAAGAATCTAAAGAAAACCATTCTTCCATGGAAGAGAAAAGGAGGAACAGGGGAGGGGAAACCAAAAATCAAATCCCAAGCTAGAGGTATTCCAAAGAAGGCCAAAAGAAAGACAAACAACTCAAAAACCTTAGTGAACGTCATAAGGGATGAAGGCATGGAATGGTTTGAAGGAAAAAACATGATTTGACTTTGAGATTTTTGATATGATACATAGGAAGGTAGAAACAAGTGGATAAAGGATTACTGGGTTTGGAAGCCAAAATTGGCGACTAGCACAAATTTTTGAAGCCCCCCAATTAAGAAAAAAGAGTGTCAAAAATCCTATGGAAGGCCCAGTTTCATTCCACTGACCGCCTGAGGTCGACTGGGGAAGGGAAATAGAAGTGATGGCTGGAGCAAGATGGGGTTTATTCCAGTGGGTTTGGTGGAAGATATTTGGAAAGTGGAACTTGTTTTTGAGATTTCCCCAAATGTTTGTGAAGACTTATATATAGGTAGAGGGGTCTGGAACAACTAGAGATGTCCATGAAGATGGGGGAAAGAGAATGGTTTTGATTGGGATCTATACAAAGGAATCCCTACCAATCCAGAGATCAAGCTTCTCATATACGCACAAGGATCATGGAACAAAGGAGGATAGAGGTAATAAGAGAGAGAGATAAATGGGGATACTCTGTATGGACTATAGAGTGTAAGCACAACTGGACTCAAGGTAAAATAGCATAGGGGCACCATACATTGGAGATCCAATGACTCTTATAGAATCCCAAATCATAAAGAAACATGAGATGTAGTAAACATATCAAAGCAAGAAACCAGTTGTGCAACATCTATAATGCAATTTAAATGAAAATAAATCATATTATAATAAACATAGGGATACATATGATTAAGTATTTTCTTCACTATATAAATTTAAATAGAAAAGATAATACAATTGAGTTGAAACTTTGTGTCCAAGCTAATTCAACCATGTAGATTATGATTTTGGGGTTATATTTCTCCATTAGGTTTATCTTGTACACTTTATAATACAACTAGGGTTTACCTTTATTATCTTAATATTTACTATCACACATTACATTACTTATCAATATATATGATCTAGAGTCCAACCATCATCATTTTTCTTTTCAATTTTTTTGACATTATTTTAAATTAATTATGGTATTTACATATTAAGTTCTCCACTAATTAATATGAACTTACACAAGGCATACTAGTTATCTCCTGTTATAGTACAATATCAATTATTATCACACTAAATATGTTGCTCACATTATCGTCCACATGAATCATACATTTATATTTACTCACACATGATTACCAAATATACCCATATAAGTGATTATGTGCATATTGATGAATGGGGTGAGACATATTACATATGAACTCATTTACATATTAAATCATTGTTAGGTTATTAGGTCCATAAGTTAACTCATTTTTTGTAATATTACATTATCTACTTACTTATTCTACAGCCCTAAACGAGCTGACACAAGGGACATATGATGCAAAACTACCATCCACCTAGTTATCTAGCTGAGCTTTCCTCAAGACACACTCATGAGGGTTTGCATGGAACGCCTGGTTCGAATTACTTCTAAGTTGCAACTTGGACAGACCATCTGCCACCTTGTTGCTTTCTTTGCCGCTGAATTGTATCTCCATGTTATTAGACAACTCCTTCCTTATATTTTTCGACCAGTAGGCATACTTAGGATAGTGTTCTACCTTTTCCTTCATAACTTTCATCATTATCTGATAATCAGTTTCAATGATGACCTGTGGCCATCGATTCAATCAAGATTGGACAGTTGCTACCTAAATTGCCGCCATCTCTGCCTCAGTGAATGATGCAGTCCTCACCTTCTTTGTCCATCCACACAACCAAGTTCCATGATCATTCCTTGCTACGCCTGCCATAGTTGCACCTGTTTGGTTGACAACAGTGTCAACATTTAACTTAATGGTCCCCTACCTTGACAGACGCCATCTACCACACATGTTCAATGTTTGAGGAACATTGTCTTTCTTCTAGGGTTCACAGTTTATTTGTATTTCTCTTATTATACACTCTACCTGGTGTTCGACACACTTGCTTTCACCTTTGAATATATGCTCATTTCTAAATCACCACAGGCTATGGCAAGCAATCCAGAATGCTTCTTCTGGTGTCTTCATGTCCTCATGTGCCTTCTTAATCCAAACCTCCACAGATATATTGCAGAAGAAATTTCCTTGCTTCTTTGGTAGAATAAGTTTTCACCAAACCTGTCTCACCCTATCACAGTCTCGTAGTGCATGCATGATGAACTCAACTGCATTTTTGCATCTTGCACATATTCTTTCATCCGTCATGTGTCTCTTGTGTCACCTTTCATTTGTGAGAAAAACATCATGCTGGACTAGCCATGTGAACATCCTGACTATCATTGAAGTTTTCAACCTCCAAAATCTTTCCCAGTCACTTTGGCCTTCGTTTCCTTCTTGAGAACGAATCACATTGTATGTCAAGCTTGTTGTGTATCTTCCATCTTCGGAATGTAGGCAAATTTGGTAGTCTAAACTTTCCCCATCGATTGGCATGCCAACTAACGGGATGGCCTGAATCATGTCATCATCTAGTCAGCGGCTCAAAAATTCCATGTCCCATTCCCTAGAGTCCAACACCAAGCTACTTACTTGTAGATCTTCTAAGTCTGATGGCACTGGATGCTTAGTGTAGTTCTTTAAGAGAACCCCCAACTTCACGCATACATCACTCCACACATTCATAGATTTACCTCCTATAGGTACCATAATTGTGTTGTTAATCATGAATGCTTTCCCTTCCATAATTTTCATTCTGAGTCGAGACACTGTAATCGATTTCCTCTGCTTGTATCTATTGAAATGATCCTTCAACACTTCACCCCAAGTCGAATTTTTGCCTGTCAATAACTCCCATGTATTCCTTTACACCAGTGTAGTGTTCCAAATTCTCATTGTCTTTATGCCTAGCCCCCATCTATTTTTGGCCTTGTCACCTTATTCTAGGAAACTAGTGAAATCAATCTGGCTTTATCACTACTTCCCCCATATAAATTGTCGAATTGTTCCTTCTATCCTATCACATAAACTCAATGGAAACTTCTTCATTTGCATAACATAGATTGGAATGGAGTTTAACGTAAACTTAGCTAAAAACACTCTCATAGTTAAGGAGAGACACTTGATTGCCTAGGCATTTACCCTCCCTTCCACCTTGTCAACTATATCAGAATAGGTCAATTTTGTAACTCTTTCATGTATGATCGGAACTCCCAAATATCTCCCCAAGTCTTCTGTTATCTGAAACCTTCTTACCCTCTAAATATGTCTTCTAGTGCCCCTTGGGTAGTTTAATGATCAGAACTATTTTTATTGATCGGTCCATAAGTTAACTCTTATTAGTACAAACAAAAATAAATGTTTAATTACTAATGTAAACTTTTGGATTTTACAATTATTCCTACCTTTATTAAATTTTTCTCTCAAAAATTCAATAAACTACCCACCTTAGGGTTTTCCTTATCCTTAACATGAAAAGTATAACATCTTAGGATCATTGTAACATACCAAATCATAATATCTTGACCCAAGAAGCCCTAATCATTATAATAGAATGATAGTATGCTTACATTGTCAGACTTTGCCACATGAGGTTCAAAATATACCATAGTACACATATTTAAATCCTATCGAATGTGCACATAATATGATAAACTCAAATACAAACCCTAATCTAAATATGTTTGTTTCCAAACATGATGCATTAGTATTATTAGGAGTTTACTATCAATAAAAATAGTACACACCTAATAACCATGGCATGGTATGTAAATGAAAAATTAAATACATAGTACATGTCATCTTATTCACTAATGAACACATCATGATTTAAATGTGCTCACTTAGTGATTTTATGTCAAGGGAAGAATAATATTGATTATAATAAGACTCATTGATATGATGTGATGATAGCTGGATGTTTACTATGATTTCAGATGAATAATGTGCCATCATATATATTAACATTAAATTAAAGGACTTAGTAGGTTAAATGAGTAAAATATGGAAATTCATGCATTATAATGTAAGTAAATTCTTTTGGGTACAATGTGAAGATAATAGGACATAATTTACTGAATGTTGATAATAATGATGTGATAATATATTGGTGACGAGGTTTAAACCTGATTTCATTAGAACTCATAAAAGGAAACTTCAAAAAGCAAATATTATGGCAAGTTCACAATCCTTTGGTCCCAAATGAATAGGGTGTAGGGTTTCAGTTTAAATAAGTAATCTTAGATGCCTTAACATGAATTAAGGATAAATATACAAATGTATTAAATGAAATAATGAATGATTTCAAATGTAAAAATTAATTGCAAAACCAAACTCTACATACTTGAATCATTCTAGGTGTAAAGTTTCATCTTGATTGTGCATTAAATGATCCCTCAAATAGATTTGGAAATAAATATAAATTAAAAGTTTCTTGTTTGGTAAATGTTTCAATTAATACAACCCACTACCTATAGTTCTTCAACTATTTATTGTCACGACTAAATTTTCAGATTTCCTAAGGTGTCACACTCTATTTTAAGTAACATCAGTTTTTCTTCTTTGTCTTGTACTCGGATTTCCTAGGACCACTGGATTTGTATCTTATGGATATTATCTCTCTCCTACCTTACTCTTATGGTTGGTTTTCCTTTCCTATTTATACACACAATTTATGGTGTGCCTTTCCATATGTATATCTCAATTTTCTCTCTCTGGATCTCACTTTTTGTTTCCAAATAGTTCATGGTACGTTTTCGTGTAGTTTAATCACTTGGTTAATGCCTAGGACCAAATGATCTATACAACCCCAAATCTAGGTATCCATGCCCATCTGTCTTGTTGTCCTATGATCACCCTGCCCTCACAAAGCCGAATCCATCGATTCCTATTACAACAAACACCTTTACATAAACCCCCTTTTATCCTCCCAACTCTCAATTCGAGGTGAATCCACCCTAAAGAAATGACTTAGGGTCATTTTCAACCTCAAAATGTCAATTTAGGGAAGTCATGCATAAGTCTCCTCCTTTCAATACCTTCAGAGAGGACCTTCCTGTTTGTCTAAGGATCATGTGCATTTTGTTTGTACTCACTGTGTTTCCCTCTTCTAGTGTCCCAAACTGTCATGGTCACATATCATGTGAGCCAGCTCAGGGGCGTGGCCCTGACCACTGGAGCCCTGAGAAGCTATGCCTACGACTTCATGATGAGCACAATTCAGGCCCTTGGTTGTAGGTGATTTATCAAATTTTGTTCTACTAGATAGTCTTAGATCTTGTTTGCCTCTCTGTCAATTTTCTCAATGTATTTTTAAGTTCTTTGTGGATTCCACTGTGAGGGTTCATGGTGAGTCTATTCGGAAGTATGGTATGTAGTTTTCTCCCCTCAAGCATCGTTTCCCATCTTGTAGTATTATCCTAGTAGCTTGCTATGTTGTCATGTATCTTGTGACGAAGGGGAAGATCCATGGTAGGGTTATACAAGTTTGACCCTGTTTTGGGTTTTTGGTGTGCTTTGTATTGATGGGTATTTTGTGTTTTTGTCTCCTAGCTTTCTTTGACAACGTGAGTTGTTGGCTATTGATTATGAATGATGTGTGTTCTTGCCCTAGATCAGTTGTCTAGTGTTGATAGGGACAACTCAGCATGGTTTCCTTGTTGTAAATATTCTTTTCCAGTGTAAATTTTCTATGTTTTTCAATTGATAAGAAACTGAGAAATACATAATAAATTATTTATAGCTCAGAAAAATAAATGATTTTTTGAAATCATGGGATCTTTCTCTATCCAATGGTACCAGTTTAAACATCCAATTCAAATGTAGTAAATACATGATTTTTATGGAACTTTTAAATTGGTTAGAACTTCTAATATTTAATGCTAATAATGTATACGTTAGAAAATAAAGTAAAATATTCTACAAATTCAAGGGAAGATGATCTGATATATGGAGTTTTTTTAGTAACCTAAATCAATTATTACAAAAAGGCTTTTTTAGCATTTTTGTAATTAATCTGAACTCAACCCTAAATTTAATATATGCAACTATAAGTAGCTTGAGACCCTGATGTGGAACTAAGATTGACCTTGAACTCATATAGACTCCATCTGAGGTATGTTGTATCTCTTATTAATCATATTGAGAAATCACCTACATTTTTTCACTCTCTTGTTCTGTTGGGAGATATTATCATATACACTTCTCTCTCTTCGAAGAGGTTGACTCATGTTGATTAATTATATGATGATATGAATCTTTTTACCTCCTTATTTTTATAGATTTGCTTGTTGGATCATAATTTTATCTTGTTCATACAATTCCATGTGGAAACCCCAATTTCAGCTATTGAACTAAATGAAATCCTAATTTTCAAGTTGTGCACTTTTTTATGATATGATAATGAATCTTGGATGATTATATATTGGTCCTATGAACCCACTAGATATTTGATTTATGTTCCCATCCCTCATTTAAGCTTTAGTATAATCTATCTTGCATGGCCTATTTGCATGTGATTGACTAGTCATAACTATAATTAGTAACACCATATAGGCATTGGGTTTTATTTCCCTGCCACTTATAATATGTATAGGCACTAGGTTTTATTTCCCTTGCATACATCGGGTCGTATTCCCCTTCCACACATTATATTAGACATTGGATTTTATTCCTCTACCATGCAGTGGGTTTTATTCCCTTGCAAAATCCATATTTATTTAGCACTCAGATTTTATTTCTCATGCCCCTTGGTATGGAATATATGGATTACTACCCTACTTTTTAATATATACTAATCTTCTTATTACTCACCATACAACTGTTTATGATTATGTTATTTGTTTTGAGATTGTTGTAAGACAACAAAATTCATTATTGTTTATCTTCTTTTTCTATTCTCTTTGATTTCAGTTTGGATCATATTTTTTATCTTGATTTGGGAAGCCTTGATAATTATATTATGACCTTTTCCCTAAATTCCTCACTCCATATTTTAATGCACATATTGAATTTTATGCTGTCAACATCCAATTTATCTTATCTTGCTGGGTATGCTTCCAACCATTTATGATGAAGGACATGGTGAACCTGACATGATGACTTGGACTTGGATTAGTAAAGTTCACTCTTTGGAGTTAGACTTGAGAAAGTTTGGACATCCCTCTACCTAGTGAATAAGTTGATTCTTTCATGGGAGGATTTTTACGTAATCTTATAAATTGAATATAGTCATTATAATTATTTCCACTATAATACTTTGGCCTTGTACAACATTTGTTTGAGAAAAGAAAATATTCCTATTCTTGTGTACCTATTAGTGTGATTGGATTTAGTGGTTTTATTCTGCAAATTAAGTGAGGAGTGGATTCCCTCTCGGATCCCACTCCTTAGAATCATTATGCAACTTTATAGTTTTACGCTTCCATATGTAAGTTCAGACTAGCCACAATTACAATCATAAGGACATTTCATAACTTTGATCATACCTTGCTCATTCTTATTATCTTCATCATCATCCACTGTGGTGAAGAGCATAGCTTGTCTTTTCTCTCTAGGTGCTTGATTAATATTGGACTCTTTATTTTGAAATGTGGGGTGGTTACATTTAATGTTGAATATTTCACCACTATTGCATGGTACACTCAAGTTCCAAACATGCATTCTTCTATATTGTACTTGCAGAACTTAGCACATTGAGTCTTTACATGTTGAATCAAAAAAATCTTAGTGGCAATCTCCTATTCTTTTCAATATGATGATTAGAGTTGTTGTGGGAGTGATTGTACTTTTTGATGTTGCTACTAGGTGGTATTCTAGTTCCATTTTAGCGTCTAGGGTATCCTATAGGATGTTGTCTCCTCATCTAAAAATTGTGAACCTTAGGTCTGAGTTGAGACCCCTAATGAGCATCTTCTCCTTGCGTCATTCATTGTAACCATGATCATACTTATGCAAGATTCTAAATGTGCTAACCTAGAACTTCACACTTTGAATATGATTACAATTTTTACCTCACTCTTCTTCTCAACACCTGTTTCATGTTTTTATGTATGCATAATTAATTCATCTAGTATGCATGTATAACCTTGGTGATACTCAAATTGAAAAAAAAATCAACCCTACATTCATGTAACATAAGAATCTTTTTTTCCTTGATTTTGATCATAGACACATGATCATTTGTATCATATTCTTGTTATCATGTTGTAAATCTTTCTCTTACATTTCCAGCTCATCAAATTTCACTCGATTTTGAGGTTGTATGAGGGTGATTTGCCCATTTATAGTTGGGACCTTCTAAACCCTAATTTTCAAAACATTCTAGAACTTGAGTCTTGGGCTGACCATGCCAAGCCTAGGCGTGGGCAAGGGTAGGTGTGTTCTTCATAGATATTTCATTTCTCTTGGAAATACGACATTGTCTTACTCACACAAACCCAAGCCATGAGTCCTTAAAAAGGTTTTTTTTATCTTTTTGATTTTTCAATGCTTCTACATGGGATAAGCCCTAGATCGGACAGTTAGGACTTTATCACCTACCACTGTATGATGGTTCAGTGCCAAGGGAAGTGCCACCACCTAATAAATCCATGACACCCCCAATCCACCCCATTTTTCACTCTTTTTGACAATTGATGCCCTCCTCAGCTTCCCCTTCCTTCCCTATTTCTTCCCCCCATGTATTGAGCCTTCTCACGCACCCTAGACCCTTCCTCCTTGTTTCCTTCTTCCTCTTCCCTTGGCAGTCATTATTGTTGCATGCTTTGGGGTGTATCTTCTATGAGGCTCCATGGGGGATGATGAAATCATCTTTGCCCAACTTTTTCGCATTAGGGCACATGTTCCAGTCCCTCCTTTAGGCTTCAACCCCATCTGTTGGGTCTATTCTGGCAAGCCACTTCTTTGGACCATCATGGGAGGGGGTACAGGCTCACAGGATATCCATGGATAGACAAGAGCCCCAAATGTATATCTCTCCAGGTCCTACAATTGGTGACACTTCAAAGGTCCAAATGTCATGGCCCACTCCACGAGTCCCACTTACTCCTCCCTATCAACTCCTGCACTAGATGGATGGTTAAGGTAGATGTTGATCAGGGTGGAAAGCCACCTCACGTCATGGGAAGATGCCTGGAGAGAGGCTAACAATGACGTGGTGTCACTGATGGCCATTCACATTTTTCATAGGGCCTTGGACCCAAGGAGCACACTACTAGTGCGACCACCCACATTTTTGGCCCAAATGGGGTAATTTCCTGCCCTAAAATTAGCTAAATGTTCACATCTCCAAAAAATTCATATCTCCCTAACCCCAAAAGAAAACCATATCATATAATATACCATTTTGACCAATAAAATGCCATTGTTGTAATGATATTATAGCCTCTTGCTAATTTTGTGCTTAACTCTTTTGTATTTTCTAATATTGTTCTTTTATGATTATTTGATGTTAATGACAGTCAAGCATTATTTATCTTTTACAATTATGATCCCTAGTTACTTTGTCTCAGTAAATAAGTTAATTGAGTTCCCTTTTACTATGTTTGATGTCTTATACCACCCACATGTAACCTAATGATCATCTCAATATTTCATGATTATACTTGCCTTAAAAATGGTTCTTTTATGTGAATACATGATCTAGTGCAGGGATTTAGCTTTATTTGATGTCATATAATCTTTTAATCTTGAAACCAATGATCTCTTTTACTCTTTGTGACATGGTAATCAAAGATATCATGCTAAGTTCCCACATTGGACTCATGGGACCTCATGTATCCATTTTGTGCATTACAATGACCTCATTGATGTAGTTTGTTCCATATGGTGAAATGTGACTTTTATGCAATTATCATTCTCTATTTTGTTTAGATAATTTGAATTGGCATGCTTATTCTATACTAAATTGATCTAGTGCTCATATGACTTTGAAGTATGACCTAGTTGCATGGAATTGAACTAGTATGACTATTAATGGTTTTGCATGTCTAACCTTGATGGTAATATAAGTCTCATGCTTACTTTACATATTAATCACATTTTATCTCTATCTCGTATCACTCAAACTATGGATGGCTTACCTAGACCTAGGTCTTATGATGATACTTGGACTATGTCAAATAATGCATACATGTTTGGGACTTTGGAATCTATGTTTGAACTAAATGAACTGTAGATATAGGAAAAAAACATACACATGGAACTTATATGATGTTAATCAAAACCCTAATGATGTAAGACCATATTATTTCTTTTTATATCTTAGGTCCCATTTTTGTTGGACCTTCTCTAAAATCTACTCTTAGATCATAACAAGGACTATAGTCACAAGGTACACACAATCTCTTGACCCTAATATGAAATTGGTTTGCTCATATATATGCTCATTTGAATGACTGGCTTCTTAATTACTTGGTTGATCTATTGTTCTTATAAAGATTACTTTCACAATTGATTATGCAATGTTGATATCATGAGTAAAGAAACCATAAATATGTTTTGTATAAAAGAATGTTGGTAGAATGTTATCATCTTGATTCTACTTCTTTCTTGGTATGATGTTTCTTTATCAGTTTCTTGGTAAGATGTTTCTAGCCAAAAATAATTTTATTACTCTTAAACTAGGTTTACTTTCCCTTTCATAGCGTACTTAATGCTTTAGCATTAATATATTATGCTTATCAAATTTTTAGTTCCCAAATGAAGATCCATTGCACTAAAGACTCTATGCTCTAAAGAGAATCACTAATGGGTATTGTTGATATAGAAATGGGTACATATCTCTTTTCTCCATGTTTAATATCTTGTTATCTTTCTAGTTTTATTATTGTGTTTTGATGTATATTGCTTGAGTGAAACTATATGCCATTCTAGGGATGGACGCCCAAGTCCACTCACCTTTAGCTATGTATCCATTAAGAGTGTGGACTTAGGGTAACAAATAGTTGCGTGACATTAAACATCATGGCATAGTGTGTGATTGTGGTGTCTTAAGTCCATTGAGGTTAAGGAACTTCTCTGCTTTCTTCTCAACATAGACTTCAATATGTAGATGTCTCATAAGGACTCTAAGAATTCCTTCCATGTAAGTGGAGGAGTACCGGGTTTAGGGACCCTAGAAGGTTATCCCACCAAGTCCTAAGTTCACCTTTGAGCATGTGAGTCCCAAAACAGACCTTGGAGTAGTTTAAGAAATCTAGATCATGAAAACAAAGTTCCATGTTCTGCATCCAGCTTTCAGCTTTTCCCACCACGTCCAACTCTTCCAGTCTAGTATATGAATCAGACTTCATCTTATAAAGTTTAACTAGGGATAGTTATGGGTTTACCCTAGTGATCCCTTCGTGCTCTTTTCCTTTTTCCATGGTAGTGACAATACCCATGACAATGACATCAAAGAGAACCATGGTTACATCTTGATGTTGAGATTGTTAGCAATTTCCTACACCAAGAGAAACATCCTCTTTCTCACCCATGGGTATCTTTTCATTATCACCTCTCTACGTAGGTGTTATCTATGAAAGAGGACATAAACTAGATCACATTTTGAGAAAATCCTAGAGGCCAACTATATTTTTCATTCTAATACCATTATTGTATCACCCCACCTACAAAAACATACACAACATAGAGTGGAAGCATAAATTGCATTTACTTTTAGGGGGATGTCACAATCATGATATTCATGGCATAAAAAGTAGAACTCATTTATACACATCACAGGATAAAGTTAACAACCATCATTATTACACCCTCAACATCACTCACACATAAACTATAATAAACATATTTCACACTTAAACATGATAAGTTTTCTCATAAACAAGAAAAGAAATATAAACTAGATATAGTGGTCACCCCACAAAGTCCTTTCTTCTAAATATCCTCTAACTAGTCCTTGTACATTAGATGGATTTACTCCTCTATGCTTTCTCATTATATGCAGGAATCATGCCCCCATATTGCATTAAATAGTTTGTCAATGGAATTAACAACATTATATCTTAAAGAGAACATAAAAACTAAAAATAAACTTTGAACATTAAAGATAATGCACACTTACCTTTAGATCATATCTTTTATCTTGACCTATATAATAATCCTCAGATTTGCATAGAAGTTCCTCTTCTTTTATACAATGACGTGCCTCTTAGATTGTTTATGATGATGTACCTCTTAGTTTAATAGGAGGAGTCTCTTAGTGAGGATCGTGTATAAGTTATCTTTTATCATTCTCTTTCTATTGAAAACTTTTAACTTGTTCTTGGATCTTATTCATAACTTTAGTCTTTATCTGCATGAGATATGGTACAATTATAATTTACAATAAACATAACATCCAATTCATTATCGATCCATTGACTTTAATCTTCTTAAGAAATTGAATCAATAGATAATACATTTCTAGTATTTCATGTAAAATACACATACAAACATACAATCAATCCATACTTATATTCAAAATTTATGGACCACTTACCTCTCTTGAAGAAAAACCTAATGGATTTCCTTGAATTGAAGAATACTAATCACATTCTTAAGCATTTGTGAACCCTGATAACCATGTTCATAACACATTTCATACCAATTGCATTTAATTTATTATTTTAAACCCTAACATTAGCTTCTTAGCAAACTAGGGTTGATCAAATTGAAAAAACAAATCTACAACTTGGAAATTCTTGTTCCTTGATCAAAAACCATTCCAAAACATATTTTAACTTGTTATTTTAATAGTCAATTGATTATCTATGAATTTTCATATAATTTTCCAAATAGAAATCATGAAACAATTAAGCTCAAATTGAAAACAATGAGGTTGTGTGGGCCTATGCTGAGATGGACCAATGGTCAATAGCCATGTGGTATGTTAGTTGTCTTGTCTAGACATGCAATCAAAGCAGGAATTGGAGCCAAAAGCCCAAAAACCCATGCTAAGAGCATGACAAGAAAAATGAATCTACGGCCAAAACTAAAAAACACTACTCGACATATTCCTCATTGGGAGAATTTGATGAAATTCCACTACAAAATGAAATTCTCAATGGGATCTTCTGATCCTATTCTCCTCAAGACTAGGAAACATCCTCATTGGCTTCCTTAATAAAGGTTGGCCTCAATTAGCCTTATCTCACCATATATGGTGGTCTAGAAGGGAAGAAAACCATGCCGCCATGGGAGCACAGAGGAGGAATGGGGGAGGGGATGCCAATGATTCAATTGTGACATAGAGGTATTCCAATGACAATCATGATAAGTACAGGTAGCTTGAAAACCTCAACAGAATTCACAAGGGGAGAAGGCATGGAAATTTGTGAGGGAAAAAGTATGAATTGACTTTGAGGTCTTCAGTATAGTACACATGAAGGGGTAAATGAGAGGGTGAAGGATTACTAGGGCTGGAAGCCCAAATTTGTGGATGACATAGAATAGAGTGTTGAAAATCCCTTAGAAGGCCTAGAGTCATGCCACCGACTGTCATAGGTAGACCAAGGACACGGGATATCAGAGACTACTGGAGCAAGATGGGATTTATTCCTACAGGCTTCATGGGGAATTTTGGGCAAGTAGAACATATTCTTGAGAATTCCCCAAATGTTACTGAAGACTTATATTAGATGAAGGGGCTTGGTGTAGCTAGAGAGGTCCATGAAGATGGTGAAAAAAGAATGGTTTTGACTGGGATCTTTAGAAAGAAATCACTACAAAAATAGGGATCAAGATGCTGGCCTACATGTGGGGACGATGGAGGGAAAAAGAGATAGATAAATAGAGGTAATAAGAGAGAGAAGGTAGTATAGGAGGAGACAACTCACATACTATAGATTCTAGGAACATCTAGACTCGAGGTAGAATAGGATATGAGCACTACATATTGGATATCCATGAACATAAAGGAAAGTATTACACCATGAACATAACAAAGCAAGAAAGATGTTGTGTGTCATAAAAATAATGATTTAAATGAAAGAAAACATAGTCATACACATCAACATACATATGATTCATTATTTTCCTTTTTACTAAATTTGGAATGGAGAAGATTGTCTCGTTGATTAGAAACTTGGTAACCATGCTAATCCAACCATGTAGATTATGATTGTGGAGTTAGATTTCACTTTTAGGATTGTGTTATGCCAGTTTCAATTACATTTGTGGTTTAACTCAATTATCTTGATATCAAGTATTATACGTCACAGTAGTTATCAATATTTGTGCATTAAATTCTAATAATCATCATCTTACTTTCATCAAAGTTACATGACATTTATTACATGAATTGTGACATTTCACACATGCAATTCATAATTTCCACTATTTCTATCTGAATTTATAAAAGCACATTAGCTTTCTACACTTATATTAAACTTCCAATTATAATCACATCATATCTATTAGTCGCATTATTGTATACATGAGTCATTCACTTATATTCGATCACACTTGATTACTAATTATACACATTTAAGCCCTTATGTGTGTATTGGTGATCAAGGTGACATGTATTACATCTAAAATCATTTAATTACTAATTAATGGTTAGGTTATTAGGTCCATTAGTTAACTATAATTAGGAGAAACCACATTAAAGTTTTAAATTATTTATCAACAATTTGGTAAGATATAGTTATGACTATGTAATAAGATGTCTGTCACATCCCAATTTTCGAAACCAATTTAAAAATTCGAATGGAGTTCCTCCAAAATGGTAATAGTTGAAGGGTTAAATGCAAAAGTACCAATAATTGTTTTCCTTATATTAAAATGGGATAAGATAACTTAAAATAAGACCCACTTTCATTTTACTTTCAAATGTGCATCAATTAACTCATGTTGATCAACTTTTCTTTTATCTCTCCAAGATGGCCGTAAATCAAAGGAAAGGTGACCATGTGATTCTTATATGATAAAATCTCGAAATTGTGATACAAGGCTTCAACAACAAGAGCATTTACAAATTATCTTACTTGTAATGCATTTTATTTAAGGTTAACATACAATATAGAAGTTATGGACCATAATGTGTAAAAAAATGAAATATAATTACCTAGGAATATTCTACACCCTCATATTAATCTATGGCTTAAATTTGAGATCATTTGGACCATGTTTGACCATCCAAATAAATTAAAGAAATTTCCATGATGTTTGATTAAGATTTGAATGTGAATTCATTTAATACAAGCAATTCACCGTGTAGTCTAGATTTTCCTTACTGTCATGTGTTGCACACAAGATCTGTAGTTCACCTTCTAATATACTCATGATCACAAGGTGGGGAGGTCATCATCAACTTCCGCTTTTCTCGCGATCAGAGCCATTTTCACAACATGACCTTCCATGATCTCTTTCTCCCTCCACCGAACGTCGTTTCTGTCAATTCTTTATCCAACAAAATTGTGTAGTCAAAATGAATATAGCAAGGAATAACTCATCACCTATCTCACTAGATGCACGAAACACCCAATCGGGCTAGAACCTACCTCGTGGCCACAAAATCATATCAAAGTTTCCCATCCACCAAACTGATATTTAAAGGGTCATCTACGACCACCAGACTCAGAGCAATAATCCTTCTCATTCAATGCATCCTCTAGTACCCTTAGGCCCCCCAGCATATTCTAAGTGCATCCCCAGTGATGACAGTCCATACCTCACAACTCTAGCCACCCCTAGACAATTGCTTTAGCAGTAATCTCCCTCGAGCCCTCTTTTCTATTTCTACATCGCTAGTTTGCCCTAGCTTTCCCCCATTCATCGTAACAAGTAGGTCATTTTCAAGGTTGTCACTAGTGGTTGTCACCATAGTCCCTTAGGGCTCCTCCAACTACAAAAATGCTAGCCTTCATGCCTTTACACCTGCACAGTCCTCTTCCCAGAATCAATGATATGTTTTTGCGCGAATTCCTTTGGTCATGGATTCCCACCCTTCTCCCCTATTTAACGGGTTTCTCCCGTGTGTTCTAGGGATCCAAAGGTCCTCACCACATGGAATTTGTTTTGTCATCATAGGAGGATCTTATAGACCATTCTCCACTCATCTGGTTGCTCTGGTCTTTCCTATTAATGCCAAGCATGATCAGGGATGGTTTCCCAACTACTGCTATTCACCATGGATCAGAAGTGAACATCCAGGATGTTAGATTTACCTTGCTTCCATTGGAACCTTAATCAAGAGTTAAACTCACAAGGTCATTTCAGGATTTTATCATGCATTTTGTTTATCAAGTCACAAGGTTCGATCGACCTGAATGACAACCTTACCCTCACATTATCTATCAAATGATTTTGATTGTAAGGGTTGTCTAGGGATTTCATCACCTCACCCTTTGTTGATCACTAATCTAATGGGGAGAGCCCCCATTATGAGTTGGCCAATCCTTGTTGGTCGAACTTAGAGCCAGCCCACCTCATGGCCAAGCCATTGGATCTTATATACACACTTGTCTTTTTAATGAATTCTCATTGATCAGTTTTTGAAAATTCACCATAAATCATAGGATGCTCAAAAACATACAAACAAATGGTGATTGGAAGGGATCTTTTGATTGGAATATGACTTTAAGATTTTCATGTCATGATTTTCCTCCATGTTATGATGTTTTATTTGAAATCCTAATTTATCTCATGAAACCCTAACTATGTACCACCTATGATTAATGTAACCTAACCCAACCTAGTTTTCTGAACTTAAGGATGTTGATCAATAAGCCTAACCCTAAACCACTCAAAACCTTGTTCATCCTAATTCAACCTAGCATCAATACAAGATATTGATGTATGATGTTTAATAATCATGAACATGAGTTTAGAGCGTAATCAAGACAAGAGGAGGTTTGACCTAGATTTGACTCAAGGATCAAAGAGACCATCCTAGGATCAACTCTCGATCTAAGGTAAATGGGCCACACTACCGAGTACTAGTATTTATGGTTGATTGAATGTTGAGTACAAGTAGGCATTATGATTTCAAGTTTAATGTTTAAACCATGCTCACTATAGCAAATTTCTTGATGATTGTTGTATGTTATGTCCTACGATTAAGATGTTCATTATGATTAATGACTCATGAAATTCATGTTAATGTTCAAGAGGGAGAAATTCCGTCATGTTAATAGGGAGAAATCCCATCATGTTAAGTTCAAGAATCATGTTAATGTTAATGTTATTGTTAATGTCATGTTAATGATCAAGTTAATAGAAATTGAACTAGTATTTATATTCTCCTGAATCATGGACCTCAAGGGGTCATCAAGGGCTTTCCTAGAAATCATGCGCTCCTAAGGGGGTGTCATAGAGGGATGTATACATTTACTATTAAATTCTTCATGTCAATAATCATTCAAGAATGCTTATATTTAATTCAACTCAATTTTTTCTTACATGTCAATTATATTTACTTTGTTTATGTGATGAAGTGTCAATACCATTTGTTGATGTGTTGTTTTCCCCTTTGCATGGTTGGGGACATGATGCCCCGGGGAATTGCAGCAAGTAAGGACTTGAGAGGAGCAAGCAAGGGCTAGAAGACCTTCAAGAGCTTACAGGTGGGGTTCCATCCATACTAGGTGATCCAATCATGTAGATATTTTTACTTTCATGCTTAGTTTTCCATGTTTAGATATGATTAAAATTTTAGACATTTTATAGAATTTAGTTGTAGTTTCCTATTCAAAGAACAATGTATGAACGTCAAAGGTGATTTGTGTATTCATTTTCTATGATCATTGTAATTTGGCATTCCCCTCCAAGATAGATTCTTCCATTCATATTCAAAAGGTGGGGTATTACAATGAATTCTTTTATCATGAAATCGTATCTAGTCTAGTTCCATATATGGTTCAATTGGCTTATTTGTTTGCACTACACACAACCAATGGGTTGCAAGAATGCATGCACATAAGATTATCTAAGTTGATATATGATAAGTGATATATGGATTTGTACCAACATAATCCCCAATCTCTTTAAAAGAAGGTACTCTAGATGGGAAAATTTGATAGGGTGAACTTGAGAGAGGGTGCACTCGATTTGGAAAAAGGTCAAAGGACCTAACCTCCAAAATATGTGAAAATTAAATTTTGAACTATGAAGGATGTGAATGGTGAGGTATGTGATAATGATCCCCTATAGACAACTTCTTAGTATACAAGTTGAGACAATAGTGTTTGGTTCCCATGATAATGTTGAACCCTAGACTTCATTTGTAAGGACCTAATCCTAGAGAGACGATGTTATGAAGTATATGTGTGAAACTCCATCTAGTTGAGGGAGATGTTCCCAAGATCATATGATATGTGAACTCCATGAAGGAAGCTAGTGGGTGTACACCTTTGAGAGTTTAGTAAATAACTTTGATATGGGTATAAATATTATTGTTAGTAGGTCATGACTTGACTTTGATAAGTCTTAGCTTGGTGGCTAGTGCTCGTGGAGCTCATATTGAATTACAAGTGAGATACTAATGAAACCTTGAACTTGATAGTGGTATTGTCCCTTATATGATGCATGATACTTGGAGACTTCAATTGAGATAAGAATATGATATATGCGTGTTGATCCACTCAGGTCAACTTGGCCTATAGTATGTGTACCATGTATCATACATGTAAAATTTGATACTAAGATATGAGTTTATGATGAAACTTTTGGGTCATAGTGTATAAGATCATGATGCACCTACATGCTTAATGTCAAGTCTAATGAAATATAATGAATCTATGATGTTAATTTGGGAAAACTCATAACTTTAGGTCAAACCCTGAACTATACACACATAAACACAACCACCTTAGTTGGTGAGGTTGTTTTTTAGCTCCCATCGAGATACTAGTTCATCCTACTATCAATGTTGCATGCCACAGATGAAGAAATAGATTACAAGGTAGTGTCCCTCAGTTCATCTCTGAACATATCATAGGAACAGGTTGGGTATTCCTCCCAGAACCCCATAGGTACGCTAGGTTTTCTAGTCCACTTAGCTAAAGTATCATGTAGGAAGTTCAAAGCTCTAAGCGTGGATTACAACTGGATGTTGATTTTTTTGTAGTTAGGCATTGATTAAAGGCATGGGCAATCTATGAATACTTGTTTGGTGTAGCTAAGCCTCTATATAGGTATGAGTACGAGACCTTGCTATTAGCGATGACGATGTCTTTTGGTTCCATAAGAGCAGCCTGATCTCCCCTCAAGGTTGTGAAAAGTTCAACCTCTATCACGTCCGGACTAGACATATCCTTGGTCTAACCTTAGATCCATTCTCCAATGTGGTTCCTAACAACACATCTTGTAGCAATGTATCTCTTCTTTCACATTGAGTTGTCAACATTTATTTTCATTATGCCATCTCCTGGAGGTATCCATGTGGGGATAGCCTGACTGAGAATGGGTGTGCCTACTCCATCGTACTTGAACACTTGAATGGTGAGCTACACATATCTTTCTTTCACATGGAAGGCTTGGGGGACAATCAAGGTTAGGTTTCTGAAGATGTTGTCCTTCCTCCATTTTCATAACAGGTCAGTTGTGTTGGAAAACCATATCGGTCTATGAAAAACCATGTCATTGTATTTTAGGTTCATAGAAACCCATTTTGTTAGCTCTTTATTATCCTTGACATCTTCTTATCTTTTCCTATTGACCAATGACCATACTTCTTTGTCAAAATGACATTCATTCAAGACATGTGGAGCGGTCTCTAAAGACCTTTGCATTTGGAGCAAATGTTGTCCTCAGTAAATCCTGTTATAAAATAATTGACATATGTGAGAAGGCCCCCATGTAACACCTTTCATAGAAAAAATCAAGTTCAATGTGAGGGAAAGAATTTTTTTTGAGTTACTTGAAGAGATGGGTGAATACTTATGAGAATTATAGATTTTTATATGTGTGTTTCTTTCATTTTTTGGACTGTGACACATTCTATTTTGTGAATAAACTTTTGGTTAAGGTCCAATAGTTATGTTAATAAAAGGTGGTCAATGTTTTATTGTTCTGGACTTTTTAATGCAGAAAGTTGGAATCAAGAAGAAGGTAGTTTTTTTGGAGAATACGACAAGTTAGTTCTTTGATTTGGATGGATGGATTATAATGTTGTGCGATTAATGTATCAATCACTAGGTATTTGAAGGGATTTAAAGTTAACTTTTAATATTAAAGGAAATAGGAAAAAAAGTAATCAAAAGGCAAGATAAGTATGGGGAGGAAAAATTTTACTCCGAAAGAAGGATAAATATGATCTAATAATAAATATTGTTATACATTGATCAGTTAGAAATAATCTAGGGTTTTGAAAGTCTTTTGTTTCTTTAACGCTCTTTTTTGATACATCAATTCAAAATTATTTTAAACTTTGATTTTTCATTTTTCGATTTTTTTTGTTAAGTATGAATTATTGAATGAAAAGGTCTATAATTGGACAGAAGATAACTTTTTGTTGTTGTGATAAAAACTTTTGAAATACTCCCCATGAAAACCTTTGGGAAAGGGTCCACAATATAATATCAACCACTATTTTTTTCTCTCTAGAGTAGTTTTGTGTTGCTACATTCCCTGGACCGCAATGTTTCTAAAACATTGACCCATTCCCTGGAAAATTGCATGGGAGTGGGACAAACCATGAGGGACAAGGTGTTAGAGGACTAGCACATTATGAAATTAGAATCAAAACTATCATCTCCTACCTCCTCATGTTGGCTTGGGTGGTCTACATTGGTCTGATGTCTCAAAGAGCACAGGAGAACCTACAACCATATTTGTCATGTTGGGGTAAGAAGTGGCTACCCAACACAAGAGGTGACCCTCGAGACTGGGCCTAATGGGCCGATGCAGAGCCGACATGCCCACCATGGGTTGATCTCACCAGGTTTGAGGCCTCTCCAATGTGGACACTCCATTTAAACTTAAGTAGGACTGACAGTCTGACACATAACTACTACAACAATCCTTACACTAGATCCTGGACCATCTGATCAAAGGCCTAGATCAATTAGATAAGTTATATGTGATAACTCGAATTTTAGGGTTTTGATAGCCAATCTAGTATTCGAGGACATAAATGGAGTTTTAGTAACAAACTTGTAGAAAGTAGTTTAAATGATGATCTAACTTTGGTTAAATTTTCATTTGAGAAATGTTTTCCCCACACCAAGTTACTTAGATTTTGAAATTGCAATTTTATGACTCATGTGTGTACTGAAGACTATAGTCACATAGGGATATAGTGCATGTCGTGACCTTAATGTGTCACATCCCCTTTTCTTGATCTAATGACTATTAGAGGAAATAATTTAAATGATTAAATTTTATTTTATTTTGTACCAAACTTTTATGGTAGTTAGATTACATTATGAGGAATTCGTGGTTCGAATTTCATTAAAATCTAAGGTTTGTACTGGCGGATATAAAAGTTTGAAGGGTTTGCTTTTTAATTAAGATTTTCTTCCAAACCATAGTTGGTTCGTTATTTAAGAGTTTAGGGGTGAGACATTTAAATGCCACCGTGACCCAGATTTAGGTGGCATATACGCATCTATCACTCGACCACAAATCTAAGATCAAAGGGCAGATACATCATCCCCTACCTCCGAACTTCACGGGAGGAAGGGGCAACAGATCTATAGCTAGTAATCCACATCACTGTCCGAAACAAAGCCCTACCATGCATTCCTTTTTCGCTCTTCAGATCCGCAATTCCATGAACATTCCAACGAACCCTAATTGGTTTCTCTTGGTCACTGAATCAGGGTGTGAGGACCACCGTCTTTCCCAGCTTCTCCATCCTCCCTACATGTGAGAGAGAGAGAGCATGAATAAGGTGATGGTAGATGAGGAGATATCATGGGGATTAGGCATAGAAAAGTATGACAAGGAGTATAGGAGTTGATTGAGGGCTTCTTCTTCTACTCCCCTTGTGGCGGTTTCTAGGACCGCCGAAGCCATGGATGGAAGGAGAAGAGGTCCAACTGGGGGGAGAGATCCCCAAACCTCAAAGCCTAGTTTGATGGCTAGAACAGGTTCGTAGCTCCCCTGTCGAGGTTTTTACATATTCAAGCAAGATTAGGAGGCCTTGTTGACGATATCCCCAATCCTCCATTGCCCATCTTCTCACCTTCCATGGCGATCCAACCCAGCAGCTTGACTCCTCGTCGGACCTCCTGCATCCCTACAACGGCGCCTCTTTGTGGACTGGGGTCTATGACCATCCCAGGGATTCGAGGAGAGAGGACGTTAGAGGTTGATACAGGGCTTCTTTGCACGGCGGCACCTGCGTCTTGCTCTCCGAAAGAGGTCCCAGAGGCGCCAACTTCGTGCGTCGCTACGAGGGAAGCGGGCTGCTTCTCACGATGCTAAAGATGGAGGACTATCTCCTGATAATCAGACCGGGTCTAGCCGCATGAACCGCTAGAGAACTAGGCAGCCAGAGCTAGAGCTGCGCAACCCAAATGGCCACGTGGCGACATACAATTGGCCCGACAAGGTAAAAATTCCCAAAATACTCAGTTCGTGTATAATTCCTAGTAATTAGCTCGATGATCAGAAAAATATAAATAAGCTACCATTTTCCTCAGAAAAATACGTAGAACGCAATGGAAGCATAATATCAGGATTTTGATGAACTAATCTCAGTGATATCATATAAGATGCAAAATGGTCATTTCATGCCTAATAAATAATAAACAAAGACCTAAAATTATGGGAATATGTCACTAAGTTTATAATCATGTTTAGAATCCACCTGAAGTCAATAATTATGATGTTGATGCACGAAATCTTGTAATTTTCTCAATATGTCTATTTAGGGCTAATAACCCTAAATAAAATGTAATAAATGCATACATGCTCAATAAATGATGAGATTTACAGAAAACCCTCATATCTGTAACTGGAATATAATATATACATCTGAGATCAGTTATATGCATAGAATTCATGTTATATGAAGATGACCCTTAATACATGGGTTGTAACTCTAAATTGAATAATGTATATAAACCAGGGTTAATATGTGCACAAAAAGGATATGGAACCTAATATTCAGATAATGAATCATAATCTAGAAAATGACATCAGTACGATAAATATAGGACATTAATGCAAGTAAACGTTGGAATATCCTAATGAGATAATATAAACCCTAATGAACACAACTAGGGTTAAGATGATGAGAATCTGATGATAGTATGTGGTCTTGTCTTAATCAAGTGATGACCAGACTTCTAGATGATCAAGGATAAGTTAGAAATCTCTGAACTCAGGTACGTGGGTTTTTTTTAAGTATATGATTATGGTTTTCTTGCTTGAAATCATAATATGTATGTATGCTCTTTTCTATTTGCAAATATTGGATGTAGTAGCACTATATAGTACTCGATGTTTTATCACTTGTAAAAATAAATGATAAGTAGATGTTTTGTAGTTATTTAAGGTGTTCATTATCCCCCTTACAAGGGAATGGATTAATGTTGGCTAGTACACCTCCCTAGAGCACACGGTGTACGGGGAGTTTCCCTAGAGTACTTGGTACACAGGGATGAGCCCAATATTTATGTTTTGGTACTAGTCCACCTTGATAATGCAATTCATCTAGGAAAATGGCTTAAATTGGAGTATCTCGTTTAATAAATAAGTGTTTTCTATGATTTTCTTTCCTTCTGCAAATCTTTTTCAAAAATTATGAAAGCCATAAATATATGTATCTTTCTGCCCACATGCACAACACCTTGTGTGTTGATTCGTTGTTTCACGTATGTTTTAGGTTCAAAGCTAGCTTGGCATAAAAGACGGGAAGTGAGCCGTTGTCCAGGTTGTACCTATTATGTTAAGATCCTGTTAGCATACATGTTCATAGACTTCTAAACTGTTCTTCAAATTATGTAAATGTAAGTTGTAATTTTAATTCATGTTGTAATATAAATATGTTGAATGTTGAGAATGTTATGGTTGTATGTTCATGTATGTGTGTATTATGCTTCCGCATCACTTTCTGATATGATTGGATGATGTTCTCGGATTATGACCTCTCATTCCCAATACGGTTTGGAGAAGCCAAAATCCGGAGACGTCACAATTGGTATCAGAGCATGAACAATAGCTACACCTAACAATTGCTCATCATGAAACATTAAACCTAAATCTCACCTTTCACTTTAAAACCTTAGAAACTTAGTAAGTTGTTCTATAGGAATAAGGTTTGACTTAGCCTCTAAGTTAGAACCTAGATGTTCAAGAACTAGGTATAGACAAGAGTCTGAAACCCTTTTCATATAGAGCTCATATGTATTGGGTAGATACACTAGTCTACATCTCGTTCTCACCATTTCACTAGGTGGCATAACACTAGACTATCTAATGTGTGTGGGACACTCGATTTTGTTTATTTGGTTTTGTTTTCCAATCGGCTCGAGCCTCGACAATTTTCTCCGACGTCTTCTTTCTCGGAGGAAAACTATATAATATTTTATTATATATATGTAAATATAAAATGTGTCCCTCACATTGGAGAGTAGTTAGTGTTCATGCAATCTAAGTGAAAGGGAGTGACACCAGTCTAGAAGAGAGAATAGATCTAGATTAGATGTCTAGAGCCTCATAAGGTTATGTGATAGATAGATAGACAATAGAAAGATGAAGGAAATAAGTATATAGAATCTTACCTAAGTTGATCTATGATGGTATAAGTTTCCTTATTAAGATTTGAGTTATATATGAACCGAATCCACTCTTAGAGGATCTATGCTAAGTCGTGATGATGAAAGTACATTCCCTTTTTCTACTTAAGATAAGCCAAGTTAAGATAGAGATGAGTGTGCATGAGCCTCAAGCTCTTATACAAGGAGGATATCTAGTGGTAGGATGAGATATGTGGTGAACTCTAGAGAGAGTAAGACCCACAGGGAGAAGGTCATAGAACCTAGCCTCCAATATATGAGATATGTGTCAAAAAAAAATGTCCTACACTAGATTACTCTCGAGTGTTGAGTTGAGTCCTTATGCATGATTCAAATCTATATGTGAGAATTGGGTAAAATAAAAGGATGGGTAGATGACCCATGTGATTAAGACAATCCTTTGGCTAAGTTAGGTCCTAGCTAAGTGACATATTTTATAGATTTCATCATTAGTTGCAAGTGAGGTAATATATGAACTCTAGTTATGAGAGTATGATGCTTTGTGCAAAAGATACTCAATATACATGTTCTCCCTTCTTCTTCTTCTTCTCTTTCTAAATATATGATGATAGAAACCTCACTTGAGCTATATAGATGATTTATATATGAGGAGTCACTCGCATAAGCTTGACCTATTCTATATTTCCCCCCTATATCATACATGTAGCACCCAAGATTGAAATCATGATAAGTTTGACTTTAAAATATTCTCTTCCCCTTCATATGAAACATGAAAGATATGATGTTGAGATCATGGGAGAAACTTAGTATATTATCTCTTTCCCTTCACATAATACATGCAAGACATAAAAATTTGAACTCATGAACTTGATATAAAGATATTTTTGGATCATAGGATATATGATCAGAAATATAGTTCATAACTTTGATTCTTCTCAATATATGCTTCTAAGTTGAGTATGAATATCACACCGTGGGGTGAAACCCTAATGGTCAAACATGTTGCGTAAGCCCTTCTTAAGTAGAAAAATTCTAATATCAAGTATGAAGACAAATCTCCTCTAATGTTGAATTCATTGTAATATGTTAATGATGTTAGATTTGAATAATCTAAACACCATGGCATATAAATGAATTCCTCTTGGTATGAACAAAACCCGTATCCTTAGGGGTGATGTAATCCTAACATATCATAATGTCATGTCATGGCTAAGACTTTAAGTGATGCTTCCACATATATATAAGGTGGGGTGGACACACCCAAGAATCTCTAGACCCTAAGTTGACAACTTAGAGTGCATGCAATTATGGTGGTCTTAGAACATAAGCAATGATGATGTATATGAAGCTGAACTCCTAAATAGCCTCTTAAGGATGAGATTAGTTGAATTTCGAGGATGAAATTTCATATAAGGTGGGGTGAATGTGATAACTCGGATTTCAGGGTTTTGATAGCCAATCTAGTATTCGAGGACATAAATGGAGTTTTGGTAACAAACTTGTAGAAAGTAGTTTAAATGATGATCTAACTTTGGTTAAATTTTCATTTGAGAAATGTTTTCCCCACACCAAGTTACTTAGATTTTGAAATTGCGATTTTATGACTCATGTGTGTACTGAAGACTATAGTCACATAGGGATATAGTGCATGTCGTGACCTTAATGTGTCACATCCCCTTTTCTTGATCTAATGACTATTAGAGGAAATAATTTAAATGATTAAATTTGATTTTATTTTGTACCAAACTTTTCTGGCAGTTAGATTACATTATGAGGAATTTGTGGTTCGAATTTCATTAAAATCTAAGGTTTGTACTGGCAGATATAAAAGTTTGAAGGGTTTGCTTTTTAATTAAGATTTTCTGCCAAACCATAGTTGGTTCGTTATTTAAGAGTTTAGGGGTGAGACATTTATATGCCACCGTGACCCAGATTTAGGTGGCATATACGCATCTATCACTCGACCACAGATCTAAGATCGAAGGGCAGATACATCATCAACTACCTCCAAACTTCATGGGAGGAAGGGGCAACAAATCTATAGCTAGTAACCCTCATCACCGTCCAAAACAAAGCCCTACCATGCATTCCTTTTTAGCTCTTCAGATCCACAATTCCATGAACATTCCAACGAACCCTAATTGGTTTCTCTTAGTCACGGAATCAGGGTGCGAGGACCACCGTCTTTCCCAGCTTCTCCATCCTCCCTATAGGTGAGAGAGAGAGAGCATGAATAAGGTGATGGGAGATGAGGAGATATTAGGGGGATTAAGCATAGAAAAGTATGACAAGGAGTATAGGAGTTGATTGAGGGCTTCTTCTTCTACTCCCCCTGTGGCGGTTTCCAGGACTGCCGAAGCCATGGATGGCAAGAGAAGAGGTCCAACTGGGGGGAGAGATCCCCAAACCTCGAAGCCTAGTTTTATGGCCGGAACAGGTTCGCAGCTCCCCTATCGAGGTTTTTGCATATTCAAGCAAGATTAGGAGGCCTTGTTGACGATATCCCCAATCCTGCATTGCCCATCTTCTCCCCTTCCATGGTGATCCAACCCAGAAACTTGACTCCTCGTCAGACCTCCTGCATCCCTACAACGACGCCTCTTTTGTGGACTGGGGTCTCTAACCATCCCATGGATTCGAGGAGAGAGGACCTTAGACGCTGATACAGGGCTTCTTTGCACGGCGGCACCTGCGTCTTGCTCTCCGGAAGAGGTCCCAGAGGCGGTGACTTCGTGCGTCGCTACGAGGGAAGCATGTTGCTTCTCGCGATGCCAAAGATGGAGGACTATCTCCTGATAATCAAACTGGGTCTAGCCGCATGAACCGCTAGAGAACCAGGCAGCCAGAGCTAGAGCTGCGCAACCCAAATGGCCACATGGCGACATACAATTGGCCCGACAAGGTAAAAAATCCAAAAATACTCAGTTCATGTATAATTCCTAGTAATTAGCTCGATGATCATAAAAATACAAATAAGCTACCATTTTCCTCAGAAAAATACGTAGAACGCAATGGAAGCATAATATTCGGATTTTGATGAACTAATCTCAGTGATATCATATAAGATGCAAAATTGTCATTTCATGCCTAATAAATAATAAACAAAGACCTAAAATTATGGGTATATGTCACTAAGTTTATAATCATGTTTATAATCCACCTGAATTCAATAATTATGATGTTGATGCACAAAATCTTGTAATTTTCTCAATATGGCTATTTAGGGCTAATAAACCTAAATAAAATGTAATAAATGCATACATGCTCAATAAATGATGAGATTTACAGAAAACCCTCATATATGTAACTGGAATATAATATATAAATATGAGATCAGTTATATGCATAAAATTCATGTTATATGAAGATGACCCTTAATACATGGGTTGTAACTCTAAATTGAATAATGTATATAAACCAGGGTTAATATGTGCACAAAACGGATATGGAACCTAATATTCAGATAATGAATCATAATCTGGAAAATGACATCAGTACGATAAATATAAGACAATAATGCAAGTAAACGTTGGAATATCCTAATGAGATAATATAAACCCTAATGAACACAACTAGGGTTAAGATGATGAGAATCTGATGATAGTATGTGGTCTTGTCTTAATCAGGTGATGACCAGACTTCTAGATGATCAAGGATAAGTTAGAAATCTCTAAACTCAGGTATGTGGGTTTTATTTAAGTATATGACTATGGTTTTCTTGCTTGAAATCATGATATGTATGTATGCTCTCTTCTATTTGCAAATATTGGATGTAGTAGCACTATATAGTACTCGATGTTTTATCACTTGTAAACATAAATGATAAGTAGATGATTGGTAGTTATTTAAGGTGTTCATTATCCCCCTTACGAGGGAATGGATTAATGTTGGCTAGTACACCTCCCTAGAGCACACGGTGTATGGGGAGTTTTCCTAGAGTACTTGGTACACGGGGATGGCCCCAATATTTATGTTTTGGTACTAGTCCACCTTGATAATGCAATTCATCTAGGAAAATGGCTTAAATTGGAGTATCTCGCTTAATAAAGAAGTGTTTTCTATGATTTTCTTTCCTTCTGCAAATCTTTTTCAAAAATTATGAAAGCCATAAATATATGTATCTTTCTACCCACGTGCACAACACCTTGTGTGTTGATTCGTTGTTTCACGTATGTTTTAGGTTCAGAGCTAGATTGGGATAAAAGACGGGAAGTGAGCCGTTGTCCAGGTTGTACCTATTGTGTTAAGATCCTGTTAGCATACATGTTCATAGACTTGTAAACTGTTCTTCAAATTATGTAAATGTAAGTTGTAATTTTAATTCATGTTGTAATATAAATATGTTGAATGTTGAGAATGTTATGGTTGTATGTTCATGTATGCGCGTATTATGCTTCCGCATCGCTTTCTGATATGATTGGATGATGTTCTCGGATTATGACCTCTCATTCCCAATACGGTTTGGAGAAGCCAAAATCCGGGGACGTCACATTATATCTTCTAAATACCACATATTTTGGTAAGAAACTTCATTTTACACAAATTATATGTGAATTTTGATCAACAAGACGAGACCTACAATTTTATGACCTAAGTTTGAGAATTGGAATTGTTTATAAACCTAATATTATAAAATATCATGTATACAATATTTAGTCATGGGCCATAGTATTAGATTGATAAGTTTGAAATTTATATATAAAAAGGAATCTCTTTGACCCCTTATAATGAAAAAATACCCAATTTTGATCTTATCACCATTGGACAAACTTACAAAAATACCTAAGAACCCTAATTTTGATGTCACTACATGTATAATTAATTAATGCATATCTAAATAATATCTTTAACTATTACCATGGGTTAGCAGGTTTGGTTTGGGATGATCCTCAACAAATATGAGAAAATGATATTGTCATGATACATATGGAATCCAAAACATATTTGTGAGTGTATATTGGATCAGGTTGACTCAGTTGAATAACTACAAAATTGATAGGAAAATGTGAATCACATATGCGGGACTATCCTCTTGGTGTTTGTACAGTCCACAAGGACTAGAAGCATAATATTTTGATATAATATGTGTTCCTCCTTAGTCATACTTTTCTACCATTTGTATTATTATGCATTATTCTATTTTTCAAACTAGCATGTTCTTTCTAGTTATTATCTTAGTTCTAATATTCATATTTTGCAAACAAACAAACTTAAATAATGAAAAGTCTTCCATTATCATTCAGTGTCACACTTCCTTTCGAGGTTGTGAAAATTTTATGTTTCATTGTACACAATATGTATTCAAAATTTTGCAACTGTCAAAATATATATCTGATTGTTTTGATATTTGGAACATGGAATAATTTTGATCTCTGACCTCACTAACTTGATTTCTCTCATATAGTATTCAAATTTTAGTACATTTTAATCAACAAATAATATGTATTTATTTTAAAGCTACTAGGTGTATCGACAAGAATAAAATGAAAATGAAAACTCTACTGAATATATTACGGATCAAGTATTTTGAATCACAATAAAGGAGACCTTAATGCTTCATGAAGTTAGATCCAATGATTAATTTGTAAATATCTCTCAAGTAAGGAGAATTAAATCCTTAAAGCACAATATTTTTCAAATGGAGGCAAACACATATATGAAAGCATGATAATAGATCAAAACAATAGAATGAGAGTTGGAAAGAGGAACCCATTTGTAATTGAGATCAAGTTTTTGGGAAAAATACGAATTATATTTGATAATAGTTTCCATACCCAAAATCAAATATGTTACACAAAGACATAAGAGTAGCAAGCTAGCATGATCCTTAGAGAAAGAAAGTGACATTAGCCAAGATTAGTGATGTGTGTAAGATTAATGCAAATGTTACGGTAGGAATATTGTCTAGAGGATTTAAGTTTTTAATGTTTCGAATTGAATGGAGGATTAAAACTAGTTATCAAAGGAAAAAAAATCATGGAACCCTTCAATCTCTAGCACCTTTAATGAATCATTTGACTAGTTTTCTTTTATGCATGTACTACACTTAGCCGCTGAGAATTTCAAGTATGCATGCACATTGTTTATCTATGATGAAAGTTTTCTATATGAACAGGGTTGACAACTAACATGGGCCTTAATCTCTTTACGAGGGGCCTCTATTTTAGAACATGTTATAGGGTAAAGTCTAGAGAGGGTGGAACCCAACATGGAAATGTTAAAACCTAACCTATAAAAGACATGATAACTATAAGTATCATTTTAATAATATCCTAATATTGATATAGTTCACATATTTTGTGGTTTCATAGTAGACCTTAGACTCATATTTATTATTAAGGAATAAATAACCTAGAAAGAGAGGAACATGATTATTAGAACCTTATATCTAGTTGAGGAAGAGTCCCAAGGCTGTAGATGAGATAGGGTGGATTGTTTCCATAAAATATCCTAATGATTGAGCCAATGGAACCCAAAATAGAAACCTAGGGCTTCGCCCCACAGATTCTTGGTCAAGAACTATGCTAAAGTAAAAACAATGTGGTTAGAAAGCCAAACCTTGGGGACCTATATATAGTGGTATTCACTCAAAATATCATCCTCAAATGGTTGTTAATTTGTAGTTCTAAGAGGAATTTGTGTGTGTATAATTTATTCAAAAACACCAATCAATGTGTTTCCTTTTATATTGTATGTTGTAAGAAACCTCACTTAACCTCGAAACATAATATATGATGTGTCATATAGATAAATTGGACTTAATGTATCACCCCTACACAATATGTAAGGTTTAAGTTTGAAGTTGCGATTCGAATCTAAGGATATATGTAGACCATATGTTATATGATCATAATATACAATGTAGTCTAATGAAAGATCAATGATTCATATCAATTTCATCATAACTCATATGATTGGGTGAAAACCTAATATGATAAAATAAAAAGTAGTTCCATTGAATAATGAAGTTTGACTATCATTTTGGTAATAAGACTTGAATAATATTACCCTTTACTTATTATAGTAAATACTGGTATGAAACATAAACACTTAAGGGTGTATTATATTTGAAAGAAAAGATAGAATATTTTAAAAAGTAATATATGCATGATTAGGTACTTGAAACCTTTTAAGAGGATTTTGAAGCAAAAAAATTTCCTCAGTATTATGGTTTGGTCAAAGTAAATGTTAGACCTTGTCCTTATGTAGTTGTGGACCCTTGAACCAGTACCTCACCACAGTAGAAGTTCTTTTTTATCATATTTGAGGTCGAGATAATTTTGACTTTGAGATAACTTGAATTTTGAAGTTGAAATTGCTTTTAATGCAAGGTTAATGTGATACCCCAGATTTATAGGGTTTACATCTTTTGGTGTTTAATAATATATATTGTAAGTGATGATGACCAAAACCCTATACACCACAAGGTCATTATCTAAAAATAGTAAAAAATAATATTGATGTTTCTAGATGTATATATATATATAAGTTCTAATATTAAGAAATTGGTGTTGTTAAATGCCCATGTACTTATTGATTGAATGAGAAATTGAATTATTTGGTCATTTAAAATTATATACATTTCATTATAGAGCTACATTATGATGATTAAAATCATATTATTATCTTGATATTAATTATTACAATTTGGAAACAATTGTTGACTTAGATATTCATTGAAATGAGGCTCCTTATGAAATAAATTAAAATGGTATGTTGAACTTATTTTTAGCAAGTAACTAAATTGGTGATTCTAGTTCATTGGTTGATTTCAAGTGATTTAAGTTGACATCAGAGAGTTGTGAGTTTTAAAAGATATGGGGGAAATATGATTTGAAGGAACTAGTTGAGCATTTTATCTATATTAAGTCTCTTATCCACCATGGATCCCCAATTGTTTGTCCCCACATTCAAAATATTGTTGGGGAACTACTTCAAAATATTTGATGTGTGAAAAGATATTCTCTCTTGATGGAGAAAGTGAGGGCATGAAAAGTCACTTGCCACCTCTGAACATAACTGAGAGGATGGACCACACCATGTTCCGACCCTCGTTAACATGTAGTTCCCAGTTTCGTATCTACACAAATTTTCAAGAGAGCAGTTGTTTCCACCCATTTATACCTACTATGTGATCGCACTTCAGGGCTACAATGGAATCTTGCAGGAGAAAGATTCTTGGGATGTTGGGCACTAACTTGCTACACAAAATAACTATTGGATATAAGGTTGAATATTGTAGCGTATTCCTAGGTTTTAGGATTGTGGGGAATAGTTTTTTTGGATAAATCAAGACTGTAGGAGGTTATTTGTGGTATAAGGTGATGTCTGTGAGATCTTTCATAAGTAGATTTGCAATGCATTAGTCAAGCATGTGTAGACCTAGTTTCCACTACTAAAAGCTATAAGTCTATTTCTAGAGGTATTCTAGAGACTTCTCTAGGTCTAAATAGCTTAGTGGCCCCTTTATTACCTAATATATTGTGGGAGTCAGTCTCCAATTTTAAGTATTCTACTAGTTTGATCTACTATACAAATATCTCTCAAACTTGGGTGAAAAGAGAGAACACATCTTCCTAGTCATAAAGTGTTGGTATGTATGCCCTGAGAGCCAATCATGGGATGATTGGTGGGATACATTAAGATTGATTTGATAAACATCAAAGGAAAGCTTCCAATTCTTTCTAGTTCAGTCATATGAGATAGTGATAGAACAGATTGAATGTCTAGAGAATGACAATACTCAATGACGTATGCCTTCAAGTTAAGGACCTGAACGATGAGTTCATACAGATGCTAAGATTTTGTACATTCTCATTATGTCCCTAGTAGGATGTCATTGTGGAAGGTGGATAGACAACAATGACACACAAGACTAGATTGTGGTGTTGGTTGATGACAAAATCTCATTAGTCATGATATAGAGATATCAAACCAAACACATAGGTACTTGTTAGAGAACAAGTGTACCGGACAGACCCACCGTGAGTTTGACACATGGAACCATGACATGGTAGTCACAGTCAGTACTCACAATGATGGTGGTGAGTGTGATTCTTTGACCTGAAATCACTACACTCAACACATGTCGTTGGGTACACTTTGACATCATCAAACACAGTCCTGAAACATGGATTGTTATAAAGGTGATGATTGGGTGGCATTGACACATGGGGCTTTTGAGGGGTGAGTGATAGATATGGGATTTGTCCCTCCTGAGGGAGTTTGATATCCAAGGCCACTTGATGAGTAGGATTGAAATAGGTGTGCGCACGCATGTGTGAATCAGTATGTGATATTGATGTCGTACATATCTCTTTGAATCTACTCTGAGATCAAGAAAGTGAATGAACGTTGACAGGATGACTGTTCCATGCCTCGAGTTCATTCGGGATATCAGTGACAAAGGAATTATACATTTGCTGTAACACCATTCACGGATTGTAGGATTGAAAGTTGTTCTCCAACTTTCTACTTTCACTTGGGTAGCACTGATGTGTGACTAGGCACCGCTCTTTGCTTGTGAAGTCATAAGTGTTATGGACTTTCACTAACAACGTGAAATGGACCTGTAGGGTCACACACATAGGATTTAACCTGGAAGAGGAGTTTTGTCCACAAACAATGTTTAGATTGATTACTAAACGAGTTTAGTAGTTCAATTAAACACTCAATCAATTGATAGCTCAGTATCATAATGTTCAAGGTGTTGGACTAATTGATTAGAGTATCGGATTGATTGAAACCGCAATTGACTGATTCTACACAATCTGCACTCCCAACCGATCGGCTCATGAGATGAACCGATCGGCTCAGCTTGGTGAACCGGTCGGCTCATGTGGTGAGTCGATCGGCTCATGATCAGGGTGAAATGATTGCTTCAAGTGTTGAAATGATGAATTCAACTGGTGCAACCGAGCAAGTTGGGAAAGTAGGATTGTTGAGAATTTTCCTTGCATTTCACTTGCCCAATTTGATTGGAACAAGGATTGGTATTTGATACCAATTAGAAACAAAAGAAGGAAAGTCAATCGGGAACTGATCAGGACCACAAACCGACTGGTTCAGAAGTGAACCGATCGGCTCATGGGTCCCAACCGATCGGTTGAGGTGTCAACCGACCAGTTCAGATGCCCAACCGACCGTTTCAATTGTGAAACGATCGGTTCAGGTTGCGAGTTGGTTGTTTTGTGGAAAATCTCGAACCCTTCTACTCCTACTTTTAGTCCCGCATTGCCCGGGATGGAGAACCCTGTCCCATGACCCTCCTATATATAGCGGTATTGGGGGCTTCTCAAAGTAAAACTCAGTGCAACCAGTTGCTCTGTGAAGTTGTCATTCTATCTGGTTTTGGTAACCGAGAGAGCCCGAGCAAGTGCTACCCGATAAGGGAGGCACATCAAGGGAAAGACAATTGCAGTTGCGACTGGTGGCAGGAGAGTGTGTTGGTGACTAGTACACTGACCGGAGGGTGCGACTCCTTCCAATTCCTTGTGGGACAAGGAGATTGGAGTTCCAGGTGGTCCGTGTGGACTACTTCAGAGGCGGGAGGTTTCTGCCGCTCAGGAGGACAACTGTCAATCCTGACAGTCCCAGTGAGACCAGGAGTCGTCAGTCCCGGTGCGACCAGGAGCTGCACAAACACCGTCCAAGACCGGAGGTGAAGACCACACAAAGCGCGAGGTATTGTCGCCGAGCAAGCCTCGAGACAAGGTATGATTCCACAAACCATCCTTTCCTATTGTATAGATGTTGACGCGTTTCCTTGTTTCGGATTTTGGGGAGAAATTTTTTGTTTCCGCTGCCTTCTCTGCCTCCAATAAACCCAACAGTGGTATCAGAGCCACGTCAACTGCAATATACTTTAGGAATATCGATATGATCAATTTTGGTTTGTCGCCTTTATTTATTGCATACGATGCGAATAAAATTGGCTTTATGCATGTCCAATCCTAAATCCACAAATCCCAAATTACATATATGATATGTATTATTAATACACTCGATACGCATCACCCTTAAACAAGTTTTGTGGTGGATGTATAGCGTGGTTATGGCCAATAAACCCTATCTGTGTATGGTTGTATGTGGTTGCTTGCATCTCGGTCTGTGCACCGATCTTCCTTCTCCTTTTCCTGATGTAACTCAAAATAATTTGAGATTTATTTCCTACCTTTGCTCCCCTTGAATGTAACTCGAGGTTTCTCTTTTTACAATGTAAAATAGGATATATTTTATTTCCTGTTATGTCAAAGAACGGAGGACATCGAGACGACAGCTGAAACGATCAGTTCAAGGCATGAACCGATCAGTTGACGTTCCAGACGATCGGTTCAAGGAGTGAGCCGATCGGTTGATGACCAGTTCGAGGAGAGAGATGAGCGGGTGGCGGCCATGATGAGATGCACGACGACCAGGAAAACTGATCGGTTGGAGAAGCCAACCGATCAAATGGTGGCACCCAACCGACCAGTCTGATGGTGAGCCGATCATTCATGTGATGAGTTGATCAAACCCAGAAAGGCAAAGCACAGAGTTCATCTTGTACAGGTTTCATGTGATGTAGACCTAGATGACTGTGATTCCTCTTGGCTCGAGGAATCACATTAGGATGGCCATAATCATCGCTTTTATCATTTTGCATGTTTTCTGTGGGATATAGCATGTATATGATACATACTATGTATTATGGTGATTGGATATGTATATGTATATAAAACCAAATCCCTCATTAAATATTAAGTTTTAGATTCCTTCCAAATGTGACACACGTGAAAAGCTTGATCGACCAAGTGTGGGCATGCCCTAGCATGGTGCACCATCTATCTCGTGGAAGCGTGAAGGATGAATGCGTGGGTCTGCCCTAGCAGGGTGCATATTCATCGTTTTTGCTTTGGGTCGGACTTAACAAGGTGATCTAGATGGGATCTAGTACCTTGAGGCATGGAGATGATCATGGCAAGGAGTTGCATATGACATCTTATCAAGAGTTGCATATGATGCAATTGGCAAGAGTTGCCTACCTGAGAGATCTATGTTGTGGGTGACAGCCCTAGCTGGTCCATGGCTTAGAGGATTTCAGGATCTTGCCCACTAGAAGGTTGTACGCTGCAATCTTTCGAATTGATGGTGAGGGCTATCAATTTGAAGTAAAATAGTGGGAGAGATAATTAATTAAAGGCCTAATTTTATCGTCAACTTTTCAAATCAATCAAATAAGTCAAAAAAGAGTTTTGGACTAAAATTACATATTTTCCTTTTGTAGTACAAATGACAACAAACAATAATCACTTATTTGCGATCAATCTTTGAGACCAACAAATTAAATGGGAATTTTTCCATGAATGGTTAGGACATTGAGAAGTGTTCTCAATCATAGAGTGAAAGCTCTAAGTCCTAGTTTTACCAGAACCAGATGAACTCGAACCCACCACATCAATGGCTGAAAGTATGCTTATTGAAGCATACCGAGGATGACATTGATGAGGAGTGATTGGTGTTGTGTTCTCTGAACTATGAGTTGCAGAGACAAAATGAGACATATGATGTATCCAAGACATTGTCCTAGTATATCATGATAGAAGGAGATCCAATAAGGTATTCACACACTCAATATGATTGGTTATGTGGAAAGACCTGACTAAGAAGGATTCCCTCTGAGCCAAGATTTGGCTATTGGTATGATACTGCAAATGTTGCGAGAATCATACACTTCATGATAAACTACAACATGAACAACTTTGACAAGCGTTGACAAAGTTGTTGGACATGTTGAGGACAGTAGAGGAAAATATGAAGAAAGACTAACCCTAATATTTGATGAGATCAGTGAAAGGTAAGTCTTAAGGGCAAGGGCAAGGGCAAAGCAAAGAAGTGTTCTGATGCTATCCAGCAGCCCAAGCTGTCTTCAACCTCAAGGCACATGGGGAAAGGGTGTATGAGGGAATTGCCCTCTATATCTGGAAGAACAAAAGAAGATGAAGGAGGGGTTGGAGATTTCCACCTAAGGTATCATGAAATGAACCGCTTCTTTATTTGAGGTATATGATACCAAGATATGGATATGTCATATGTGATATGCAATATCCACAAAGAAGTGATGGCCTTTATGAAAGGACCAAGAAAGGAGTACCCATCATTGGAGCAAGTGTTGCTGCCATAGATAGGAGTACCTTTCAATTTATTTCAGCCTAAAGGGCACGAAATAGAGTTGTGAACTGCTATTTCATATTTGCCAATAGATAGAAACACTTTATTTTTGCATATTGTATGACAATCATGGGAATCAATAAAGAGATGTTTCAATTTCTAAAGATATGATCTTTGTGGCAATACCTTGTTTATCTTGTGGTATTTGATATCCATAAGATAAAATGATACCTAAAAGTTATAGATAACTCAAACAATCAAATTAGCATCAATCATGAGAAGTTCATTTCTAGTGTCCATGTGATGGATAAATCTAGCCTCTTTTGGTTAGAGAACCAGTAAGAGACATGAATATCTCGGACATGATTAATCAATCTTCACTAAAGGAAGTGGGAGAATGATTATCCTATTAGGTATAATACATGTGATGTATTTACATATCTATTGGAACAAATGCTAATACTTCAAATGGTGTTTAGAGAAATACCAATATGAATATCTTGAAGTGTTCAAGATTATCATAGATGAAGTACAAATTTGGCAAAGTGTTAATTCTTGATGAGATCAATGAATGAAATACTTGGACCAAATGTTTGAGATCCTTATGAGTGATTATGATAGTGTATCATAGTGAACTCATGATTAAGGCATGGTGATGTCTAAATCAAGAAGGAATCATACTCTAAGGAGTTAGAGAATGATTATCAAATAATTGAATTCTTCATAATAAAAGAATACCCCACACTAATAAAAGAAATTAAGAATCACAAGGGCTGTGAGTTCTTATATCCTTAACATATGCACCTCAATTATCTATGTTATGAGTTGTTCATGTGATGATTCAACTATCTATATGAATATGAGGAACCAAATTTTGAGTTATGGTTTATGACCATTACATCCTAAATGACATCCATGTGAACCATAAGGTATGACCTTGATGGTATCACCCATTGGATGAAATCCATAAGTGCAAATGAATCTTAAAGATTAAGATACATGGATAACATTTTGAGAAGGATGATGCTTGTTGATTGCAACTTAATGACTAAGACATTTGGCATATGGATACTAAAACCGCATTCCTATGAGGAATAAAACAAGGATGTGTATGTGACACAACCTATAAAGTTTATGAATCCAATAATGCAAATGAAGTCTATAAGTTACAATGGACTAATCAATGTGATTAATTGAGTACAAGAAACTCAGAATTGGATCTTTACTTTGATGATATAGTCAAAGGGTTTGACTGATATGTCAAAGATAAAGAAGGGATTTGTGATTTAGTGGGAGCGTAATCACATTCCACATATTGATGGTAAATGGAAATGTTCTAGAATGGAAATCCAAAAGTGGAAATTATCTTTAAGGAAGATAGAGATGTTTCCTATGTGATAGGAATAGAGATCTATAGAGATAGTTCTCGAAAAATCTCTTGACCTGAAAAGAGAGAGCATACATTGGCAATCTGTACTGAAGTGTTCAGTATGCACAGATTCAGTGGGAGAAAACTTGTCCATGCTACATGGAGTTAGTATCCCAAGTCCTAGTGTCCAATTCTTATGAAGAATGGGAACACTAAGAATAGATATGGATATATCATGTATGTAATCATCCCATTATCTTGCATGTATCGACATGGCAAGAACAAAATGCATTCATCATCTTGTATGTAGGACATGACAATATGATGTGCTCATCCTGATAACTCGTATGTGAGACATGACGAGTGGATGTCTGTCTACTTCCAGTAAGGGTTACTGGAATACCATGAGAACTTGATTAGTACTTGTGAAGTACTAGTTCTATGGAGATAAGGAAGAGTTCAATGTAAAGAGTTACATTGATGCGAACTTCTGAAAGGACAGAAAATTAATCGCAAAATATATATAGGATATATAAAAGTGAAAGTTTGTTGATAATTGGAAGTATTCCAATAAAATCATTTAAAAGGAAATGCCGAGTATCTATGTGTTAGAGAACAGCAGTGGATACTATATGGATCTGGAAGTTCATGAGATGAACTTATATATATTCCGCTCATTGATGACAAGTATGGAATCCTTGATTATGCAATGTGGCTAAAGGTTAGCAAAGGAATACTAGATTGCATATTACGACAACTCGATCTCATACGTGTGACGTACATCGAAGAGATGTGAGACGTGCAATTTATACTGACTTTGGCAAGGTGTTGCCATAACTCACTATGTTTGCACTAGAGCACAGTAACATGTGGGACATGTTTGAAGATCACTATGAATATGATTCAAGGGTGATTGGCTCACAGTTCAAGTGGGAGTCTGTTGGTATGTATGCCCTGAGAGCCAATCATGGGATGATTGGTGGGATACATTAAGATTGATTTGACAAACATCAAAGGAAAGCTTCCAATTCTTTCTGGTTCAGTCATATGAGATAGTGATAGAACAGATTGAATGTCTAGAGAATGACAATACTCAATGACATATGCCTTCAGGTTAAGGACCTGAACGATGAGATCATATGGATGCTAAGAGTTTGTACATTCTCATTATGTCCCTAGTCGGATGTCATTGTGGAAGGTGGATAGACAACAATGACACACAAGACTAGATTGTGGTGTTGGTTGATGATAGAATCTCATTAGTCATGATATAGAGATATCAAACCAAACACATATGTACTTGTTAGAGAACAAGTGTACCGGACAGACCCACCGTGAGTTTGACACATGGAACCATGACATGGTAGTCACTGTAAGTACTCACAGTGATGGTGGTGAGTGTGATTCTTTGACCAAAAATCACTACACTCAACACATGTCATTGGGCACACTTTGACATCATCAAACGCAGTCCTGAAACATGGATTGTTATAAAGGTGATGATTGGGTGGCTTTGACACATGGGGCTTTTGAGGGGTGAGTGATAGATATGGGATTTGTCCCTCCTGATGGAGTTTGATATCCAAGACCACTTGATGGGTAGGTTTGAAATAGGCTTGTGCACGCATGTGTTAATCAATATGTGATATTGATGTCATACATATCTCTTCCAATCTACTCTGAGATCAAGAAAGTGAATGAACATTGACAGGATAACTGTTCCATGCCTCGAGTTCATTCGGGATATCAGTGACAAAGGAATTATACATTCGCTGTAACACCATTCACAGATTGTAGGATTGAAAGTTGTTCTCCAACTTTCTACTTTCACTTGGGTAACACTGATGTGTGACTAGGCACCGCTCTTTGCTTGTGAAATCATGAGTGTTATGGACTTTCACTGCCAACGTGAAATGGACCTACATGGTCACACACATAGGATTTAACCTGGAAGAGGAGTTTTGTCCACAAACAATGTTTAGATTGATTACTAAAGGAGTTTAGTAGTTCAATTAAACACTCAATCAAATGATAGCTCAATATCATAATGTTCAAGGTGTTGGACTAATTGATTAGAGTATTAGATTGATTGAAACCACAATTGAATGATTCTACACAATCTACACTCCCAACCGATCGGCTCATGAGATGACCCGATCGGCTCAGCTTGGTGAACCGGTCGGCTCAGGTGTTGAGTCGATCGGCTCATGATCAGGGTGAAACGATTGCTTCAAGTATTGAAATGATCGATTCAACTGGTGCAACTGAGAAAGTTGGGAAAGTAGGATTGGTGAGAATTTTCCTTGAGTTTCACTTGCCCAATTTGATTGGAACAAGGATTGGTATTTGATACCAATTAGAAATAAAAGAAGGAAAGTCAATCGGGAACTGATCAGGACCACAAACTGACTGGTTCAGAAGTGAACCGATCGGCTCATGGGTCCCAACCGATCGGTTGAGGTGTCAGCCGACCGGTTCAGATGCCCAACCGACCGTTTCAATTTTGAAACGATCGGTTCAGGTTGCGAGTTGGTTGTTTTGTGGAAAATCTCGAACCCTTCTACTCCTGCTTTTAGTCCCGCATTGCCCAGGATGGAGAACCCTGTCCGATGACCCTCCTATATATAAGGGTATTGGGGGCTTCTCAAAGTACAACTCAGTGCAAACAGTTTCTCTGCAAAGTTGTCGTTCTATCTAGTTTTGGTAATCGAGAGAGCCCGAGCAAGAGCTACCCGATAAGGGAGGCACAGCAAGGGAAAGACAACTGCAGTTGCGACTGGTGGCAGGAGAGTGTGTTGGTGACTAGTACGCTGACTGGAGGGTGTGAATCCTTCCAATTCCTTGTGGGACAAGGAGATTGGAGTTCCAGGTGGTCCATGTGGACTACTTCAGAGGTGGGAGGTTTCTGCCGCTCAGGAGGACAACTGTCAATCCCGACAGTCCCGGTGAGACCAGGAGTCATCGGTCCCGGTGTGACCAGGAGCTGCACAGACACCGTCCAAGACCGGAGGTGAAGACCATGCAAAGCGCGAGGTATTGTCGTCGAGCAAGCCTCGGGACAAGGTATGATTCCACAAACCATACTTTCCTATTGTATAGACGTTGACGCGTTTCCTTGTTCCGTGTTTTGGGGAGAAAATTTTTGTTTCCGCTGCCTTCTCTGCCTTCCCTAAAACCCAACATAAAGGACCAACCTTTAAATTTATAACCCGACTTCAGAGACATCCACAACTCTAGTACAAAGTTTATTCTAGTAAAATGGGGTAGAACATATGGATGTGGGGATGTTTATTCACCTGATACTTGACTCTTACTTAGTTAAGAAAAGTGGATGGTATATGTATGTGTAGAAGTAGAATAAGTCAAGGGAAGCAAAACAAAGCAAAACAAAGAAAGCAGATTTTGTCAAATCCTACTAAATGATAGAAGGAGTGCCAGGATATGTACCCAACAATAATGTAGTATATGTACCTCATTGTGGAGCATATACAACCCTTGAATGCCATAGGAATCAAATACCATCCTAATCCAACATGTGTCGTGGAAACTACTCTATGGGGCCATCCCACCCCATTTTGCAAAGTGTGACTAAAACACGCCAATGGTCTGATGATAATCAAATAATGTGATAATAATGGCCACAAATATTAATTTTGTCATAACTCATTAATGGAAACCCCAAAAGTGAAATCTCAGTTAAAAATCATGTTCCTTGGGTCCCAATTGCCTTGGGAGTCAAGCTTCACATTTTCACATAATAACAATTAATTTAGTTCTTTTTGGAGAGAGAAGATCTAAGTTTTCCCCAAAATATCAAATAAATTAATAAATATATCCAAACGAGTAAAATAATATTGGATTCGTAATCTACATAATAAATATATCCTTTGGGTGAATTTTCATCCAATTTGGAAAAAGTTTGCTTAAAAGATGAAATTAAGAGAGAGAAAGTGTGTAGAACCTTCAAAATATTAAATAATTGTACAAATAACTTCAACATGTGAAATTGATGAAAAATTCATATCCAACCCATTAAATATGACTTGTGGGTGAAGTTTCATCAATTTTGGATAATTCTAGATGTCTCTAATGTATTAGGAAAGAGAAAATGTGATTTACTTTAAAGAATTAAATAAATTAGCAAAAGTCACCAAAAGGGAAAAATAATGTCAAAATCAAATTCTACATGTCCAAACTAGGCTAGGTATCAAATTTCATTTAGTTTGGACCTTGTTTGTACCTTCAATTGAAGAGAGAGAACAAGGAAAATAATTTAATCAACACTGTACAAAATTCGGATTAGGAAACACCAGCCCGCATAAAGAGTAACCGCAGACCAAGGTCTGGTATTTTGGACATAAATACCTCGTTTCTTAATGAAATTTTATGAAATCACTTACGTTGGATTGAAAGTTGAATTCTTCATTTATCCATACCTTATTTGCAGCCTAACGTGGAGAATTTGAGAAATGCTTATACTTTTTCTTCAAGTCTTCTAAAACAACTTCTCACACACCCCCACTTATAAATGCCTCTACCCCATCTTCCACGGTTGTCTTATGAACTTCCTCTCATCTCAATTTTATCCTTTCTTGAGTGTGTGGCTTCTGGCAGTTATACTTTAATTTCTCCTTGCATCTTTGTTGTACCCAAAAGCTGAACATGGTTCTTGGTTTGAGTTTTTGGCACCGCTCTCCGATGTCATGTTTATTTTTGGAGCGTAATTGGACCTCAAGTAAACAAATCTCACACCTATTTTTCATGATCGGTTAGTTAGTTTCACAAACGAATGATGAACAAAGTTTTTCCCTAAACTCTCAGATAAGTTCCTCCTTACCCATCTGACTTCTCTTCCTCTGTCGCAATTTCCCTACTGATTTGGCTTTTTCTAACTTTGTGATTGGCCAATTTTATAAAATTCATATCTTTTAATTCGTTTGTCCAAATATTCAAATAAAATATGTTTTGGAGTTGGAAAATTGTGTTTTTTATAATAAAAATAATTTCAAAGCCTGATTTCCATGTTTTAAATGATGGATTATTAAGGATCTAATTAATTAATATAAAAATTCCTAAAGTTGGTAACTAATCCTTATGAGCTCTAAATTTAGTAATTGAATATATTTTCTTAATTAGAAAAACCTAATAAGTCGATTGGTTTAGGTTTGGAGTCCAAGATCCAATGTTTTGTAGAAAGGTCTAGAATTAGGGTTACATTACATATATATGAATCTCAAACCCTAATACATGTGAAGAATTTGTATTTAGGCAAGGTTGATCTTGGAAACAACTAGTTTGGTGAAGAGAGCTTCTACGACCCTGGTTTAAGGTATGTTGTATCCCCTATTATTCTATATTGAAAAATTCACCTTTCTTTATCTTTCTCTTGGTCCTATGGACAATAGCCTATACATATTGCTCTTATCTTTTAAAAGTCATGGTTCATGTGAACTACCTTATTGGTTATTGATCTTGTGATCAAATATATTCTTTTTGAATATTATATTATGCTTTGTTCATGATGGAACTTTATTTGGTGACATGTGATGTCTTTTGCCCACTTGTGAGGTGGATGTATATGTTGGACACTTATGTGGTGACTAGTTTATATAATCTGACTATACTTTCTACTTGCCTCTACTTTTAACATGCTATGTGATTCAGTAGCACTAGAGTAGTGTAATCACATTGGTTTTTGGGTGTGTGCCCCTATTTTTAGGATGGAGGTGGTGGTACCCCATACTTGAGTTTCAAGGATGTGAAACCTTGGCTCAATTTTATATATTGGGAGTTCGGCAGTGTGTCATTCTCTATCCAGTTTCAAGGATGTGAAGCCTTGGTGTATTTGTCTTTATATTGTTCTAGGGCTATGCTTATCTTACATGCATGCAGGTTAGTGGTGATGATTGTGGGGGTGTATACCCTACTTTCTTGATATGTGCTTCATTTCCCACCATGGTAGTGGATGTATATATGGCACAATCGTTTATGTGGTTTTATGGCAAGTATCTCCTTTTGTGTTTCATTTCTCTTGATACCCATTTGAGTGGTACTTTTCTTTTCTATAGGAAGCTTCTATTTATTTGACATCCTTGTTTCTTTATATTTCTCAATTTTACTTTTTAGTATGCACATACCAGCCTTTGCTAATGTCATCTATTTTTCTCTTCTTGCTGGGGTATGTTTCCAACCCTAGGTGAAGGATGTGGAGGACATGGCATTAAGTTTTGGACCTAGCTTAAGGACTTAAAGCATGGAGACAATCTTGATGTAATTTAGATTTCCCTCTACATGGATCCTTATGATGTACCTTTACATGTAAGTTTAAGATGTTGTTTTGTAACCTTATGATAAATTGAATATATTCAACATTTTTATTTCATTGATACACTTTGGTTGTTTGTATACCATAAATAAGATCTAAAAATTTTACACTCACTCCGACATATCTTTTAGGTGTGTTTAGAATAGAGGTTCTATTGTTCAAAATTTTAGTAGGGAGTGGTTCCCCTCTGGGATCCCACTCCTTACAAGTTGGGCCGACAAGGTGGAGAGAAGTGCATCAGTGCTTTTCCTTCCAAGAGATACTCCTCTGCTTAGCTTTTGTCTATTTAGAGATGTATTAGATGAGATGTAGTTGGCATTCTCTATTTTGGGAGCATTGTTCTTGTACACCCTTGTGTGGAAGGGTAGGTTTGCATGTTGATGGAATGGCCTCATAGGTTAAATCTTTCCACTTATATGAAGACATTGGGGGTGTGTATAACTCAACTAGATGAAGTACACAACTTTCAATTATTGGCCAACAATCAGTACTGTGGAGAAGTTCAAGAAGATAGGTGACAATACAATATATCATGTTGAGGCTAGATACATGGTTGTTGAAGAAAGATAAAGAAAGAAGAGGAAAATGTATATCAATGTATATGGACACGTATGTGTAAAAAAAAGAAAAACTATATATGTACAAACAAGCTTATTCTAAAGATAAAGATATTTGGGAATTATTCACCAAAAAACCACATCCCCGACAACCATGCTAAATGTTAACCATTCTCAAATGTGGGTCAAAAGTGGGAACACAATTTCCTTTTATAAATGATTGGATTTTAAAGTTATATTCCAATTTCAAGCTGTGTACAACTCAATACCAAGTCTATTGTATAAAAATGGGGTCAAATACAGGGATGTGGGTGGGGGGGTTAGTCACCTAGGATGGCCTCTTACTTGGTTAAATAAAATGGATGGTATTTATATCTATATAACTAGAACAAGTCAAGGAAAGCAAAATTAAGAAAAATAAAGAAAGAAGATATTATGAAATCATATTAATCACAAGAAGGAGTTCCATACTATGTAACCATATGTTAGGAAGTTTATGAACCTTCTTAATGGGCATAGACCACCCTCGAACACCCTAGCCATAAACTGGCATCCCAAACTAATATGTATAATAGAAAACTACTCCTATGGGGTCATTCCACTCACACTAGTGAAAGCATGACTAAAATTCAACAACAATATGGACCTCATTTGAGGATCATGGATGAAAGTGTTAACTATCCTGGAGTACCTTTTGGGGTCCAAAACAACCAAGAGCATTAGGAGTACTATAAGATCAACTAGGAATCCAAATACATTGAACCTGCCACATTTTTGGTAAAACAAGGTTGGTTACGTTGTGCATGGTCAAATCTCACCAACATTAGATTTCTGGTAGATCCTCCATTAGACCAGATCCTCTTAGATTTTAATCCAACTTGACCTTCTCTACAAATTCTTATCAGTTATCTTTCAAGGTTAGCAAAAATAAAATTTCATGCAAGAAAGAAATCAACCAAACCAACAATTACAATCAAATGGAGAATATAGAAAAAAAATGTTTGATTTAAGTATTGACTACTTGCATAGTGTCAAAGTACATTAACATGCCCAAAACATGCTACATATCATTAAAGGAGCTCATCTAGGCATAGAAAACTATTATTGACACTAAAGAAAAGTGGAAATCAATAATTGTACAAAAATAAAGAAGTATAATAGAAAGAAAGAGGAAGAGGTAGAGATTATTCTTTAAGGAGAGGTGGATCTTGATCATTCATCTATGGATGGACTGGATATCATCTATTGACTCGTCCGCATTGGACTTGTAGACTTGTTGGCATCCTTTCTCATCGACTCCATCCCATATGACAACTGGTGTGGATGGAAGTTGATGGAAGTGAATGGAAGGTGGATGTGGTCTATGGAAGATGGTATAGGTTGATGGAGGCTGGTGCAAACTGATAGAATTGACATAGGGTGGAGATCTGCATCCCTCTTAAGCCTTGGAACTCTAAGAAATGAGGTTTTGGGACCAAATATGTGGAACCCTTGGCCTAGTGTCCAAGGAAATGTATTTATATCAGTAGATGAAATATTGGTAAGTGAGGAAGAAATTGGGTTGGTTTGGATAAAAATACGTCAATATCGTACGATGACCAAAAAAAGGACAAAATTGGATTAGTTTAGATTAAACTAGGTTATTTTCATACCATCAATATAGCAGAGTTTGGATTTCATCGATATCGACTATTACATGAATTTGTCATTCCCCACCATAGAAGCAAGCCATTAGTTTTGGCTATCAGAGCCAGTCATCGATGGGGACCATCAGACTCGTTTCGACAAACAAAGGTCAATGTAGGATGGTTGCAAAACTAGTCCAGTTTTAGCAAACCTGACCCAGTTTTGCACCGTCAAAGGCAGTCAATGATGCGCTCTACCAGAAAGAATGTTGGCATCATAGGTGAACATCAGTTGATGGTTCATCGAACCACATTATCAATTACCCTTTGAAAAAAAGGTCGATGGAGATTTGATGTATGCTTCTATGTACAAGGTTGAAACTTACACAGTTTGGAGGAAACCATGCTTGTTTCTCTAGGTCAAGGCGGTCGATGAATGAGGATTTTTCCTATCTTTGCCCTAATAATTGAGGATATCAATGTTTCTTCAGTTTGGTGCCTATAAGTCCCAAAAATTGGCTAGTGGAGAAGCTATATCTTCATAGAAGGAAAAATTATGAAAGACAATGTATCTATGATTCTTTGGGCACATCAAGGATCTTATAGGTATGAAAATATGGTTAGTTACTTAGCGTTAACACCTAAGTTTAGGTGTTATCATTTACTAGAGTCAATAAGTTGAAGGCTCACTCAAACTCAATTAGTTTCTATGGAGCCAAGAGTGCTCCTAAATCTCTATAAAGGAATCTTTAGCATTACCAATAATGTAGTGGAGATTGATTTCATGGGTAAGTAGACATTTCTTCCTGAGAAGATTAAATAAGACAATGAAGGAGAGGGATGAACAAGATAATAAGACAAACTCAGGTCGACATAGTTCTTGTTCTTATTGAACCAATTGTGATAATTTTCAGTAGGGTTGGCCTAATCATGGACTGCAAAACCAAAGATGAGGGAAAGATAAGAGGAGGGGAACATATGACCAATTATGAGCCTTTTTGAGGACATATATGGCATGTGTTGTTTATTATTAGGTAATCATATGGACTTAATTATATAAAATAATTAGATCATACTAAATGCATCTAACATCAGGGGAATATTTGTAAGTAATTTTTTAATCTTAAAATTGGTAGTATTATCTAATAGGATTTTATCTAGGTTTTCAATGTGAAGAATGATATGAGTTTCATTATAATTAATACATGATTATAACTATGAAAAAAATATTTTACAAGAGTATAAAATTACTATCGACCCCTAATGGTGTTTAGTATTCAAATGATGTTTCTATCCATGATGTATAGAAAAATCTTGTGTTTGTATGTTAGTAAACATAATCAAGGTTGGAATATTAGTTTAATATAAGAAAATACACCAATGGCGTATTACACTCTAGAAATAGTATAAAATCCTTTTGATATGTGGAATACTTGTATAATCCCCAAGATCAATACAGATTCATATATTATAATAGTCATAATCCCTTTTTATGTTTTGAATTGTAATTCGTGAATAACCCAATTTGACGTGTTAATGGTTCTCTTATGAGATATAAATGTAGATTTTGGTTTATTTATGCCTAATTTATTAATACTATCAATAAGATGGACATGAAATATCAAACAAGTTTAGCTTAAACTCATGAAACATGACCTAGTGTGGTCATGGACACGTAAGTTAGTGAAAACAATACAAGTGGCTTTATGTCTTTGATTACGTGTTGATCTAACTGGAGTCCACTTTATGAAAGTAATTAACACTATAAACCAATGTATATGGTGTATTATATTGCTATGTGGTTAGCACACTTGCTCTATCTACATGATAATACATCTTGAATTATACCAATATTTCAATATACATGATATAGATTGGCATATGCTATCATTGATATCTTTGATGTATATGGATGTTTAGATTCAATGATGGCATGTAATGGAAGAAGATCTAAGTCTCCTCTAAAAGTCCAACCAAAAAGTATTGGCACGGTTAGAAACATTCAGATTTCTTCAAACCAATTTGCACTATTGGAAAATCTAAATGATAGTGATGTTTTAAACCCTAGGGGTGGGCCTACTTATAAAAAATTCTCAAATGGATAAGTTCTCCATTCTCTCTTGGAATGTGAGGGGTGATCTTAATAAACTCTCACATATTAAATAGGAAATTGATAGGCAGAAAGAAGATTTGGTGATCATTTTGGAATCTAGACTCCAAGAACATGATATTCCTAGCTCTGTTAATGCTATGTGGAAAGATGCTAAATTCATATCCAACTGTGAATTTTATTCTTATACTCACATTATTCTTATGTGGAAGGATGATGGTTTTGCTGTGAATAAGTTTTCTAGTAGCGAACAACTTCTTCACTATCGAAACTCTATTGGTGATATCTCTTTTCATGTCTCTTTGGTTTATGGCTCTAATGGAGATTTTGAAAGATGTTCTCTTTGGTATGGCTTGGTGTCAATAAGTAAAGGCTTGAGTACTCCCTGGTGTGTCCTAGAAGATTTTAATGCAGTCAGAATTAATGTTGCAAGACTTGGTAAACATCCACTCTCTAACAAGAATATGTCAGATTTTAATAAGGCTATGTATGATACTAGTCTTCTGGATCTTACTTCCAAAGGTCAATTCTTTACTTGGGATAGAAGAAGCAAGAAGGGTAATAGTGCTTTCTCTAAAATCGATCATATCTTCACAAATATAGCTCTTTTGGATGATTAACCTGATGTTTGGGGAGAGGTTGTTGACACGGTTATTAGTGACCACAGAGGTATTGTCATTCATCTCACCAAAAGGGTCAAAAGGAAAATGCCCTTCATGTTTATAAACAACTGGGCACATGAAGATGGGTTTCTTGATTTGGTTAAAGAGGTCTGTAACAATGCTAAAGTCACGGGTCCTCCTATGTTCAGAGTATACAGTAAGCTAAACAACCTTTGTTTTGCCTTTATCAAATGGAATAGTAGTAAGATTGGCAATTATCTCACTAATGCTGCCACTCTAGAAGATGAAGCCATCCATCTTCAGATTCTTGTTGATAAGGATCCCAATAATATTTCCCTTCAAGACAGTCTTTGTGTTGCTAGGGACAAAGCTATTAAGGCAAAGGATGATGAGGAAAAGTTTCTAAAGAAAAAAATCTAGAGCCCAATGGCTGAAAACTGGTGACAGAAATTCTAAATTCTTCTATACCTCCATCAAGACTAGAAGAATTAGGAATGATATCAATTCCCTCATGATTGATGGTCATGTCTACCATGATTGCGATTTTATTAATGATAGCATTCTCAAACACTTTAGTAACATTTTTATCTCATCTAGCATCTCGTATGTCTCCTAGAATGATGAATGGATTCTACGTAAGATCTTTCATGATAATATTAATCTTCTAAGGAAGTGGGTTACCAAGGAGGAAGTGGAGAGTGTGTTTAAGAAGCTTCATGATGATAAAGCTCCTTGACCATATGGTTATAATTCAGTTTTTTCAAGAAATGCTGGGATATCATTGGTTCTGATATTGTTTTTGTTGTCCTTAATTTCTTTGATAATGGTGAGATTCTAAAGGAATGCAATAAAACCTTTATCACTCTCATCCCCAAGGTTCCAAATGCTAATTGTATTAAGGATTCCAGACCCATCTCTCTTTGTAACATCATCTACAAGGTCATTACTAAAATCCTAGCTAATAGACGTAGGCCTATTATGGATGAGCTTATTGAACTTAATCAAATGGCTTTTATTAAAGGATGTTCTATTTCTGATGCAATCCTCTTGGATAATGAAATGTTGAGTTTGTTTCCAAATGCTAATGGCCCTAATCTGATGTGCATTAAAGATGATTTATCCAAAGTCTTTGACTCTATTAGGAGGGATTGCATCCTCTACATCATGATGAGGATGGGGTTTCCTATTTGCTGGCTAAAATGTATTGATGTATGCTTCTGTTCTGCTTCTTTTTAGATTTTAATTAATGGGTCCCCCACATAATCCTTTCCGGCCTCAAATGGAGTCCGACAGGGAGACCCCTTATCTCCCTATCTCTTCATCTTTTCTATGTAGGGGTTTACATCCATCATCAATGTAGCTGTCCGCAATAATCATCTGGATCCTTATTACCTCATTGATAAGAATAAGGGTGTTTCTCACATCATCTTTGTCGATGATCTCCTTATTTTTACTAAATCTAATGAGAAGAATTATAATGCTTCCAATAATATCTTGAATTAATTCTACGATGTGTCGGGTTTGAAGCTAAATAGTGATAAAAGTCAAATCTTTTTCAGTTCTTCTTGTTCTAATGGTATGAACATCAGTAACACTTTGGGTATTTCTCCATCTAGCATTCCTGTTTGTTATCTTGGTCTCCCTCTTTTCATAGGCAAGCTTACCAAAGGGATGTGCCTTCCCATTGTTGACAAAGTCAAGTCTAGGATGGACTCTTGGAATGGCAAGCTGCTCTCGTATTTTGGAAGGTTGGAGTTGGTTATATCCACTCTTTCATCTTCTCATATCATTTGGACTGCCGCCTTCCCCATTCCTAAATCTACCATTGAAGATATTGAAAAGCTTATGAGGAACTTTATTTGGAATGATGATAAAGAGAAAAAGTATGTACATACCATTTCTTGGAACTCTATCTGTAGACCTAAAGTTTTAGGGGGCCTCGGTATTCGTTCTACTAGGGATTGGTCTCAAGCTGGTCTTCTTAAGAATCTTTGGGATCTAGCTAACAACAAAAACTCCTTGTGGGTGAAATGGCTGCATGAAAAATATTTCAAGAACCGCTCTGTTTGGTTTGTGAGTGAAAGAACTAATGCATCTTGGCTATGGAAGCAAATTCTGAATATGAGAGACATTCTCCTTCATCATATTAATTTTTGGGTGGGAGATGGTTCTTCTTTTCTCCTTTGGAGAGATCCTTGACTCCCCTTTCAAAAAAACCTCTTGGATTTTGTGGATAAATAGCTGGTTTTTAGACACGGTAAAGGGTTGTCTTGCAAAGTCCACACTTGTATTAAGGATAATTCTTGGTGGTTCAATTCTAAAATTCGTGGTTCAGGTCCCCTACTGGAAATCTTCAGTCAATTACCTCCTCCCTCTAGGGATAGGGATTGTAATTTTTATAAAGGTAGTTCTTCTTTCAGTCTCAAAGATGGATGGTTTATTTCCAAGCCTTCACTGCCAGATGTAGTTTGGGGTAAATGGGTTTGGGCTGGTTCTATCCCAAGAAGATGCTCCTTGGTACTTTGGAAATTTTTCTTAAATAGATTGTCCACGACTGATGTTATTAAATGATTTGGCTTCCAGATGGTTTCAAGATGCCCCCTCTGTGAGAGCGAAGAAAATAGAAATCACCTTTTCTTTAGTTGTATCTACCCTTCTGCCATCTGGTCGAGCTTTTTTAAGTTGTATGGTGTTCATATTTCAGACTCGACTGATCTTTTAGCTCTGAAAGGAAGTCCCCATATCTCTACGACACTGGTGATTTATCACATCTGGCTTGAGAGGAATATGAGAATTTTCCATGGCTTCCGCCAATCTCCTGGCCATATTTGGAACCTTGTTACTGTTGATACGCATAGTTGTATAGATAGATAGTTTTTTTCCTTCTTTGTGTTTTTTTCCCTTTTCTTGTTACACCTTTTATAAAGTCTCAAACCTATTTTGAATGAGAAATGAAATGCACTGGGTTCACCAAAAAAAATGTTGGTGTTCAATATATATGGTTGTTACATGTTATTTGAGGATTTTTAAAGAATTGATTATACTGTATTTGTGGTGTATTCCTTTGTTACACCCAAGAAGGAGATCTTGTATGACATTCAACGCATGGGCTATAGAGGTTTGCCAAAACTCTAGTACCTACGAGTAGGATTGGTACCGCAAATACATATCTTTTGGTACTAAAATACCAATGTGGTACATATCAACATAAATGTAGGGTTGTAAATGGGTAGGGTACAGTCTCACCCTTACCCTTACCCACATCTTTGATGCGGGTAGTGGGTAGGGTAATTACCCTTTTCCTAAAAACATTTACCCTACCATTACCCGCACCCTTTAATCCATAGGGTAAATGGGTAGGGTAATGGGTGGAATGGGTAAAATTTCATGAAGATAGGTATATAATAATTTCAATAGTAATCTCATATGATATTCCCTATATCAAAGAAAAGACACCCTTAAAACTAGTTTTTGATAATAATATTTATAATTTGGTGATATACAAAAAAAATACTAAACCCAAGATATTCTAAATATAAATCCCAATCTTTCTAATATCTTCTTTCCTATTATGGATCCATTTCTTTCTCTAATATGTGACTATAAAAGTTGGTTACATATCAATGTTTGTTTATTGAAGATATGAATATCATAATAGTACAAGTTAAGAAAGTAATGATGTTTCTTGTTGGAGTTTTTATAGTCACTTATACATATATTATAATATGAAATTATAAATATAAACTTGTACTAATGGGTAAATGGGTAAAGCAGGTTGGGTAAAGATTCTCCCTTACACTACCCTCTTTAGATGCGGGTAAAGTGGGTAATGGGTAAGTGGGTGGTGGGTAGAAAATATGCCTACCCATACCCTACCCTATAGGGTATGGGTGGTGGGTAAATGGGTAATACCCTACCCATTTACAACCCTACATAAATGTGGTAAAATGAATATTTTCTCAAGTTAATGACATGATTAGTGTGACTTGCATATTTTTGCAAATATTATTGTTTTGTATAAGCATAAAATGTTTTGGATGGCTATTGTCTACATATGTAGTATAAATTTGTTGATTTTTCCTATTTATGTGATGTTAGGTTCAAAGATACCTCAAATGAAGCTAGTGGATGCAATGAGCATCTATATATATGTAGAATTTAATTTTGTAAGAATTCATGTAACTTTTTTATGTCATAAAAACCTTTATTTGTTGGATTTTTATTTGACATAGTCATACCATGTGTACATTAATAAATTCTATGACATTTGACTTTGCATCCAACTTCGTAAACATGGGCCCATACATTGAATCTACTCCTAACTGTGTTGTTTTTATTTACATTATCATTTATAATTCTAAAGGAAAATTTTGGGGACGTCATGGACTTCTGGAATATTCATAGTGTTTATGGAACCTAACTACATGGAAGTTTTATTTCATTGCTTATTTAGTCATCTTATTCATTTTTGTCTACATAATAATTACCATCATCATATGTAACAAGTATATGCAATCCACAATAGATATGAATAATACATAATACGTATAAAATATGTATATAAAATTTCTATTTTAATTTTAAATATCAAATTAACTTTAACTTGGTAAAACTTAAATAATAAACATTCATTAATACCTAACTCGTAGATTCAATGTGATATAATCAATAACATCCACATGAAGACCTCATCCTTTTCACACGTTGAATATAAGAAACTCAACACTCCATTTCATCAAATTCATCAGTTTAACAAATTCATGATTGAATACATTCTAATGTGTATATATGAAGAGTTATTTCTCTTAAGAAGTGTATTAAATTAAGTCATGATCATATATGAGAATCCCTATTCATGCTGAAAATGATTCACTATAATTGATACTTATCCCCTCAATGTTCACAGCTTGGAAATTCTATCATATTCAAGGTTAATTCACAAAAAAATATATGAAGAAAATAAAATTTTGTTTCAAAGTGTGAAAAGGCATATAGTTAGTAAAAGATATAATGTTTACATCTAGGAAACATGGAATGAACAAATCCCCAAAATTCAACTAAAACATTAGTTTAGTTCAAAATCCTAAACTTGGGAAAATGAAGCAATTGCTAGGTTTACTGCAATCTATTCTCTCAAAAATTAACCGAATCCACCTAGACATTGTTGAATAACAACTAATGTTGAGAGTTTCCCAATCCATACTCATAATTTCTCACTCCACAAGTTTAGCTATTGGATTGGAGAAATTGATATACATCAACAAAAATTATTGTGTCTTGAGAAGGTTAGTCAATTGATTAGTCACATTAGACAGCTAGCTAGCTACCCTCATGAATGAAGCAATGCACTAACAAGTTGGCCTATTGCCTAGACTAGCTAGTTTCCTATTGACTTTGTCATCAATAAACATCACACGTCAATCAAATTTATGTAGCTAATCGAATACCATGACTAGAAAAATGACTAGGAACCTCATAGAGTTAATCAACTTAATCAATCAACTAGTCCCACTATCCAGGCGACTAGGAATTCACAACAAGAATACAAGACACTGGTCAATCAATTAGTCCTACTACTCAATTGATTGTATGTACAATATGTCAAAGAAGAGGCTCTGAATATAATTTACAAACTCCAAATTATGTTATTTAAAATGAAGAGATTGAGTACAAGTAAAGAGGACAATTCTAGAAAGGAACAATATACTCAAATATATTAACTAGTTAATTGGGTAGAATATCTAGACAGTCTTCCTAGATTGTCTCTCATATTTTCCCCCCAGGCCGAAGTGAATATCGATTTTAGAGAGATAGGAGATCCATGTAGTGGTGGTAAAATTTTTTGTCCTAGTTTTCTTATCATATTGATTCTTTCATTTCATTAATTTATTTTGCGTTGCTCATTAGTTTGAAATTATAAACAATCTACTACTCTATCCTTTTTAGTTTTCATTTTCTTCATAGAATAAGTATTCCAAGTTGTTAAAATGTTACCAACTGGAATTTGGTTCTAATTATAGCATGATAAGACTTTGTCGTATCTATTGGTTAAGAGAAAAATCAAAATTTCTTAACTAATGAATTTGAGGTACGATAATTGTCACATTAACATTCATGATGGAATTGCTTAATGTGAACTGTGTTTACGTTACTACTGAAATAAAGCAAGTCTAATAGAGAATTATGAATTGAATTATGATCATGTACCACCTTACATTTTATTATGTAGCACATACTTATTTGCATGAACCAAGTATGCTCAAAAGAATGGTCGGTCACATTCAGGTGGTTGGGCTAATATCTACAAACCTATCCCAGAGACATCATCACATGTGATATCTGAACCCCCAACATAAGCGGGGGATTTCTATGAGATATCCTATCACGCTAAGGTGCATAAACTAAACAAAAATGTACACAAGGTGACTAATAGCCCGATTCAGCTTGGCTACTATTAAAAGAACCAACCAAGACAATGAGACTATGATTATCAGTGGTGGATCTTGAGCAATAATATTTTTGGGGTGATAGATGGATCAGTAAGTAACCAAATTAATTGATCCCAAAAGAACTAAGTAGATATGATTTTCAATAAATTTCAAGTTCATAGGTAAAAATAAATAACAAAAAATGCAACAAAAATTTGAAAATAGAAAATTAGGTATGATGATACAATTCTAAATATATAAAATTACACGCATCCAACTTCTTGAAGTTATCGATTATAGAATCAATTTTGAATAATTATATGATCTCTCTCTACATCTTTGTCTAGGATTTGTTTCCTCTAAAAAAAGTAAGATAATACATTTCTATACCATGTGGTCAGTTTCTAAATAAAAGTTGTAAAATGATAGACATAACAACGTACCCATTCCCAGATGTAACATTTTATTTTTCTTGTAACACCTATGTCTAGAAATTCTGCTATTTACATAAGACCATCTACCTTACATATTATCTAGAATAGTATTTGTAAATGAATAAAAAATTAATATATTTGAATGTTGTATGAGTTATGATATGTCATCGACATGATAGAGGAATGATATCAGAGGAATTGGTGAGGCAATAAAAGATATAAATAATGAATTTCACAAAACATACAATAAAATTTAATCTGTATGTTTATTTTATGAGCCTTTACTTTGAATTGTATGCAAAAAGTTTGTTTAGTAATTTTTTATTGTTAATTACAATAGTTAATTGCATGTCAGAAATTCCCATTCTCTAACTTGATATGTTCTTTCTTAAAGTCTAACATGGTATCTTGATAACTAATACATACCTAAAAAACATTGGAGGGAGATAGCCTGCTAACCCTACTAGATTAGTGACTTCATTTGATGAATCATCCAAGAATTAGCTGAACTATAGAACCATGCAAAATATGAGTGTATGAAGTGGGCCATAATCACAACAAGTAACAAAAAGGCTAAGGTTGGGTAGACGTTGTTGGTGTTACAAACTGCACACAACATAGGTGGCAAGAGATGTGCATAGAGAGGACCATGCATATATGACGACTAATGATGTTGCCGTAGGATAGACATAGATGATAAACAAAACACCACCAGAGTTATCATAATTTTATTTATTTGTATCCCACAATATATTCGATATTCGTAAGAGATTCACACAAAATAATGGATTTTATACACTACACGTTAATGGAGTATACAAAGTCACAACAAACAAAACAAGTGCAATGGTCAGGTAAACATTTTTACATATAAGCATATCGTCATAAAACTGACTACCACTAAATTCATTTCGATGTTGTGGGGTGATTAATTGTTTAGGACATCATCCATATATGTTAAAAAGTTTAATAGAATTAGTGAAAGAGGCAAATAGAGACAAAAGGGTACATGTCCTAGCCTTCTATTTGAGGTTATACCCCTCTATTTGAAGTAATATATACTTTTTACAATTAAAATTAATGTATAAACAAAAAAAATCTATTGGTGCCCTATCTAAAAGTTCATCTTAGTCTTCATGAAATGTGGTGCCTACTTTGGAAATAGGTATGATTGTTTGGACACTGCCCATGACCCACTCAATTCATAAGGGTGGAGCATGATCTTGTTCTCATTCTTCTAACAATGCAAATGAATATTCACAAACCTCATTATCAAATTTTCATTTATATATAAAAAAGATGCATGGTTTCTATTTTTAAACAAGGATAACGGTAAACACTGGTAGGATTTGTTGATACATTTTTGTATTAGTTAACACCCATCCCATAAATGTGAAATATGGTATCAAAATTATTTTTTATTAAATAAATAATCTTAATACTAGCACATAACATTTCCATACTTTACCAAAAAAGTCATGTTAATTTTAGAAGGTAGCTTTTACATTATATATAACTACAATAAAATATGTATTATGGAAAAGTATAGTTTCAACTTTTTTTTGGTCTGTATTATGAAAAAGTATAGTCAACTTGATATATATTATTACCTATTGGTCGTTTTTTACTTCATAGTGAGTAATAAAGAAACATATACCTTTCTATATGCGGTAATGATCTTGTAATTTACAGTGCATGAATGATTTAAATAAAGTGTATGAAAAGGTTATACAACTACATCACCCCATATACTAACTTCATTTATATTTATTCATAGTATGTGTCATTCTGTTACTAAGAATAAAAAGATAATGTTTGTGAATTCAATGGCATGATTTTTGGATACGCTCTACTATACACTTGAAAAACTATGTAGATGTTTATTATATTTTTGACGTCATATTCTTTGTAGAAATAAAGCACCTCTAGTTTTATCATGAAATTATGACTATAGACCTAGTATTGGAATATTATTGTTGTTATTCTTAGTAGTAATAAGAGAAGACCAAAGTTTCTTATAACATTTTTCATATGATATCTATATAATATGGATGTCAATTTTATAAGCATACATTTTGAAAAAGGAAATCTGACTATGTCTAGAGGTCGAATCGGTAGAGCGTAGTGGGTTAGTTACAATTGTACACCAAAAAGGTTGGTAGTTGCAATCACAAACCACAATTATTGAACTATGAAAAATAAAAAAAATTATCTATTTGAAGATATTCCATTTAGTGCAAACTAAAATTTTTATATGTATAATTACAGCTCAATTTTATACTAGATTATATATTGTGATTATTTCCACATACAAGCTATCAATCCCCATCAGAAGGTATAAAGGAAAAATATAATGTTAGTAAATCATTACTATATTGTTTGACAATGCATATTGATGACAAAATTCATTAATTTTCTATTTTGTATATGTCATGAAATTTTGGGGATATAAAACAGGTCATGAATAATCATTAGGTTTGACCATAGAATGATGCTTTAACGTTACATGATAATTGTTAGAAGTACATGTTACAACCCAATTTTGGGGTCATATGGTTGGAAATGTAATTTCCCCAATAAATGTATGATTATGGGAATTTGTATGAATTATATGTATTGGATGGATTCCCTTTGCAATATTTTTATTTTTGCATGTGATTTCATGGACCATAAGATTTTAATGAGTCCAATATGATAAAAAGGAAAAGAAGAAATCAAATAACGCATAAATAAGAAAAGAAATTGAGATAATGATGGAAATATGAGAAATATGTGGAAATATAGATAATGGAATCATCATGGATGAGATTTTGAGTCCACATGGTTTCTAATGGTAAAAGGAATCCAAATGAAGAAAATCAAAGATTAAGAGAGAGAAAGTATGTATAAAATATGCCTTATTAAAAGATAACTTTCACATAAAGAAAAGGTTCATTATTTTTTATGTATGGCCCCAAACTTGGCACGACGATAGATTAAGTTATTCTGAAATTTCTTTCAAAATTTGGGATTAAACGAAGCCATAGTTGGAGAGTTGTGGATTTTCCAAATTTTCCTAAAATGAAAATATTTTCCTTAAAATAGAAACCAAACTTTTCTTTGTTTAGGGCACGAGTGATGTGGATCGTTGGATCCCAGATCCATACCTGTCGCTTATCTTCTAGTTCTAGCTGAACTAGGAACAGTCTGCCAAAAGTGGGATCTTTCCACTCAATTTTCCTTGCAAATATTTGCATGCCCAAACAAGTAAATATCATGGTTGAGTCTGAGAGGGAATACCACGCACCCTAGACCCTGGTTCTTTGTGCTTTTGATGCCTAAAAAGGCAGTTAACGATAGGGGTTGGAAAATCCTAAAATCGACCCCCCAACCCTATATATATGCCCCCATCTCGACTCCTCACAATTACACGAACTCAACTGGCTTTTTCCCTACTGCTCTCGTGCCCTGGATCGACAAATTGACATTGCTCCAGTGAGCTCTTGTTACAAAGTGGATTTTAGCATAATAATGAGATAATTACTCTTTTGACCTTATTATACCTACTAATGGTCCCAAATTATGTTTTTTGTGTCTTCATAATCATTATTGAGACTCAAATCCATGATATGGTGACCAATGTCATTTTTATACACATTATAACACTTCAAATTGGATTCATTCATCACTTGGTCCAAAGAATCAAATTGGTCAATCAAACTTTGTCTTTTGATTCTCAAACTTTTTCTAATTGTTCTCCACGTTTTTGTGAAGTTGTGGTCCAAATTTGAGAAAAATTGGACATTCCTACGATTTATTATGTTTTCTAGAAGATAATGTGATGAAAACCATTATTTTTGTCTTTTATTTGACCTTTTTCCATGTCAGCGATCCAAGGCAAGGATCCGGGGGCGATCCCAACCCTTGAATCTGTCCCCAGTGGATTCTGGCCTGATCCAGCGGCCGTGGGTCTGTCTTCTACCTCCCGTTGATTTTGGGGAGAAGAAAAGTCGGCCTTGATGGCCAATCTCCCGCTCTTGACTCTGTTTTGAAAATCTAAGCGAGCCAAAATGCTCCCCTCGCGATTTCGTACTCAACCAAACCTAGTTTGACCAACATTAGTGCTCTGTTGCACCGCTAAACTGACCCCCTCACCTCGCTTTCTCATCCCAGTAGCCATGGCTGCTGCTCTAGTCTTCTAGCCCTAAATCTAGCCTAGTTTCACATATAAAAGGACCTTCGCAGTTTGCAGCAAGTGCACCTTGCTCAGATCTTAGCCTCACACGCCATCTCAGCATAAAACGTCCATTTTCTTGCCCTGATCCCCTGCTACTGCAAACAACACCGCCGCCCAGCCCTGTTGGGTGTTCCTCCTTCTCGTCGCCTCTCATTCATCTTTGACCACCCACGACCTCGCGAGGATGCGACGACCACAGACGGCATGCTCGCGGCCTCCATCGGCCTCTCCTGCGGCCAACCCCCCCTATCCACTGAGATACTCCACCTCCTGTCTAGGCTCGCGGGAGAAGACACAACGTAAGAGGAAGGTCCTGGACTGGTCGGTCCAGGAAAGGAGCCCCAGTCCAAATCTCAGTTAAACTGAGGTCTGAACCAAGAATTCAAGATCGAACCGGCCAATCAAAGGCCTGAACCAAACCCCAAACCATGTGAGCCATCCCGCGTATGTGGAAAAATCTAGGCCGTCCAATCGGCATCCAACGGCCAGTCTTTCTCTGACATAAGGTATTTTATATCTCCTCTCTGACTGGAAATTCAATTAAATGCCCTAATCTTGTTTAAATCGTAGAAAAGGCATCCGAACTCCAAATATGATGAACAAGTAGTCCTTTTTTATCAGAAAAATCCAATGAACCTATTAAAAATACTTTTGAAACCTGATTCCAAACTATGCTCAATGATATATTTAAATCTGATCTCTTGCTCATTTAATTAGTCTAAATGACTCAATGTTGTGATTAGACTTTGGAAACCTTATATCTTCACTCTGATGATTATCTTGAGACATGAAATCGTACTTGTCTATACTAGATCTAATCTTGTTGTCTTAATCACCTTTGAATATTAATCTTATGCCTTGAAGGTAATTTTGATGATATCTTGATAATATGATTGATCTAAATCTTGTGGCATATCTAGATCTTTTGACCTAAATGTTGATCTCTGATCTACTTATCAGAACTTGATCTAATCTTGAAACCCAATGATGTTAGAAATTGATAAATAATCTAAAGACTTGATTTTTGGACTTGCATATTGACCAGGATAATTAGGGTTAACACATGTACCTAGAAAACCTAGGTAGGTCATTCACACTCGAAATACTTGACATTGGAAATAATGTTGGATATATTGAAATATTGGTTGATTATAAGTGAATGACCCAACCCTAAGGTTGACATAGGAAAAGTGTAACCCTAATCTTGAATATTAAACATGATATCCAAATATCTTGATCTTAACCCTTGATCCTATCTTGATGATTTAGGATCTGACTCGAAGGGTCTACCAATTATTTGTTGATTATACTCGAAATCCTCGGTGAAAGGTACACTATTATATAACTCCTCCTTGATTGTATTGAAGATACTTTTATGTATCTCTTGACTGTATGCCTGGCTATTTATTTGGATGAGCTACTGTTCCCTATGATTAGTCTTCTATTTTTCTATACCATATTTTGAAAAACATGAAAACATAAAATGCATGCCCATGATGACTGCCCGTATATTGATAATGATGATGATATTGATAATGTTGATAATGTTGATATTGAGTACAACAACCCCCTCATTTGGATGTGAGACTTGTACAGTTATGTTCCTATGGTGAGAAGGAGCCTAGTGACCTTCCCCATCGCGTTGGGGTAATAGAGTCACAAAATATATAAGCATGCTTCTCGAATTACAACATAATGGGAACTCGTAACAAAAGTTGAATTTCTTGAAAAACCTGTCGAATAAATGTTGGTTTTGCAAATTGCTTGTTATTCTTTTGAATATAAGTCCTACCAAGTATACTTATTTTCTTATAAAGTGTTTTACTTGATTTTGATAGCGTATCGTGGAATTGCATGATTGTGTCTTGATTTTATTGATTTTAGGTAATACCAATGGAATATTAAAATAAGATCGCTTCCACACTCATATACTCTGATGACAAAGACAAATTGGTTATATATTCATATTGGGTTAGTTGTTCTTTAAATATCCAGTTTTTGAGTTATTTATTTCTTATTGTATATGCCAGTGTGATGAATCCTATCAGGCCACTCAGGGATGGGCGCTTTAATCCCTTTACCACTGTCTAGACAGTGAGATTGGGATTGGGGTAAGAGCAGTTCCTTGACAGTTGGTATCAGAGCTTACACACTCCCATATACTTTAAGTAAATAATTTCTCAAGTCTCTTATACCCAAGAAACCCTAAAGTCCATAATGGTGAAAATTGAGGTGTCTAGGCTCGGGGTCCTGGCATAATTTCTCCTATCCGTATTTACGGTGGTTGAGATCCCCCGCTCTACCTAGCCTCAATTGATCCAGAACTGGACCTAAAGGTTCTCTTGAGAAACCTTAGAGAGTCTTCTAGCATCTCATCTCTTCTTCAAGGACAATCCTAAGCCACCCATGTAGATGAAGATTAGGTAGTCTTCTCATCTCATCATGTGGTCCTTTTCATGACCTTTCACCACATGATGTCTCGATTATGGGTAGCTTATGAATGGGAAAAGTAAATATTGCTAAATCTTAAAAGGTGATACGATGATCTGACTTTAATGTGAAAACTTGATTTTGATCAATTAAGCTTGAAAATCAAATACTCATGTATGACTGTTGATATCATGAACACTCGATTTTGACTATGTTTGAGGTTATGATACGGTGAAGTAAGGATGACTTATACCTTATACCTTATTGTTGATAAGGTCCATATTTTCTTGAACGCATGTTGCCCTATTATTGATTAAACCTCAAACATAGTTAAGAAAACTCGTATCCTTTTTATATACATCTTGACTATGTTATCAATTGACTAAGTCTTAGACTAAAAAAATTATGATATAAGACTATGATGAAAAAAGCAATTTTACTATTGATGCTTTTTGTAATCTCGATTTTGATATTCTGATTATGGACCTAAATTTTACACTAGTGTGCTCTAAATCCTTGATTTATAAATTATATCACTACCTTGATCATGAAAGGAAAGGAATGCACATATGATCTTGATTTTGTAAAATCTTGACATTATTGCCCTATTATCTTGAATTTTGATCTTATGACCTTAACATATATGATTTAATTTTTGATACTCTCCCTATTTGAATAAGATCAGTGGATCATGACCAATGTAGGTAATGTGCTAGATTAGGGTAGTAGTTTACTCATGAATCCCCTAACCTAGGTCACATCCCTATTTTGACTACCTCTAAATTTTCATATTGTTGATTATTTAGAATTTGGAAAGGTATTTTCCTTTCACTCTATTTGGATCGGTTGACCTAAGCCTAATAGGTTAAACTCATTGTTGATACTCAATCTTGAATATTGATCTGATAATGACCTTGACATATGGCAATGTTGACTATAGTTTTTGGTTGACTTCCTAGATAGACCTAGGCCTAGATCATTGATTAACCTTGGATACAATGACAAATCTTGATATATTGCTTGAATATTGCTTGAACATTGTTGCTCAAAAATTGAATATAGATGAATGATACCCTGTAAGGTCTAAATCGGAATCTAAACCCTATCTTCAAAATTTTGGACCTATGACTTTTGATCTCGATTCTTGATATTGATTAATGGACTTGTGACTCATGATTATCAATCTCAATACAAATCCTATGGTCACACTATTTGGGCCTTGAAATATATGACTAATGACTTCAAAATCCCAAATCTCAATTTTTTTTTAAATGAGTACTATATTGACTCTCTCAATTTATGACTTAGGGTTTAGCCCTTATTAGGACTAGGGTGGGACTTTCCCATTGAATTTGAGCTCGAAATGATGATATTGAAAGTATGATGTTGTCTTGAAATGTTGAAATGTGAAATCTCAAATCATGGACGTATAACCCCACCTAGGCCAATGGAGAAGCTAGGACCCTGAGATATTGGGATTGAGAGTCACCTTGTGTACTTGATTCAAGTACTCTATTTGTTTGACCTAAAATATGATCTCTCCAAATTTTTGATCAATAGGATGCTTTCCATATTTGTGACTCATAATGACTTTGGACAATATATGTGTTGATCTTAATACTCAATTGCTTGATGATGAAAATGGTGTTAGTACCAAGTTGATTATGATATGGAACATGGAATCCCAATTATGATTATTGGATTACTTGAAATTTGAGGACATGGTTTTGATTTTATGCTTGAGTATGTTCTAGTATTTGAGGATATGATCTAAATTTAGATAAGTCCCAAATTTTCAGGATAAGACTTAGGTTGAATGATCTCGATTTTGAGGTTGTTTTGAATTTTGGGGACAAAATTCCATTTAAGGAGGGAAGGATGTTACAAAGTGGATTTTAGCATAATAATGAGATAATTACTCTTTTGACCTCATTATACCTACTAATGGTCCCAAATTATTTTTTTTGTGTCTTCATAATCATTATTGAGACTCAAATCCATGATATGGTGACCAATGTAGCTTTTATACACATTATAACACTTCAAATTGGATTCATTCATCACTTGGTCCAAAGAATCAAATTGGTCAATCAAACTTTGTCTTATGATTTTCAAACTTTTTCTAATTGTTTTCCACGTTTTTGTGAAGTTGTGGTTCAAATTTGAGAACAATTGGACATTCCTAAGATTTATTATGTTTTCTAGAAGATAATGTGATGAAAACCATTATTTTTGTCTTTTATATGACCTTTTTCCATGTCAGCGATCCCAGGCAAGGATCCGGGAGTGATCCCAACCCTTGAATCTATCCCCAGTGGATTCCGGCCTGATCCAGTGGTTGTGGGTCTGTCTTCTACCTCTCGTTGATTTTGGGGAGAAGACAAGTCGGCCTTGATGGCCAATCTCCCGCTCTTGACTCCATTTTGAAAATCTAAGCGAGCCAAAATGCTCCCCTCGCGATTTCGTACTCAAGCAAACCTAGTTTGACCAACATTAGTGCTTTGTTGCACCGCTAAACTGACCCCCTCACCTCGCTTTCTCATCCCAACAGCCATGGCTGCTGCTCTAGTCCTCTAGCCCTAAATATAGCCTCGTTTCACATATAAAAGGACCTTCGCAGTCCGCAGCAAGTGCACCTTGCTCAGATCTTAGCCTCACACGCCATCTCAGCATAAAACGTCCTTGTTCTTGCCCCGATCCCCTACTGCTGCAAACAGCACCGCCGCCCAGCCCTGTTGGGTGTTCCTTCTCCTCGTCGCCTCTCATCCATCTTTGACCACCCACTACCTTGCGAGGATGCGACGACCACAGACGGCATGCTCGCGGCCTCCATCAGCCTCTCCTGCGGCCACCCCCCTCTCCAGTGAGCTACTCTGCCTCCTGTCTAGGCTCGTGGGGGAAGACACAACGTAAGAGGAAGGTCCTGGACTGGTCGGTCCAGGAAAGGAGCCCCGGTCCAAATCTCAGTTAAATTGAGGTCTGAACCAAGAATTCAAGATCGAACCGGCCAATCAAAGGCCTGAACCAAACCCCAAACCATGTGAGCCACCCCACGTATGTGGACAAATCTAGGACGTCCAATCGGCATCCAACGACCAGTCTTTATCTGACATAAGGTATTTTATATCTCCTCTCTGACTGGAAATTCAAAAAAAAAAATTTGAAGGTAAGCATAGTCAATATACTAAGAAAGCCATACGGCATCTACAGAGACAAGATATTCAAGACATTTTGAGAACAAAGTAGTCAGAAGTACAAACTTGTTACACAAGTTTGATCTGATAAAAAAAGAACGCTTCAGCATGAATTCCTTCCCAACGAGCTGGCCAAAGCAGCTTTCAATCGGAATCCTTCCACAATCGTGGGTAGCACTTGTATAGACGACACTCCAACTACGAAGCCCAAAACAGCCAGAACATAAAGCCTGATAAGCACTGATGTCCTTACCTGGATGACTCTACGTAATGAAGACACCAACCAAAAGCGAGAAGATACATATAACTGGAAAGGGATAAACCTCAACTAGAGACAAAAGGAAAAGAAGCAAGACACACATCAAAACACAACACAAACTAGCACCAAACAGAAAGGGAAAAACAACAAATAGGTACCCGACATTAGAGGGATAGGAGGAAGAGGCCTGAAAGGCACAGCCTCTGTAGATCCGCCAATGCACATAGGAGCAAGCAAAAGGAAAGCATGAGGGGAACAACTCGAGGAATCCCCACCACGACATCCAAAACTTCCCGCCTGTCCCTGCTTGACTCAAGCCTAAACTCAAGAAGCACAAAGACCAGGCCGGGGAGGTAGACGCTCCCATCACCAGCACAAGAACCCCCAAAAATCCCCTGCACCAGCTAACCAGCCGGATCAGGCACCGACCTAACCTCCACCACACCATCAAAACCTGTGACCAAAAGAAAAGAAGATGAATAACCTAGAGAAATTCAATTAAATGCCCTAATCTTGTTTAAATCGTAGAAAACGCATCCGAACTCCAAAAATGATGAACAAGTAGTCCTTTTTTATCAGAAAAATCCAATGAACCTGTTAAAAATACTTTTGAAACCTGATTCCAAACTATGCTCAGTGATATATTTAAATCTGATCTCTTGCTCATTTAATTAGTCTAAATGACTCAATGTTGTGATTAGACTTTGGAAACCTTATATCTTCACTCTGATGATTATCTTGAGACATGAAATCATACTTGCCTATACTATATCTAATCTTGTTGTATTAATCACCTTTGAATATTAATCTTATGCTTTGAAGGTAATTTTGATGATATCTTGATAATATGATTGATCTAAATCTTGTGGCATATCTAGATCTTTTGACCGAAAGGTTGATCTCTGATCTACTTATCAGAACTTGATCTAATCTTGAAACCCAATGATGTTAGAAATTTATTTATAATCTAAAGACTTGATTTTTGGACTTGCATATTGACCATGATAATTAGGGTTAACACATGTACCTAGAAACCCTAGGTAGGTCATTCACACACGAAATACTTGACATTGGAAATAATAGTGGATATATTGAAATATTGGTTGATTATAAGTGAATGACCCAACCCTAAGGTTGACATAGGAAAAGTGTAACCCTAATCTCGAATATTAAATATGATATCCAAATATCTTGATCTTAACCCTTGATCCTATCTTGATGATTTAGGATCTGACTCGAAGGGTCTACCAATTATTTGTTGATTATACTCGAAATCCTCAGTGAAAGGTATGCTATTATATAACTCCTCCTTGATTGTATTGAAGATACTTTTATGTATCTCTTGACCGTATGCTTGGCTATTTATTTGGATGAGCTACTGTTCCCTATGATTAGTCTTCTATTTTTCTATACTATATTTTGAAAAACATGAAAACATAAACTACATGCCCATTATGACTGCCCGTATATTGATAATGATGATGATATTGATAATGTTGATAATGTTGATATTGAGTACAAAAACCCCCTCATTTGGAGGTGAGACTTGTACATTGGCTTCCTATGTTCCTATGGTGAGAAGGAGCCTAGTGACCTTCCCCATCGCGTTGGGGTAATAGAGTCACAAAATATATAAGCATGCTTCTCAAATTACAACATAATGGGAACTCATAATAAAAGTTGAATTGCTTGAAAAACCTGTCGAATAAATGTTGGTTTTGCAAATTGCTTGTTATTCTTTTGAATATAAGTCCTGCCAAGTATACTTATTTTCTTATAAAGTGTTTTACTTGATTTTGATAGCGTACCGTGCAATTGCATGATTGTGTCTTGATTTTATTGATTTTAGGTAATACCAATGGAATATTAAAATAAGATCGCTTCCACACTCATATACTCTGATGACAAAGACAAATTGGTTATATCTTCATATTGGGTTAGTTGTTCTTTAAATATACTGTTTTTGAGTTATTTATTTCTTATTGTATATGCCAGTGTGATGAATCCTATCGGGCCACTCAGGGACGGGCGCTTCAATCCCTTTACCACTATCTAGGAAGTGAGATTGGGATTGGGGTAAGAACAGTTCTGTGATAGTTGGTATTAGAGCTTACACACTCCCATATACTTTAAGTAAATAATTTCTCAAGTCTCTTACACCCAAGAAACCCTAAAGTCCATAATGGTGAAAATTGAGGTGTCTAGGCTCGGGGTCCTGGCATAATTTCTCCTATCTGTATTTACGGTGGTTGAGATCCCCCGCTCTACCTGGCCTCAATTGATCCAGAACTGGACCTAAAGGTTCTCTTGAGAAATCTTAGAGAATCTTCTAGTATCTCATCTCTTCTTTAAGGGCAATCCTAAGCCACCCATGTAGATGAAGATTAGGTAGTCTTCTCATCTCATCATGTGGTCCTTTTCATGACCTTTCACCACATGATGTCTCGATTATGGGTAGCTTATGAATGGGAAAAGTAAATATTGCTAAATCTTGAAAGGTGATACCATGATCTTACTTTAATGTGAAAACTTGATTTTGATCAATTAAGCTTGAAAATCAAATACTCATGTATGATTGTTGATATCATGAACACTCAATTTTGACTATGTTTGAGGTTATGATACAGTGAAATAAGGATGACTTATACCTTATACCTTATTGTTGATAAGGTCCATATTTTCTTAAACGCATGTTGCCCTATTATTGATTAAACCTCAAACATAGTTAAGAAAACTCGTATCCTTTTTATACACATCTTGACTATGTTATCAATTGACTAAATCTTAGACTCACAAAATCATGATATAAGACTATGTTGCAAAAAGCAATTTTACTATTGATGCTTTTTGTAATCTCAATTTTGATATTCTGATTATGGACCTAAATTTTACACTAGTGTGCTCTAAATCCTTGATTTATAAATTATATCACTACCTTGATCATGAAAGGAAAGGAATGCAAATATGATCTTGATTTTGTAAAATCTTGACATTATTGCCCTATTATCTTGAATTTTGATCTTATGACCTTAACATATATGATTTAATTTTTGATACTCTCCCTATTTGAATAAGATCAGTGGATCATGACCAATGTAGGTAATGTGCTAGATTAGGGTAGTAGTTTACTCATGACTCCCCTAACCTAGGTCACATCCCTATTTTGACTACCTCTAAGTTTTCATATTGTTGATTATTTAGAATTTGGAAAGGTATTTTCCTTTCACTCTCTTTGGATTGGTTGACCTAAGCCTAAAGGTTAAACTCATTGTTGATACTCAATCTTGAATATTGATCTGATAATGACCTTGACATATGGAAATGTTGACTATAGTTTTTGGTTGACTTCCTAGATAGACCTAATCCTAGATCATTCATTAACCTTGGATACAATGAAAATGACAAATCTTGATATATTGCTTGAATATTGCTTCAACATTGTTGCTCAAAAATTGAATATAGATGAATGATACCCCCTAAGGTCTAAATAGGAATCTAAACCCTAGCTTCAAAATTTTGGACCTATGACTTTTGATCTCGATTCTTGATATTGATTAATGGACTTGTGACTCATGATTATCAATCTCAATACAAATCCTATGATCACACTATTTGGGCCTTGAAATATATGACTAATGACTTCAAAATCCCAAATCTCAATTTTTTTTTGAAATGAGTACTATATTGACTCTCTCAATTTATGACTTAGGGTTTAGCTCTCATTAGGACTAGGGTGGGACTTTCCCATTGAATTTGAGCTCGAAATGATGATATTGAAAGTATGATGTTGTCTTGAAATGTTGAAATGTGAAATCTCAAATCATGGACGTATAACCCCACCTAGGCCAATGGAGAAGCTAGGACCCTGAGATATTGGGATTGAGAGTCACCTTGTATACTTGATTCAAGTACTCTATTTGTTTGACCTAAAATATGATCTCTCCAAATTTTTGATCAATAGGATGCTTTCCATATTTGTGACTCATAATGACTTTGGACAATATATGTGTTGATCTTAATACTCAATTGCTTGATGATGAAAATGGTGTTAGTACCAAGTTGATTATGATGTGGAACATGGAATCCCAATTATGATTATTGGATTACTTGAAATTTGAGGACATGGTTTTGATTTTATACTTGAGTATGTTCTAGTATTTGAGGATATGATTTGAATTTAGATAAGTCCCAAATTTTGAGGATACAACTTAGGTTGAATGATCTCGATTTTGAGGTTGTTTTGAATTTTGGGGACAAAATTCCATTTAAGGAGGGAAGGATGTTACAAAGTGGATTTTAGCATAATAATGAGATAATTACTCTTTTGACCTCATTATACCTACTAATGGTCCCAAATTATTTTTTTTGTGTCTTCATAATCATTATTGAGACTCAAATCCATGATATGGTGACCAATGTAGTTTTTATACACATTATAACACTTCAAATTGGATTCATTCATCACTGGGTCCAAAGAATCAAATTGGTCAATCAAACTTTGTCTTTTGATTTTCAAACTTTTTCTAATTGTTCTCCACGTTTTTGTGAAGTTGTGGATCAAATTTGAGAACAATTGGACATTCCTACGATTTATTATGTTTTCTAGAAGATAATGTGATGAAAACCATTATTTTTGTCTTTTATTTGACCTTTTTCCATGTCAGCGATCCAAGGCAAGGATCTGGGGGCGATCCCAGCCCTTGAATCTATCCCCAGTGGATTCTGGCCTGATCTAGCGGCTGTGGGTCTGTCTTCTACCTCCTGTTGATTTCGGGGAGAAGACAAGTCTGCCTTGATGGCCAATCTCCCGCTCTTAACACCGTTTTGAAAATCTAAGCGAGCCAAAATGCTCCCCTCACGATTTCGTACTCAACCAAACCTAGTTTGACCAACATTAGTGCTCTGTTGTGCCGCTAAACTGACCCCCTCGCCTTGCTTTCTCATCCCAGCAGCCATGGCTGCTGCTCTAGTCCTCTAGCCCTAAATCTAGCCTCATTTCACATACAAAAGGATCTTCGCAGTCCGCAGCAAGTGCACCTTACTCAGATCTTAGCCTCACACGCCATCTCAGCATAAAACGTCCCAGTTCTTTCCCTGATGCCCTGCTACTACAAACAGCACCGCCGCCCATCCCTGTTGGGTGTTCCTCCTCCTCGTCGCCTCTCATCCATCTTTGACCACCCACGACCTCGTGAGGATGTGACGACCACAGACGGCATGCTCGCGGCCTCCATCGGCCTCTCCTGCGGCCAACCCCCCCCCCCCTCTAGTGAGATACTCCGCCTCCTGTCTAGGCTTGCAGGGGAAGACACAACGTAAGAGGAAGGTCCTGGACTGGTCGGTCCAGGAAAGGAGCCCCGGTCCAAATCTCAGTTAAACTGAGGTCTGAACCAAGAATTCAAGATCGAACCGGCCAATCAACGGCCTGAACCAAACCCCAAATCATGTGAGCCACCCCGCGTATGTGGACAAATCTAGGCCGTCCAATCGGCATCCAACGGCTAGTCTTTATCTGACATAAGGTATTTTATATCTCCTCTCTGACTGGAAATTCAATTAAATGCCCTAATCTTGTTTAAATCGTAGAAAACACATATGAACTCCAAAAATGATGAACAAGTAGTCCTTTTTTATCAGAAAAATCCAAAGAACCTGTTAAAAATACTTTTGAAACCTGATTCCAAACTATGCTCAATGATATATTTAAATCTGATCTCTTGCTCATTGAATTAGTCTAAATGACTCAATGTTGTGATTAGACTTTGGAAACCTTATATCTTTACTCTGATGATTATCTTGAGACATGAAATCATACTTGTCTATACTAGATCCAATATTGTTGTCTTAATCACCTTTGAATATTAATCTTATGCCTTGAAGGTAATTTTGATGATATCTTTATAATATGATTGATCTAAATCTTGTGGCATATCTAGATATTTTGACCTAAAGGTTGATCTCTGATCTACTTATCAGAACTTGATCTAATCTTGAAACCCAATGATGTTAGAGCTTGATAAATAATCTAAAGACTTGATTTTTGGACTTGCATATTGACCAGGATAATTAGGGTTAACACATGTACCTAGAAAACCTATGTAGGTCATTCACACTCGAAATACTTGACATTGGAAATAATGTTGGATATATTGAAATATTGGTTGATTATAAGTGAATGACCCAACCCTAAGGTTGACATAGGAAAAGTGTAACCCTAATCTCAAATATTAAACATGATATCCAAATATCTTGATCTTAACCCTTGATCCTATCTTGATGATTTAGGATCTGACTCGAAGGGTCTACCAATTATTTGTTGATTATACTCGAAATCCTCGGTGAAAGGTACGCTATTATATAACTCATCCTTGATTGTATTGAAGATACTTTTATGTATCTCTTGACCGTATGCTTGGCTATTTATTTGGATGAGCTCCTGTTCCCTATGACTAGTCTTCTATTTTTCTATACTATATTTTGAAAAACATGAAAACATAAAATGCATGCCCATTATGACTGCCTGTATATTGATAATTATGATGATATTGATAATGTTGATATTGAGTACAACAACCCCCTCATTTGGAGGTGAGACTTGTACATTGGCTTCCTATGTTCCTATGGTGAGAAGGAGCCTAGTGACCTTCCCCATCACGTTGGGGTAATTGAGTCACAAAATATATAAGCATGCTTCTCAAATTACAGCATAATGGGAACTAGTAATAAAAGTTGAATTGCTTGAAAAACCTGTCGAATAAATGTTGGTTTTGCAAATTGCTTGTTATTATTTTGAATATAAGTCCTTCCAAGTATACTTATTTTCTTATAAAGTGTTTTAGTTGATTTTGATAGTGTACCATGCAATTGCATGATTGTGTCTTGATTTTATTGATTTTAGGTAATACCAATGGAATATTAAAATAAGATCGCTTCCACACTCATATACTCTGATGACAAAGACAAATTGGTTATATCTTCATATTGGGTTAGTTGTTCTTTAAATATCTAGTTTTTGAGTTATTTATTTCTTATTGTATATGCCAGTGTGATGAATCCTATCGGGCCACTCAGGGACGGGCGCTTCAATCCCTTTACCACTGTCTAGGCAGTGAGATTGGGATTGGGGTAAGAACAGTCCCGTGATAGCTCTCAACCGGGGCACCACCGCTAGTAGCCTGTTGGATCAGGTAAGGATGAAAGAGCAGCTGTCGTTCGATCGTGGTCAACAGTGAATCACGTGGAGAATCGATGGCCCAGAAGCACTCTGCTACTTTGAAGGTTGTTAGTGGGCGCAAGCTGTGCGAGCCACGTGATCTCACTCAGTTAGCAAAGACTCACGATCCAACGACCTTCATTTTTCTAAATAATCCCAGGTTGGTCACCTCTCTAGTCGAAATACAAGAAAATTATGGAATCTTGCATAATTCGCTAAAAATAGATCATTTGGCCAAAAAAAGAGTAAATAGTGATTTTTTATCAAAACAATACGTAGAATCTAATAAAAACGGAATTGGAGCATGATACTACTTACAATTTTAAAATTACACAAAGTTTCCACTTTTAATGTATTATGTTAAGGTAAAACCCTAATTTGATATGGAACTCGGATTTAATGGCTCTTTTGGGTTATTCTAAGTAATATTAACCTGTTGAGCATAAAAGAGAGAGTTAATTTTGAAAAAGGTAATTTTATGCTTGATTTAGGGTTTTATGGACATGATTATGTTTAGAAACCCTAATTTGGGAAAATATGGGTTTTAATGGTTTTAAATCCGTAAATGTAGTTATGCAATAGAGATTTGATGATCTCAAACTTGATTTAAGATTAAAGAACCCTTAATGAGGATAATTGGATAATTAGGGTTTTGTAAATAAGGAATATGTTTTAGGGTTTGTAGCCTAAAAAGGCAATAAAGTTGGATAAAGAAACCCTAATGAAACCCAAGGGATTGGAAGCCTTAGAAAGTACCCTCATGTTGATAAGAAGGTGTTGACATTAGGTAATCTATATATTTCAGGAATTAAGGATTGTTTGCAATAAACTACTAGCTTGGATAACTTGTTGAATTGGAATTCTTTTGCTTAAGAACAAGTATGTGGTTACATTTATGATTAAATCGCTTTAGTTTCCCAGCGATTCCTGAAATTTTATCGATTGAATGGAATAATTGCTTGATTGCCTTTTATTTCATGCAATTATAAAGTGACTATGACTATCACCATAATTATATGTGCATAACTAGCTCAGATCCTGGTCCTCCTCTATATCTCTGATGATGATGAAATAGATGATCTAGTACATGGTCTACCTGTGAGGTAGGATCATTACGTTATCACAAGTCAGGTATTGGACTACCTTTGGGTAGGGCCGTGTGACTCCACAACCCTATGTTTTGATCTACCTGTAAGGTAGGATCATGGGGGTTAGTTGAGATCTACCATATGAGAGGTAGTATCTATGTCCACTATAAGGATAACACAGAGGCTAGGGTATGTAAGGATTGAGTAGTCATGTTTAAAGCATAAAGTTGTTTTTTTAAATCATAATTTCTTGCAATATGTTGTTACAATTAAATGCAAGACTATTGTTTCCCCCACATACCAGTATAATTCGTTACATTGACTGCCGTTTTGTTTGTCGGCATTTTAGGTTTATCAAGAAAATGTATATTCCTTTAAAGTGACAATGATGGAATAAAGCTCAATAAAGATTGGAGGATTTTAGATAGATAGATGTTATATGGGGTAAAAGTCCCTTAACTCCTATATTTTGCAAGGTATGAGAAAAGAAAAATTTTATTCCATTTTGAAGCTTAGTTTTTGTAGAATTTATTATTTATTGTTGATTATTTGCAAAACCACTGATCTTGTTTTGGGATAACACCTCTGACCTTTTGGTATCCCTTAATTGGGGGTTACCGGGAAGCAGGGTCGTTACAGTACACGTAGCAAAATGAAACCTGATAAGATGTTTTTGTGATGTTTTTTTAACTTATGAAGGAAAATTTTAGAAGGATATATATTGAAAATGGTGCATTACATTTACGTAAGGGATGTATATAACAGATTGTGGTATTTCTTATGAGGTTTCCATGATAGATATTCATTTTATTACAAAAAATAATAATTAAATATGATTCCAAATGGCATGCATGATAGATGTCTAATATGTTATTCGAGTATTCAAAATTATATTTTAGCTAATCAAGATTTATTTATTATGTATCATCCAAAAGTTCTATCCATTAAGTAATAACTCATGCATACGCTCAATATATTAATTTCTATGGAGAAATTTGAATTACTGGAGGAATTTACAATGTTAAACTATATTTATGAAAGATTAAAATTATTCTAGTTGGGTTTTTTGATGTAATAAACAATAAAATTATTATTAAATCAGAAATTTGATGTTTATCAAAGACTTTTTTGGCATACATAAATTTTCCTAATATGTAGTAGTATGTCTTTATGTGATTTCTAATAGTAATCATCCTCTACACCATATATAATGCCACCTACAAAAATTCTACACGTCAACATGCCTCAACACCACCTTAGGTCTTCATTTCAACCATCCACTAGGTTTCCTCCCTACAAATGTCACCCTCAGATCCATTCAAAGTAATGGATTTGCAAGGACAATGTTTTAAATGGGATCCTCTTTTTTATAAGTTTCATAGGGAAATGGATCTAGGTTGACACTACTAAAAAAATGTATCATAACATGTTTGGTTTTCAACTCGTTGTTTCTTAATTTCTCAATTTATGTGTGTCATCCTTGCGTAGGGGTCATGCTAATCTTCTCTGTATCATTCCAATTTTATTGGATGTCTCCGGAGAGACAATTGTATTCACAACACTCAATTTTATGTGGCCTAGAAATAGGGCCTACAAACATGGACTCATTAGTCCAAAACTCACATTTGACAACTTGGTTTTAGATAATTGGAGTTTGAAGGCTATCAAGAACTTTTGAATGTGAAAAAGATAAGACTCAATATTATTTGAATATAGTAAGGTATCATCAATGGAAAGAAGAAACCATTATTTGAGTATGTTAAATACTATTTGAAGGTGGATACAATCAGACTCAATGTTATTTAAGTATATCAAATATTATTTGATGAACTCATCTAGAAAGACAAGAAGACACCATTAATCAAGTTCACAATTATTGATTGTTTGATCCAAATGACATGACCAAGAATTCACATTTCCTATATCTACATAGAAATCTAGTTCTAAGGACATCTTCATCCTTAACATTGAGTTGGTGGTAATTAGACTGAAGGTCAATTTTCACAAAGACTTGACCATAATGAAGTTGATAAAATAGGTCACTAATTTGTTGTAGTGGCTATTTTTTCATTCACAAAGGCTTGGTTTATTATGAGATAATCTATACAAATGTAAGGGGATCCATACTTTTTCTTGACAAAAGTGTGGGTGCTCCTCTCGGGGATTGAATCAGGGAAAGTCGTAAAATTGTTTATTTAGTTTGATAAACTTAGTTGGATCTATCTAATAAGGTGTTTGAGATATTGGGGTGTAGTATTGGTGAATGACTTAATCAAAATATAAATGTCAAGATTGGGTGCTAGCCCAAGGAGTTACTTAGGAAATACACTTGTTTACTAAATAAGTGAGGAAATATTTTCTAGGAATCTCATATCTAAAGTCACTAGGTATGATTTACACCCTTCAATCATCAAGTATTGCGCTTTAATTGAGAAAATTTAAATGTTTCACTCCGTGTGCTCTCTTCCATAAATTAAAATAGTTGGTAGATGGGTAATAGAAATGATAACTTTCTTGGCATTAAAATCAAGAATATATGGTATTTATACATCGAATTCATCCCAAGTATAAGGTCAAAGTCTTTTATGTCTTGGAGGATAAGGTCAAACTCTAGCCGACTACCATCATTTTAGATAGGAATCTTTCCTACAATGTAGTAGGAGGTTTAAGGTCTCCCACTGTGCTTCTTACATCAAGTATGAAACCCAAATCTCATATTTCTATGTTTAACATAGAAGTTAGACTCTTACACATAAATGTATTTTTAGACCTAGAGTGTAAGGGTATGATAATAGAATGATTGCGTGTACATTATGGAGGGAAATATGGCTATAAAATAGGAAGAAAACTAAAATTTTACTACCATATTCTCCACAAACTAATGTTTCACAACAATAAGATGGGAATGATGGTTTTGAGATTATACCTGATCTTGGAAAAGTCCAACGACATCTCCTCATAGTTGTTGATGCACAATTGTGTTCTAGTTGTACTGGGATTCATCTATTGCACCCCCCGATCTGCACCACAGACAGTAGGTTGACGTTGTCTTCCTAGTTAGAAAAGTATCCATGCCTCGAGAGAAGTCCACACGGGCTGCCTAGAAATTGCCATACTAGAACAGACAGGAAGGAGCTCTCACTCGCGTTAGTGTACTAGTCACCAAATTACTCTCCTATAATTATTTCTCTCTTGCTATCCCTCCCTTTAGCGGGTAGGACTTGCTCGAGCTCTCTATTGGTTACCACAACTGGACACGACAACAATTATCAAAGGCAATTGAGTTGTGCTCTTGGAAGCCCTCAATACCCCTCTATTAATAGGAGGGTTAGGGTCTGGGTTCTCAGACTGTGTGGGAGTGGAAGGGACTGGAGATCATGAATTATCGCAACCTGCATATGTCAAACCGATCGGTTGGTGACCGAACCGATTAGTTCACATGCGAGCCGAGTAGTTCTCTTGCTAAACTGGTCATTTTGCCATATTTCCCAATCACATATGAATGAGTAAATTTGAATCTAATTATTGCACAACATGACGTTAGCATTAATCCTTGATGCAATGGAATTTCTTCACAAACTAGTTGATATCCCTTATTCAGGATTATGGTGGATTATGTTAAAGCACACCAAATGACTTGTGATGAGTGTAGCGACTTTAGGTCTAAGAACCACAATCAACACCAACACTGTGAGACCTAACTATGACTATCATTACAATGATTTCCATGTGTTACTCTCATAGTGGGTCTGTCCGACCACTGGTCTCCATCATGTATCTGTGTGCTTGGCTTGATATCACATATCATGACTAATGAGAATATGTCATCATCCAATGCACACTCTAGTATTATATGTTATTAAAACTGACAAAGGACATCATGAGAATGTATATAATCTTAACATCTATGTGATCTCACTGTCCAAGTCACGTACTTGAAGACATACATCATTGAGTAATGTCATTCTCTAGACATTTATTATGTTGCATCATTATCTCATAACTAAATGAAAAACGATAAATTGGAAGCTTGCCTTTTATTAATAATTAAATCATTTACACATTATGCCATTACAATCATCATATGATTTCTCGAGGAAGATGTACCAAAACATTATGCTTGCATACACACATAATATGTATAAGATTTTTCAAAAATAAATTTAGTTGTAATATTGGTATTATTAGAATAAGTTAAATATAAAGGTTACTTTCCATCAATATATTTCCATTCATATTTGATTCTTGGACATTCAAGGAAACACACAAACATTAATGTGCTTCACTGGTTTGACACAATATGAGCATGGAAATAAGTGTCTCTTAAGTGTTCCTCCTTCTTACAAAAGTGTCAGACTAGTGCTTAGAACAAGTAGAGTTATCAAACGTGGTATTTGATTTAGTTTTGGCACCTATAAGCATCAAAGTTTTGGTCTTGGCATCTATTTTGGCATATATTTTGATTCTATGCAGCACATCTATTGAATCATGGTTCATGCCCTATTTGGAGTTCTAGTGCAAGCCACATTTGTGGTTATTTCATGTTCTCTATTGTTTTCTAAGAAGTGGAATTCTTGTTGACTTTGTGTTGATTCATGTTCTTACCAATAATGTTTTGGTATTTGTATTAATGCTTAGACTTAGTAGGTACAACATCCATTAGTCCTAGGTATTCTAGGATATGCTATGTGGCATTCCTTGTCCTATCCCTAAGGCATCCATGTATGCATGGTCTAAGCATCCATAAAGGAGGTGCGTTTTGGATGAGAAGACAAAGAATGTTAGGTTAAGTGGAGCTTGTCAATGAAAAGGTCTAGTTTATCTCCCCAAAATAGTTTTTTTGCATATCACTCTAATTAAAGGATAATTGTTGGATATATTCGAGAACCAATTTGTTATCTTGGGTAAGTGTAATGCCCCTCCAATCACATATATATCGACAGAAGAAAACCCCATGTTCTCCGTAACACGGGTCACTCGACTTAGAGGAATGTCAAGAAAACATGATATACATAACAATAAGATAAATGAAATTCCATGCATTAATTGGAAAAATAGATTCATACATTGTTCTTGAAAGGAAAAGCATAAATTGTCTCATCTTGATTTTAAACCTAATACATGTATGCTAAGAAAATATAAATCATGAAATGAAATTAGACTAGATGATGTATTGAGTGGTAGATGGAACCCCACCAAGCTAAAGTCTCCTTTGATGTCAGCTACTTTGAAGGGATTGCTTTAGTTCTCCTTTGATCCTTAATCTAGGGACATATGGTCCCATGGCCATGTGAAACAAAGCAACAAGGTAAGTAAGAGACACTATGCATTTTATAATAATTCAAAAGTAAGCATATACTCTTGAGATGAAATAAACTTGACACAACTTCACATTAATAATTACCATTTCACTTTATCTTTCATTACATCAATGGATAAAAAAAAGATACCATTGTTGGATCTAGGGCTCTAGAGCATCAAAATTCTCACAAGAATAATTAGATCTACAAATTATATCAATTGAAATCAAATGCTTAAGATCAATTTGAAGTCCTATCTAAGAAAGCATAGCAAGGATGAAAGAGATTTACAAGAATATGGAGGTAGCTCTCTTACAACATGCCTAACTCACTCATAATCACAAAATTCTTTGTAAATGAGGGAGAGAAACAGGCTCAAAGGGTTGTATCACACTCAACTATATCAAGGGCCAAGGATATCATGAATGAGCAAACATGGAATGAACTCCAAGGGGTCCTATTTATATATGGGGCCATTCCTTTGAGTGTGGGATCACTTAAGAATGAAAAATAGTCATTTTACAACTTGAAATAGATGTATTTTTGTTTCTAACAACTCTCCAATGGTTGGAATCAATTTTTCTACATTTTGTGTACAATACATTCGGTCGAGTTTCAATAAAGATAACTCAATCGATCCACTAACCAACAAAGTCAATTTTCAAACTATCGGTCAAGTTTGTTTTGGGAAACTCAACTAATGAGTCAATATTAGTTTTATTTAGTTGATCGACTAGTTGAGTTCTGTGAGTGTACAACTCAACTAATTGATTATTTTAGATAATCCATCACTAGATTGATTGAGATACAAACTCGATTTATTGATCATTTTAGAGAATCCATCACTGGATCGGTCAAGATTCAAACTCGACCGACAAAGTTGTTTTGACAAAAATGATTTTTGATTGACCAAACATTGGAATTAAGTGTCCCAAATTTTTTGTCATCTTGGTTACAAGTCATATCATCAATACAAGTGATTACAAAAATACTCTAATTTTACTTGGATTGATTTATCAAAGAGCACACTTGCATTGCTTTTGACTTGAACTTGGACAAGCTAGGGCTTGTGTAATTTGATCCTTTTCATGTACCTAAAGCCTAAAATCAATCTTGAACAAACATATTAGATTCATAGGAATGGAATGGTTAAGTCATTATCAAAATATGGACAATGTTAAACTCACAAGTCAACAACCATATGCATTCTCTATATAATTGCCCACATGGGGAAGATCATTCTCGGAAAGCTCGCCATTGCTAGGAAGCCCTTAATGACCACACGATCCATCATTGTGAGAAGCATATAGTAAGTTAATGAATTATCTTATCTCAATCTTTAACATCATTATTCTTATCTTCCCATCAATGTAAATTGTCCTCATCCAATAATTCCACCAAATTGCTCATCAGGCATGTTAAGGCTCATCTTAGTGGTACCAAAGTGCTCATCAATGCCATAAAGACAAAATAACATCAAGAGGAACAATTCACAAATTAATCTCATTATATTAATCATCATGGTATTTCTCCCTCTTAATCTTGAAAATATTATTACATGATTTACATGATTCTTTCTTCAATTTCATAATCATTACAAGAGTGTAGCATTAAACTAATGAGCATCAGTGATAAGCATAGGACTTTTAATGATTATAGCAAACAAAATGCAATAACAAAATCGGATGCATCATCATTATCTTAATTTCATTCATGAACTTTGAATTCAAAGCATAATCCTAAACCATACATAACAATGAATTCATCCAAAGTACATATGCATAACGGCATGACCCGCTTACCTAGAGCAAAGAAAATTCTAGTTTTATCTCACTGGTCTTGAGTCAATCCTAAGTTACCTAAAAGTACATGATTTATATTAATTATCACCTTCCACACTATCCTAAACCCAAATTTGAGTAATTTTAATAAAACATGCTCAGAGAAGATGGAATTAGGGTTTGAAAGCAAGAAAATCAGGTTCCTAATTGAAATTCCTTTTCAAAGGTTATTTATTCATATATACTGATGAATATTAATTTACTATGATTATTTGGAAAACTGACCAATTAGAAAATTAAACAAATCCATGTAGATAAACCAACCTTGAAAATAGTTGGTGCACCCTCATGAGGTGTGCTAATGTTTGCCTGCCACATGGACGAAGGCTCATCCAAAACCAAAATGTGGTGCAATGAGGCATTGGTAACAACATGACCAAATTGCACATGCATGGTTGTTGCTTTGATTATCTTGACTAGGGTAAAACCATTAAATGACCACTGGGATTGCCTTATCTAGATCTGCAAGAACTCGACAACATGGTGGTTGATATCCTAAAATCTCTGATTCAAAGTTCCCTTCATTTGAGATATGGATGAATACCAAATGAATATTAGATTCCCTAGTCACCAAACGATCTTAGATACCCTTGTATTGATCATATGATGGTCGGAGTCACCTGAACAACTTATTGCTATAGTTGGCTGATTGGATAATCATGAAACTGAAAAGTATAGGGAAAAGAATGAAAATGATACACTGGACAGTTTTGAGATGGTCCACCGAAGAGTAGGAAGAATTTAGACCTAAACGATGATGTTATAAAACTCCAAGGATGTTGTACACTAGCCCGAAATAGGGGAAGGAGAGTGAAAATCCAAAATCATAGGAACACATCAGAAAATCATCAGCTAAATTAGGGAAAACAACCTTCAGAGAAAGGCAAAGACAAAGGGCTAGTTTTTGTGTTTGGGGAAGCACATATAAGTTGACATGGCAATTTGTAGGCGAGTACATCAACATCATGTATATGATGTAGCGACTCAGGTCAAACCAGGGTGAAGAGGTGATTAGAAATGATTTAGGGGGTGTTGGTGATTCTTACCATTAGTTTAATTGAGCTGGGGTGGTCGGAGTTGGGAGGAGTAGATCATCATTGCCGAAAATAAAATTTGAGTAGGTGGTGCTGGCTTAGGGATGGGAGATCAGATTTGAGGATGAGGAGAGATTCCAGAGAGCCTTTGGTTGTTTATGACCCTTTAAATAGGGAAGGGAGGCATCCAAGTGGCGGTGCTAATTCTGGTGGTGAGGGGATTCCTAGCTGTAATATGTGTTTCTTCTATAGGGAACAAAGTCCCCTCAATCCAAGGCTCGTTAGGTTCAGGTGGATATCCTAAATACAATGACAAAACAAATTCTAGAAAAGGAGCTCTGTTGAGGGAGTTCAGGGTCGGCGAAGGAATTGCAATCATATTGTCTATTTTTGGTCTCCTATTGGAAGTAGGAGATGCCTCTAGGGATGTTTGATGGGTATCCAACGACAGAAAAGGGAATCTTCATCAAACAGGTGGTCGTGAAATGAAGCATAGTCAAAATCAACAAAATAAATGGTGTGTGACGTTTAGCTAATTGCTTTCTAGGTTAAATCAGACTATAAATCCAAAAATTCAATTAAACCTTTAATTCTAACCTTCATAATTAATTCAAAGCATCAAATGAAGTCCTATTGACCTAAAATATGAACCACATGTTAATTAGAGAGTCTAGAATCTTCCTATCTTGTTAGGTTGTATATACATTTTGTTCATTAAAATCACAAATTTCATTATCATAATGCATATATTATTAAAAGGTGAGATTAATGGAATTATCATTTCCTTATATACTTAGTTGAACCAAAATTATAGGTTAAGATACTAATTCATTATATTGGGATTTAAAGGTCACATTAAGTTCTATTTGATAAATGAAAACTTAAATTTGCAAATTAGAGTTTCCCATTAAGGATCATTGATTAGTTTAAACTTTGAGTATGTTACAATTCTATCACCTTAAATAAACTTCATCCTCAACATTTTCACATACTATGCACCTTAGGGTTTTCCATATTCCCATAGTATCATAACATATTATTCAACATCTCATGACTATACATATATATGGCTTATTGATAAAGTCATAATCTAAAGGTGACAATCTTAAACCATACCTTGATCATTTTTCCTCATACATGTTCATTGCAAAGAGTCTATCGTGACTCTTAGGAGCTAGGTTATGGTTCCAAGCTTCTTTCATCTATATCTTAGGGAAATCCAACTTTATGTGTCTAGGCTCTCCACAATAATATCATAATTGTACCAAACCTACACAACCCTCCATGGACACTCTTAAAAGTTGAGCATTGTGATTTCTCCTAGAAAGTAGGGGCTTCAACGTCATGAGCCTTCCTCTTATTTTTGGGAGGTTTATGTTGATATTGGTTGTTCTTATGAGGAGCTTCCTTCTTGTAGAACCTTTTGGGACGGCCTTCTAGCTCTAGGGCGGCATCAAAAGTAACCTGAAGGTTTTGTGGCCTTTTCCTGGCAGGACAAAGCTTCGATTAGGCTTGAGTCCTCAGATGAATTTCTATGTTCTGTGTCACTCATCATAATCATAACCACACTTATGTATGACCCTAAACTTCATCGCATATTGAGCCACTGTCATATCACCAACCTGAGCTAAGATTGGAACACTCTAGCTCCTTATTCTCTATCATGGAGCATACACATAGTGCTCTTAGAAGGCTTCCACAAAACCTTCCCACATGAGTGCAGGTGAATCAGTCACTCTTGAGTTGAGGAAGTTCTCCCACCATGTGCGGGTTGCGCCCTTCGGCATTTGGGTTACAAAGCAAACCCTAGAATGTTGGGGACAATCTAGGTCACGAAGCAATGCTCCATGATTCTAATACGTTCTTCTCCCTTGGTGATGGCATCTTCTTCTCCTTCTCTAGAAAAGGAGTCACGCCTTATCTTCAAGAAGTCCACTATAGTCAGCTCATGCTATCTGGGTTGATGTTGTCCTTGTCCAATGGCATTAGTGAGCATTTAGACTAAGTCCTCCAAGGTTGCCTTAGGGTTCCTTCTTGGTCCACTTCCCTCACTAGAAGAGCTAGTACCATCTTCCTTATCCTTTCCCGTGTCAGGTCTCTTAGGGTCCATTTAGAAAAACAAGTTATACCTAGGGTTATAACATGTGAATATTTATCTTATTGGCCATCTACTCATGTCTCTGATACCATATTGTAACACCCCTCTATGCACATATATACCAGTGTAAGCAAACCCCATGTTGTGCATAACAAGGGTCACTCGGCTTTGAGGAACGTCAAAAAAGCATGATATACATAGCATTAAGATTAATGAAACACCATGCATTATTTGGAAAAATTGATTCATACATTGTTATTGAAAGGGAAAATGTAAACTGTCTCATCTTGATTTCAAACCTAATACATGTAGGCTAAACAAATATATAACATGAAATGAAACTGGACTAGATGATCTATTGAGTGGTAGATGGAAGCCCACCAGGATAAAGTCTCATTTGATGTGAGCTACTTTGAAGGGATAGCTTCAGTTCTCCTTTGATCCTTGATCTAGGGACATATCATCCCATGGCCATGCGAAACAAAGAAATAATGTAAGTAAGAAACACTATGCATTTTATAAGAACTGAAAAGTAAACACATACACTTGAACTGAAATTAACTTGACATGACTTCACATTAAGAATTATCATTACACTTTAGCTTTCATTACATCAATGGATTATGAAATGTTACGATATACATTCTCTATAAAACATCACACATAGGGCACATCATGCTCGGAAAACCCATCACTTCTCATAAGCCTATATCAACCATACGATCCATCATTGCAAGAATCATATAATAAGTTACTTCATTCTCTTATCTTAATCATTAAAATCATTGTTTTTATCTTGCCATAAATTTAAATTGTACTCATCCGATAATTGCACCAAAGTGCTCATTAGGCCAGTTATGTCTCACCTTAGTTGCACCAAAGTGCTCATCAATGCAATAAAGACAAAATAACACCAAGAGGAACAATTCACAAGTTAAGTGCATTACCTTAATCCTCATGGGATTTCTCCCTCTTAGTCTTGAAATTATCATAACATGATTTACATGATTCTTACTTCAATTTCTTAATCATTACAAGCACATAGAATTAAACTAATGAACATAAGTGTTAAGAATAGGACTTTGTATGATTATAGAAAACAACATGCAATAATAAAATCTGAGGCATCATCATTATCTTAATTTCATTCATGAACATGGAATTTAAAGCATAACCACAAAAGGTACGTAACATGCAATTCATCCAAAATACATATGCATAGTGGCATGGCCACTTACCTGGAGAAAATCAAATCCTAATTAGTCTCCCTGGTCTTGAGTCAATCCTAAGTTCCCTAAAATTACATGATTTACACTAATTATCACCTTCAACACGATTCCAAAGACCAATTTGGGTCTTTTAATGAAAAATGGTCAGAGAATATGGAATCAAGGTTTGAAAGCTAGAAAATCAAGTTCCTCTTTGAAAATCCTTACCAAAGACTATTTATTCATCTTTTTTCTAATGAATGATTAATTTACTATGTGTATTTGGAAAACTAACCAATCAGAAAATGAAACCAATCCATGTAGATAAACTAGCCCTAAAAAGAGATGATGCACCCTCATGAGGTTTGCTAATGTCTGCCTAACACATGGAAAATGACTCATCCAAAACCAAAACATGGCCCATTGAGGCATCGGTGGACCAAAATATTGATGCATGGCTGATGCTAAGATTAGCTTGACTAGGATAAAATTGTTAAATGACCACTAGGATTGCCTTCTCTGAACCTGCAAGAACTCAATAACACAATGGTTGAGAGCCTAAAATCTCTGATCCAAAGTTCCCTTCCTTCGATCTATGAATGAAAACCAAGTGAATATTAGACTTCCTAGTCACCAAACGATCTCAAAGACCCCTTGTACTGACTCTATGGTGGTCTGGGTCACATGAATAACTTTTCATTGTAGCTGGCAGACTGGATGATCACAATACTAAGAAAATACAAGGAAAATAATGAAGATGATGCACTAGACAGTTTCGAGACGATCAACCAAAGACAAGGAAGAATTCAGAACTAAACGATGATGTTCTAAAACTCCAAGGATGTTGTACACCAGACAAAATTAGGGGAAGGAGTGCAGAAATCTAAAATCAGAGGAACACTTCAGGAAATCATTAACTAAAACTTGGAGAATGACCTTCGGAGAAAGGCAAAGACAAAAGGGATAGTTTTATGATTAGGGAAGCACATACAAGTCAAGATAGAAACTCATCGATAAGTACATCAACATATTCTATACCGTATGGCGATTCATGGAAAAGTAGGGTGAAGAGGCGATTAGAAATGATTTACAGGGTGTTGGTGATGCTTATCGTCAGTTTAATTGTGTTGAGGGGAACATAACTGGGAGGATACCAGAAACAAAAGTCAAGTAGATGATGTTGGCTTAGGAAATGAGAGATCAAATTAGAGGAGTAGGAGAGATTCCAGAGAGCCTTCAGTTGTTTATGATCCTTTGAATAGGGAAGGGAGGCATCAAGGTGGCAACAGTGATTCATGGTTGAGGGGAGCCCTATCCCTAATAGGCATTTTGTCTATAGGGAACACAATCCCCTCAAATAAAGGCTCATTAGGTTTGGGTGGAGCTCCCAAATACAACAGTGAACAAACTCTAGGAAAAGGAACTCAGTTAAGACAGTTCAGGGCCAAAGAAGGAATCACAACCATATTGTAGTTTTCAGTCTCCTACTAGAGGCAGGAGATGGCTTTGGGGTCGTCTGATGGGTATCCAACGACTGGAAAAGGGAGTTCACATAAAAATAGGTGTGTGTGACAAGAAGCATATTCAAAATTCATGAAATAAATGGTGTGTGGCATTTAAATAATTGCTTCCTAGGTTAAATCAATGTATAAATCAAATAATTCAATTAAACCTTTAGTGATAACCTTCCTAATTAATTGGGAGGGTCAAACGAAGTCCTATTGACCTGAAATTTAAACCACATGTCAATTAGAGAGTCTAGAATCTTCCTTGTGGGTTAGATTTAGGTTTTATATACCTTTTCATCATCAAAATTACAAATTTCATTATCATAATGCCTATATAATTAAAAGGTGAGATTAATGGAATTATCCTTTCCTTAGTGACTAGGTTGAAATAAAATTTGAGGTTAAGAGAATAATTCATCATATTGGGTAAAAAGTCACATGATGTTATATTTGATAGATGAAATCTTAAATTTACAAATTAGGGTTTCCCATTAAGGAACATAATAAGTTTAAACTTTGAGGATTTTACAGTAAGGGTGAGTTGTTTGTTGTGAAACTATTTTCTTCTAGAGGAAACATTGAAGTGGATGATGAATATGGGCCTGAAGGATTCTCATTTAGGGGAGTGACCAGTGGTGAGGGTATATATTTCTCCCACCACGAATTGGCTACACCCTTAGATTCTAGGTCAAAAGGGAACTTAATCTTGTTCAGGGTACCTCAAAGCAATAAAAGTGTTCTCCATGTATATCAGACTAGAAATATGCCTTATCAAGGACATCCCCAACATATTTTGAAAAGAACATATTAGGACTCAACTTCATGAAGCTTTGCCTAGTGTTTTCTTTTGGAATTGGGTTTATATTATTTAGAATATGGTGTATCAATGTTGTGTGGACTTCCACTTAGTGCATGGAATCCATAAGAACCTTACATTGTTGTTCCCATACCACATAATTAGTAGGCTTTTGGTAGGAGGGTTCTTAGGGTTTTCAATTGAATCCCTATATATTGTCCTTTTTCCCTTATATTTCACCCTTATTGTTTCTTCCTCGAGTTTTTAGAGTTATTTATAAGAGATTTAATGCCACTAGTTTTCTCTTAATGCTAATTTCAAGTCCAGATAACTAGATCGTGGAATTTCTACAATTTAGTTGAATTTTATGAACTAATCTAAATTCCAATTTTTTCCATTATTAGGTTACCCATAATCAAGAGAGAGTCTGGATCAAGCCAACATACTAACTAGATAAGTCACCCTACGTATTACTAGTAGGTGGCTTGGGGTATTTCTTAAAGAATAGGTGAGATGTTAAAAGGATTGTAGGGATTAAGAAAATCCTTCTGTCCTTTTTTGAATTAGCTATGGCTAGTGTAGGGGACCTCATCCACCATAGCAAGATAGATAAGAGGTGATTATGTAAAAATCATTTGTGTTTAATCCTATACACTTTGTTTTCACTGTGAAGTTTTGAGGGTTTCTTTAGATCAAGATAGTCTAAATTTTATTTAATTTCTCACTTGAAGTGTCACGGAACTGTTCTTACCTCAATCCCAATCCTACTGCCTAGACAATAGAAAAAGGATTGAAGCGCCCGTCCCTGAGTGGCCCGATAGGATCTAACACACTGGCATATACAATAAGAAATAAATAACTCAAAAACTGGATAATTAAAGAACAAACTAACCCAATATGGAGATATATCTGGTCATCTTTGTCATCCGAGTGTATGAGTGCGGAAGCGATCTTATTTTAATATTCCATTGTTATTACCTAAAATCAATAAAATCGTGACACAATCATGTAATTGCACGGTACGCTATCAAAATCAAGTAAAACAGTTTATAAGAAAATAAGTATACTTGGCAGGACTTATATTTCAAAATATAACAAATGATTTCCAAACATTCAATATCATTCGACAAAAAGGTTGTTATTCAACGATTCAATTTTTATTATGAGTTCCCATTATGCTGTAATTTGAGAAGCATGCTTATATATTTTGTATGACTCTATTACCCTAATGCAATGGGGAAGGTCACTAGGTCCCTTTTCACCATAGGAACACAGGAAGACAATGTACAAGTCCCACTTCCAATGAGGGGGTTTTTGTACTCAATATCCACATTATCAACATTATCAATATCATCATCATTATCAACATCAATATACGGGCAGTCATAATGGGCATGCAATTTATGTTTTCATGTTTTTCAAAATATAGTATAAAAAAACAGAAGACTAATCATAGGGAACAATAGCTCATCCAAGTAAATAGCCAAGTATACAATCAAGAGATACATAAAAGTATCTACAATACAATCAAGGAGGAGTCATATAATAGTGTACCTTTCACCGAGATTTCGAGTATAATCAACAAATAATAGGTAGACCCTTTGAGTCAGATCCTAAATCATCAAGATAGGATCAAGGGTTAAGATCAAGATATTTGGATATCATGTTTAATATTCGAGATTAGGGTTACACTTTTCCTATGTCAACCTTAGGGTTGGGTCATTCACTTATAATCAACCAATATTTCAATATGTCCAACATTTCTTCAAGTGTACAATATATTCGAGTGTGAATGGCCTACCTAGGTTTTCTAGGTACATGTGTTAACCCTAATTATCCTGGTCAATATGCAAGTCCAAAAATCAAGTCTTTAGATCATTTATCAAGTTCTAACATCATTGGGGTTCAAGATTAGATCAAGTTCTGATAAGTAAATCAGAGATCAACTTTTAGGTCAAAAGATCTATATATGCCACAAGATTTAGATCAATCATATTATCAGGATATCATCAAAATTACCTTCGAGGCATAAATTAATATTCAAAGGTGGTTAAGACAACAAGATTAGATATAGTCTAGTCAAGTATGATTTCATGTCTCAAGATAATCATCAGAGTTAAGATATAAGGTTTCCAAAGTCTAATCACAACATTGAGTCATTTAGACTAATTAACTAAGAAAGAGATCACGATTAAGATATATCAGTGAGAATAGTTTGAAATCAGGTTTCCAAAGTATTTTTAAACGATCCATTGGATTTTTCTGATCAAAATTGACTATTTACTCATCATTTTTGGAGTTCGGATGCATTTTCTAAGATTTAAACAAGATATGAGTATTTTACTGATTTTCGGAATAGAGAGGAGCAAAAGTACCTTACTTTGGAAAAAGGACGCCCCTCAGATGCACGATGGGTGGCCCAGATTGATCCATAGGCAAGGAGGCTCTCTTGGTTCAAGACTCGGTTCAATGTTGGTTCGGCTAGTTTGCTTCTTATTTGATTGGTTCACACACCTAGTTTGTTGGACCGGGGAAACCACTTGAACCGGCGGATTGGGACCTTTCTCTCCCGCTCCAGCAGTCGTGCGAGCAACACAGGTCCACGGCGGATTGTCTCATCGGTGCTAGCAGAGGAGGGGGAAGCCAGGCTGATAAAGGGAAGTGAAGGCGCCGCCCAACGTCGTCGCGCCATCGTGAGTCAGATGGTGGTGGCGAGTTGAGACGAGGGAGGGTCGAGAGGAGACGCCCAAAACACTGGGACGGCGGAGCCGTTGGACAACCAGGAGAAACAGGGAAGAAAAAATAGGGTGCGCGAGGCTGAAACAGAGGGCGAGAACAAGGGTCATAGCTTGGTGTGTTGATTGCGAACATGAGGGACCTTTTTATAGTACTCGGGGTAGGTTTTAGGGCTGAACGAGGCTTTGCCCTTAGCCATGGCCTTCGGACAGAGAGGAGAAAGAAAAGAGCTCATTTTGGCAGCTAGACAGAGCATGAATGGCGGTCAAACTAGGGCTCTTCAAGTTTGAAATGGTGAGACGGTCGTTTCTATTCACTTGGAATTTTAAATCGAGGTCAAGGGCGCGAGATTGCAAGCCTCGGCCATAAAGACACCTCCCCGCTGATTGCAGTAGGTTGATGATGACCTCACGGCCACTAGGTCAGGCCAGGATCTGCAAGAGGCAGATCCAAGGGCCAACAGTCACCCCGGATCCCTTGTATGGATTGCTGACATGGCAGAGCTAAGAAAAAGGCACAAATAAAAGGGGAAAAAGGGGTTTTCAATACATAAACTTCAAGAATTCATAGTAAAATGTAGGAATGTCCAATTGTTCTCAAATTTTGACCACAACTTCACAAAATGTGGAGAACCTTTAGAAAAAAGTTTGAGAACAAAAAGATGAATATTTAGGAATCAATTTGCTTATTTGGACAATATGATGAATTAATCAAATTTGAAGTGTTATAATGTGTACAAAATCCACACTGTTCACCATATCTTGGATTTGAGTCTCAAATATGATAATGAAGACCAGAAAAATAATTTGGGACCATTAGTAGGTATAATGAGGGCAAAAAGAGTAATTATCTCATTATTTTGCTAAAATCCACTTGATCACATGAAGGGTATGTCTTTTGCTCTGATACCAACTTATCCAATATTTGTAATGACATCAATCTCAATCTCACTATTTGATTAGATAGTGTTGAAGGATAGTAGTGTGTATGCTTTTGATAGCATCCAAATTTATGTGCTCATGATGCGGTTAGTTATAATTTCATGCCTATAATAGCATTGACATGCCCTAATAACTCTAGATACTTAGCTTTTTGAATTTATTTCATTTTAAAGATTTTTTTTCAAAAAGACATTTAGCAAACTACAGGAACCAAACTGAAGAAAGCATTATCTCCCCCTATCTATCCTAACAAAACCAACTCCATTTCCCTAAACCTAGGTTCGGTTTGGCCCTTGTACAATAGAAATCATCGACGCCCCATCAACCACTTCTCATCAATGGACAGTTGATAAAAGTTGAAAAATGGACCATCAACTGACTATCACCTTTAACTAACAATCACCTTCAATGTTCAAGGAAAATGGATTGAACATTGAGAGGATTATGATTCCATGCATCGAGTTCAATCTAGATATTAGTGAAAAAGGAATTATACAATCACTATAACACCAATCACATATTGTAGTTGAAGTTGTTCTCCAATTTTTCAAATTACTTAGGTAGCAATTATGTATTTCTAGATAGCGCTCATGCTTGTGATGTCATTAATTAGTTGTGGATAGTCACTACCAACGTAACTTGGAACCTATAGGGTCACACACATAGGATACACTTGGAATAGGAGGTTATTCAGAAATTAGGTTTAAACTTGAATACTAAAGAGTTAGGTATTCAATTTAAACAACATCGGTTCAATGTTGACTGACTGGACTATGAACCAATAGGTTCAAGCATTAAACTGATCATTTCAGAGGGTCGAGTCAATTCAAACAACATTGGCAATCTGGTCCATGAACTGACTGATTCAGGAAGTAAACAGATCGTCTTAGGTCCATGAACTGACCATTTCAGGTTATGAACCGACTGTTTGTTTGATCAATTTGATTGGATCAAGAATTAGTGTTGACATCATGTTGTACATTAATTGAATATTAAATGCTAATACCATTGCAATTGGGAATCATGATGAAATGAACGGTTCAAGGGTTGAACTGATCGTCTCACATGTTAACTGATCTATTCACCTCTGAACTGATCATTTTTCTACTCATAGGATGTGAAAATTCTTGAAAATTTGTCCCCTTTGACTCATGATCAAACTCGGAACCCTAACCCTAACTCTCCTATAAATAGATGGGTAGTGCAGGATTCTCATATGCAACATCAGTCACTCTGAGAATTGTTGTCTTCTCTGGTTATGGTAACTAAGTGAGATCAAGCAAAACCCACCTGATAAAGGGAGAAGGGAGATCAATTATGGGAGACCAAGTTGTTGCTAGTACACTAACTAGAAGGCATGACTCCATCTTGTCTCTTCTTCTAGAAAGAGAGGAGTTCCCAATCCGTGTGAGCTACTATAGAGGAAAGGAAGTTGTTGTCGGCCGCTAGGAGGACAAGGTAAAGTGTTGTCTATGGTATTCGACCTGGAGCTATTGTTGATGATGTCTGGGTGCGATTTGAAGAAAGGCACATGCTTATATGGGGGTATTTCCACTGGACTTGCTCCAGGATCAGGTATTACCTCGCAAACCATCCTTTCCATTACATAGTTTGAAATATGATCATCTATAAAAGGGAAATATGGTAGATAAAGTTTTTGTTTCCGCAGCCTATTCTATAGACAAATTTCTCTATAGTGGTATCAAACCCACATCAATTTACTGCGCTTAAGTATTTAATTGATATGATAGAATTTTGTGTTTTATATTTTATTTATTACTTACGATGATAATACTTAAAATGATTGATGTGCATATCCAATTAAATACCACGTACGATACCAACTATTATATATATATACATATATATTTATATTTATATATAATATATATTTATATATACATATATATATATGTATATATATATCTATACTACTATAAAAAGAGCGAGTTCCCCAAATAGTTCAAATACACCCGCCCAAACTCATCGTGACCAATCACAAAACACCATTTTACCAACGTGTCAAAACGTTGCACTCTCCTTCACTCAATCTGCTCTCACATTTTTTTAGTTTTTTTTACTTTCAAAAAATGATTTAATTTGAATTCTCTTTCTTCCCCTCTTCTCACGCTGCAGCATTTTCAAAATGTTGGAATTTCCTTGTTCCCCTTTTCTGTCGACGTTTTTTTTTCCAGTTTCTCAGCATCCAAATTTTAAATCAAAAATTTGAATTGTTATTTTTCCCAATTATTTGCTTGGTCAAATAATATTCCCACTCACATTCAGTTATCTTGTTTTGTACAACGCAAATTGGCCCACACGTATTTGCTTTGTCAAATAATATTCCCGCTCATGTTCCATTATTAAACGAAGCATAAAATTTGAAAGCCCACACGTATTTTCTTGGTCAAATAATATTCCCGCTTAGAACAAGTAGAGTTATCAGACGTGGTATTTGATTTAGTTGTGGCACCTATAAGCATCAAAGTTTTGGTCTTGGCATCTATTTTGGCATAGAGTTTTATTCTATGCAGCACATCTATTGAATCATGGTTCATGCCCTAGTTGGAGTTCTAGTGCAAGCCACATTTGTGGTTATTTCATGTTCTCTATTGTTTTCTAAGAAGAGGAATTCTTGTTGACTTTGCGTTGATTCATTTTCTTACCAATAATGTTTTGGTATTTGTATTAACGCTTAGACTTAGTAGGTACAACATCCATTAGTCCAAGGTATTCTAGGATATGCTATGTGGCATTCCTTGTCCTATCCCTAAGGCATCCATGTATGCATGGTCTAAGCATCCATAAAGGAGGTGCATTTTGGATGAGAAGACAAAGGATGTCAGGTTAAGTGGAGCTTGTCAATGAAAAGGTCTAGTTTATCTCCCCAAAATAGGTTTCTTGCATATCACTCTAATTAAAGGATAATTGTTGGATATATTTGAGAACCAAATTGTTATCTTTGGTAAGTGTAAGGCCCCTCCAATCACATATATATCGACAGAAGAAAATCCCATGTTCTCCGTAACACAGGTCACTCGACTTGGAGGAATGTCAAAAAAACATGATATACATAACAATAAGATAAATGAAATTCCATGCATTAATTGGAAAAATAGATTCATACATTATTCTTGAAAGGAAAAGCATAAACTATCTCATCTTGATTTTAAACCTAATACATGTATGCTAAGAAAATATAAAACATGAAATGAAATTAGACTAGATGATGTATTGAGTGGTAGATGGCACCCCAACAAGCTAAAGTCTCCTTTGATGTCAGCTACTTTGAAGGGATTGCTTTAGTTCTCCTTTGATCCTTAATCTAGGGACATATCGTCCCATGTCCATGTGAAACAAAGCAGCAAGGTAAGTAAGAGACACTATGCATTTTATAATAATTGAAAAGTAAGCATATACTCTTGAGATGAAATAAACTTGACACAACTTCACATTAATAATTACCATTTCACTTTATCTTTCATTACATCAATGGATTAAAAAAAGATACCATTGTTGGATCTAGGGCTCTAGAGCATCAAAATTCTCACAAGAATAATTAGATCTACAAATTATATCAATTGAAATCAAATGCTTAAGATCAATTTGAAGTCCTATCTAAGAAAACATAGCAAGGACGAAAGAGATTTACAAGAACATGGAGGTAGCTCTCTTACAACATGCCTAACTCACTCATAATCACAAAATTCTTTGTAAATGAGGGAGAGAAAGGGGCTCAAAGGGTTGTATCACACTCAACTATATCAAGGGCTAAGGATATCATGAATGAGAAAACATGGAATGAACTCCAAGGGGTCCTATTTATATATGGGGCCATTCCTTTGAGTGTGGGATCACTTAAGAATGAAAAATAGTCATTTTACAACTTGAAATAGATCTATTTTTGTTTCTAACAACTCTCCAATGGTTGGAATCAATTTTTCTACATTTTGCGTACAGTACATTCGGTCGAGTTTCAATAAAGATAGCTCAATCGATCCACTAACCAACAAAGTCAATTTTCAAACTATCAGTCAAGTTTGTTTTGAGAAACTCAACTAATGAGTCAATATTAGTTTTATTTAGTTGATCGACTAGTCGAGTTCAGTGAGTGTACAACTCAACTAATTGATTATTTTAGATAATCCATCACTAGATTGATTGAGATTTAAACTCAATTTATTGATCATTTTAGAGAATCCATCACTGGATCGGTCGAGATTCAAACTCGATCGACAAAGTTGTTTTGACAAATTTTCTAAAATGATTTTTGATTGACCAAACATTGGAATTAAGTGTCCCTAATTTTTTGTCATCTTAGTTACAAGTCATATCATCAATACAAGTGATTAAGAAAATACTCTAATTTTACTTGGAGTGATTTATCAAAAAGCACACTTGCATTGCTTTTGACTTGAACTTGGACAAGCTAGGGCTTGTGTAATTTGATCCTTTTCATGTACCTAAAGCCTAAGATCAATCTTGAACAAACATATTAGATACATAGGAATGGAATGGTTAAGTCATCATCAAAATATGGACAATGTTAAACTCACAAGTCAACAACCATATGCATTCTCTATATAATTGCCCACATGGGGAAGATTATTCTCGGAAATCCCGCCATTGCTAGGAAGCCATTAATGACCACAAGATCCATCATTGTGAGAAGCATATAGTAAGTTAATTAATTATCTTATCTCAATCTTTAACATCATTATTCTTATCTTACCATCAATGTAAATTGTCCTCATCCAATAATTCCACCAAATTGCTCATCAGGAATGTTAACGCTCATCTTAGTGGCACCAAAGTGCTCATCAATGCCATAAAGACAAAATAACATCAAGAGGAACAATTCACAAATTAATCTCGTTATATTAATCATCATGGCATTTCTCCCTCTTAATCTTGAAATTATTATTACATGATTTACATGATTCTTTCTTCAATTTCATAATCATTACAAGAGTGTAGCATTAAACTAATGAGCATCAGTGATAAGAATAGGACTTTTAATGATTATAGCAAACAAAATGCAATAACAAAATCGGATGCATCATCATTATCTTAATTTCATTCATGAACTTTGAATTCAAAGCATAATCCTAAATCATACATAACAATGAATTCATCCAAAGTACATATGCATAACGGCATGACCCGCTTACCTAGAGCAAAGAAAATTCTTGTTTTATCTCACTGGTCTTGAGTCAATCCTAAGTTCCCTGAAAGTACATAATTTATATTAATTATCACCTTCAACACTATCCTAAACCCAAATTTGAGTATTTTAATAAAACATGGTCAGAGAAGATGGAATTAGGGTTTGAAAGCAAGAAAATGAGGTTCCTCATTGAAAATCCTTTTCAAAGGCTATTTATTCATATATACTGATGAATATTAATTTACTATGAATATTTGGAAAACTGACCAATTAGAAAATTAAACAAATCCATGTAGATAAACCAACCTTGAAAATAGTTGGTGCACCCTCATGAGGTGTGCTAATGTTTGCCTGCCACATGGACGAAGGCTCATCCAAAACCAAAATGTGGTGCAATGAGGCATTGGTAACAACATGACCAAATTGCACATGCATGGTTGTTGCTTCGATTATATTGACTAGGGTAAAACCATTAAATGACCACTGGGATTGCCTTATCTAGATCCGCAAGAACTCGACAACATGGTGGTTGATAGCCTGAAATCTATGATTCAATGTTCCCTTCATTTGAGCTATGGATGAATAACAAATGAATATTAGACTCCCTAGTCACCAAACGATCTCAGATACCGTTGTATTGATCCTATGATGGTCGGAGTCACCTGAACAACTTATTGCTATAGCTGGCTGATTGGATAATCATGAAACTGAAAAGTATAGGGAAAAGAATGAAAATGATACACTGGACAATTTTGAGATGGTCCACCGAAGAGTAGGAAGCATTCAGACCTAAATGATGATGTTATAAAACTCCAAGGATGTTGTACACTAGCCAGAAATAGGGGAAGGAGAGTGAAAATCCAAAATCATAGGAACACATCGGAAAATCATCTGCTAAATTAGGGAAAACAACCTTCATAGAAAGGCAAAGACAAAGGGCTAGTTTTTGTGATTGGGGAAGCACATATAAGTTGACATGGCAATTTGCAGGCAAGTACATCAACATCATCTATATGTTGTAGCGACTCAGGTCAAACCAGGGTGAAGAGGTGATTAGAAATGATTTAGAGGGTGTTGGTGATTCTTACCGTTAATTTAATTGAGCTGGGGTGGTCAGAGTTGGGAGGAGTAGATCATCATCGCCGAAAATAAAATTTGAGTAGGTGGTACTGGCTTAGGGATGGGAGATCAGATTGGAGGATGAGGAGAGATTCCAGAGAGCCTTTGGTTGTTTATGACCCTTTAAATAGGGAAGGGAGGCATCCAGGTGGCGGTGCTAATTCTGGTGGCGAGGGGATTCCTAGCTGTAATATGTGTTTCTTCTATAGGGAACAAAGTCACCTCAAACCAAGGCTCATTAGGTTCAGGTGGATATCCTAAATACAATGACAAAACAAATTCTAGAAAAGGAGCTCTATTGAGGGAGTTCAGGGTCGGCGAAGGAATTACAGTCATATTGTCTATTTTTGGTCTCCTATTGGAAGTAGGAGATGCCTCTGGGGATGTTTGATGTGTATCCAACGATAGAAAAGGGAGTCTGCATCAAACAGGTGGTCGTGAAATGAAGCATAGTCAAAATCAACAAAATAAATGGTGTGTGACGTTTAGCTAACTGCTTTCTAGGTTAAATAAGTGTATAAATTAAAAAATTCAATTAAACCTTTAGTTCTAACCTCATAATTAATTCAAAGGGTCAAATGAAGTCCTATTGACCTAAAATATGAACCACATGTTAATTAGAGAGTCTAGAATCTTCCTATCTTGTTAGGTTTTATATACATTTTGTTCATTAAAATCACAAATTTCATTATCATAATGCATATATTATTAAAAGGTGAGATTAATGGAATTATCTTTTCCTTCAATACTTAGTTGAACCAAAATTCTAGGTTAAGATACTAATTCATTATATTGGGATTTAAAGGTCACCTTAAGTTCTATTTGATAAATGAAAACTTAAATTTGCAAATTAGAGTTTCCCATTAAGGATCATTGATTAGTTTAAACTTTGAGTATGTTACAATTCTATCACCTTAAATAAACTTCATCCTCAACATTTTCACATACTACACACCTTAGGGTTTTCCATATTCCCATAGTATCATAACATATTATTCAACATCTCATGACTATACATATATATGGCTTATTGATAAAGTCATAATCTAAATGTGACAATCTTAAACCATACCTTGATCATTTTCCTCCTCTGTGTTCATTGCAAAGAGTCTATCGTGACTCTTAGGAGCTAGGTTATGGTTCCAAGCTTCTTTCATCTATATCTTAGGGAAATCCAACTTTATGTGTCTAGGCTCTCCACAACAATATCATAATTGTACCAAACCTACACAACCCTCCATGGACACTCTTAAAAGTTGAGCATTGTGATTTCTCCTAGACAGTAGGGGCTTCAACGTCATGAGCCTTCCTCTTGTTTTTGGGAGGTTTATGTTGATATTGGTTGTTCTTCTGAGGAGCTTCCTTCTTGTATAACCTTTTGGGATGGCCTTCTAGCTCTAGGGCGGCATCTAAAGTAACCGGAAGGGTTTTGTGGCCTTTTCCTGACAGGGCAAACCTTCGATCAGGCTTGTGTCCTCAGATGAATTTCTATGTTCTGTTTCACTCATCATAAATATAACCACACTTATGTAGGACCCTAAACTTCATCGCATATTGGGCCACTGTCATATCACCAACCTGAGCTAAGATTGGAACACTCTAGCTCCTTATTCTCTATCATGGAGCATACACATAGTGCTCTCAGAAGGCTTCCACAAAACCTTCCCACATGAGTGCATGTGAATCAGTCAATTTTGAGTTGAGGAAGTTCTCCCACCATGTGCAGGCTGCTCCCTTCAGCATTTGGGTTACAAAGAAAACCCTAGAATGTTGGGGACAATCTAGGTCACGAAAGCAATGATCCATGATTCTAATCTATTCTTCTCCCTTGGTGATGACATCTTCTTCTCCTTATCTAGAAAAGGAGTCACGCCTTATCTTCAAGAAGTCCACTAAAGTCAGCTCGTGCTGTTTGGGTTGATGTTGTCCTTGTCCAATGCCATTAGTGAGCATTTAGACTAAGTCCTCCAAGGTTGCCTTAGGGTTCCTTCTTGGTCCACTTCCCTCACTAGAAGAGCTAGTACCATCTTCCTTATCCTTTCCCATGTTAGGTCTCTTAGGGTCCATTTAGAAAAACAAGTTATACCTAGGGTTATAACATGTGAATATTTATCTTATTGGCCATCTACTCATGTCTCTGATACCATATTGTAACACCCCTCTATGCACATATATACCAGTGTAAGCAAACCCCATGTTGTGCATAACAAGGGTCACTCAGCTTTGAGGAACGTCAAAAAATCATGATATACATAGCATTAAGATTAATGAAACACCATGCATTATTTGGAAAAATCGATTCATATATTGTTATTGAAAGGGAAAATGTAAAATGTCTCATCTTGATTTCAAACCTAATACATGTAGGCTAAACAAATATATAACATGAAATGAAACAGGACTAGATGATCTATTGAGTGGTAGATGGCAGCCCACCAGGATAAAGTCTCATTTGATGTCAGCTACATTGAAGGGATAGCTTCAGTTCTCCTTTGATCCTTGATCTAGGGACATATCATCCCATGGCCATGTGAAACAAAGAAATAATGTAAGTAAGCGACACTATGCATTTTATAAGAACTGAAAAGTAAGCACATACACTTGAACTGAAATTAGCTTGACATGACTTCACATTAAGAATTATCATTACACTTTAGCTTTCATTACATCAATGAATTATGAAATGTTACGATATACATTCTCTATAAAACTTTCCACATAGGGCACATCATGCTCGAAAAACCCATCACTTCTCAGAAGCCTATATCAACCATACGATCCATCATTGCAAGAATCATATAAAAAGTTACTTCATTCTCTTATCTTAATCATTAAAATCATTGTTTTTATCTTGCCATCAATTTAAATTGTCCTCATCCGATAATTGCACCAAAGTGCTCATTAGGCCAGTTATGTCTCACCTTAGTTGCACCAAAGTGCTCATCAATGCCATAAAGACAAAATAACACCAAGAGGAACAATTCACAAGTTAAGTGGATTACCTTAATCCTCATGGTATTTCTCCCTCTTAGTCTTGAAATTATCATAACATGATTTACATGATTCTTACTTCAATTTCTTAATCATTACAAGCACATAGAATTAAACTAATGAACAAAAGTGATAAGAATAGGACTTTGTATGATTATAGAAAACAACATGCAATAATAAAATCTGAGGCATCATCATTATCTTAATTTCATTCATGAACATGGAATTTAAAGCATAACCACAAAAGATATGTAACATGCAATTCATCCAAAATACATATGCATAGTGGCATGGCCACTTACCTGGAGAAAATCAAATCCTAATTAGTCTCCCTGGTCTTGAGTCAATCCTAAGTTCCCTAAAATTACATGATTTACACTAATTATCACCTTCAACACGATTCCAAAGACCAATTTGGGTCTTTTAATGAAAAATGGTCAGAGAATATGGAATCAAGGTTTGAAAGCTAGAAAATCAAGTTCCTCTTTGAAAATCCTTACCAAAGACTATTTATTCATCTTTTTTCTGATGAACGATTAATTTACTATGTGTATTTGGAAAACTAACCAATCAGAAAATGAAACCAATCCATGTAGATAAACTAGCCCTAAAAAGAGATGATGGACACTCATGAGGTGTGCTAATGTCTGCCTAACACATGGAAAATGACTCATCCAAAACCAAAACATGGCCCATTGAGGCATCGGTGGACCAAAATATTGATGCATGACTGATGCTTAGATTAGCTTGACTAGGATAAAATCGTTAAATGACCACTAGGATTGCCTTCTCTGAACCTACAAGAACTCAATAACACAATGGTTGATAGCCTAAAATCTCTGATCCAAAGTTCCCTTCCTTCGATCTATGGATGAAAACCAAGTGAATATTAGACTTCCTAGTCACCAAATGATCTCAAAGACCCCTTGTACTGACTCTATGGTGGTCTGGGTCACATGAATAGCTTATCATTGTAGCTGGCAGACTGGATGATCACAAAACTGAGAAAATACAAGGAAAATAATGAAGATGATGCACTAGATAGTTTCGAGATGATCCACCATAGACAAGGAAGAATTCAGAACTAAACGATGATGTTCTAAAACTCCAAGGATGTTGTACACCGGACAAAATTAGGGGGAGGAATGCGGAAATCTAAAATCAGAGGAACACTTCAGGAAACCATTAACTAAAACTTGGAAAATTACCTTCGAAGAAAGGCAAAGCCAAAAGGGATAGTTTTATGATTAGGGAGGCACATACAAGTCAAGATAGAAACTCATCGATAAGTACATCAACATCTTCTATACCGTATGGTGATTCATGGAAAAGCAGGGTGAAGAGGTGATTAGAAATGATTTACAGGGTGTTGGTGATGCTTATCGTTAGTTTAATTATGATGAGGGGAACATAACTGGGAGGACACCAGAAACAAAAGTCAAGTAGATGATGTTGGCTTAGGAAATGAGAGATCAAATTAGAGGAGTAGGAGAGATTCTAGAGAGCCTTTAGTTGTTTATGATCTTTTGAATAGGGAAAGGAGGCATCAAGGTGGCAATAGTGATTCATGGTTGAGGGGAGCCCTATCCCTAATAGGCATTTTGTCTATAGGGAACACAATACCCTCAAATAAAGGCTCATTAGGTTTGGGTGGAGCTCTCAAATACAACAGTGAACAAACTCTAGGAAAAGGCACTCAATTAAGACAGTTCAGGGCCAAAGAAGGAATCACAACCATATTGTAGTTTTCAGTCTCCTACTAGAGGCAGGAGATGACTTTGGGGTCGTCTGATGGGTATCCAACGACTGGAAAAGGGAGTTCACATCAAAATAGGTGTGTGTGACAAGAAACATATTCAAAATTGACGAAATAAATGGTGTGTGGCATTTAAATAATTGCTTCCTAGATCAATGTATAAATCAAATAATTCAATTAAACCTTTAGTGATAACCTTCCTAATTAATTGGGAGGGTCAAACGAAGTCCTATTGACCTGAAATTTAAACCACATGTCCATTAGAGAGTCTAGAATCTTACTTATGGGTTATATTTATGTTTTATATACCTTTTCATCATCAAAATTACAAATGTCATTATCATAATGCCTATATAATTAAAAGGTGAGATTAATGGAATTATCCTTTCCTTAGTGACTAGGTTGAAACAAAATTTGAGGTTAAGAAAATAATTCATCATATTGGGTAAAAAGTCACATGATGTTATATATGATAGATGAAATATTAAATTTACAAATTAGGGTTTCCCATTAAGGAACATAATAAGTTTAAACTTTGAGGATTTTACAGTAAGGGTGAGTTGTTTGTTGTGAAACTATTTTCTTCTAGAGGAAACACTGAAGTGGATGATGAAAATGGGCCTGAAGGCTTCCCATTTAGGGGAGTGACCAGTGGTGAGGGGATATATTTCTCCCACCACGAATTGGCTACACCCTTAGATTGTAGGTCAAAAGGGAACTTATTCTTGTTCAGGGTACCTCAAAGCAATAAAAGTGTTCTCCATAGATATCAAACTAGAAATATGCCTTATCAAGGACATCCCCAACATATTTTGAAAAGGAACATATTAGGACTCAACTTCATGAATCTTTGCCTAGTGTTTTCTTTTGGAATTCGGTTTATATTATTTAGAATAAGATCTATCAATGTTGTGTGGACTTCCACTTAGTGCATGGAATCCATAAGAACCTTACATTGGTGTTCCCATAGCACATAATTAGTAGGCTTTTGGTAGGAGGGTCCTTAGGGTTTTCAATTGTATCCCTATCTATTGTCCTTTTTCCCTTATATTTCACCCTTATTGTTTCTTCCTCGAGTTTTTAGAGTTATTTATAAGAGATTTAATGCCACTAGTTTTCTCTTAATGCTAATTTCAAGTCCAGATAACTAGATCATATAATTTCTACAATTTAGTTGAATTTTATGAACTAATCTAAATTCCAATTATTTCCATTATTAGGTTACCCATAATCAAGAGAGAGTCTGGATCAAGCCAACATACTAACTAGATAAGTCACCCTACGTATTCCTAGTAGGTGTCTTGGGATATTCCTTAAAGAATAGGTGAGATGTTAAAAGGATTGTAGGGCTTAAGAAAATCCTTCTGTCCTTTTGTGAATCATCTATGGCTAGTGTAGGGGACCTCATCCACCATAGCAAGATAGATAAGAGGTGATTATGTAAAAATCATTTGTGTTTAATCCTATACAGTTTGTTTTCACTGTGAAGTTTTGAGGGTTTCTTTAGATCAAGATAGTCTAAATTTTATTTAATTTCTCACATGAAGGGTATGTCTTTTGATCTGATACCAACTTATCCAATATTTGTAATGACATCAATCTCAATCTCACTATTTGATTAGATAGTGTTGAAGGATAGTAGTGTGTGTACTTTTGATAGCATCCAAATTTAGGTGCTCATGATGCAGTTAGTTGTAATTCCATGCCTATAATAGCATTGACATGCCCTAATAACTCTAGATACTTAGCTTTTTGAATTTATATCATTTTAAAGATTTTTTTTTCAAAAAGACATTTAGCGAATTGCATGAACCAAACTGAAGAAAGCATTATCTCCCCCTATCCATCCTAACAAAACTAACTCAATTTCCCTAAAACTAGGTTCGGTTTGGCCCTTGTTCAACAGAAATCATTGACGCCCCATCAACCACTTCTCATCAATGGAAAGCTGATAAAAGTTGAAAAATGGACCATCAACTGACGGTCACCTTTAACTAACAATCACCTTCAATGTTCAAGGAAAATGGATTGAACATTGAGAGGATTATGATTCCATGAATTGAGTTCAATCTAGATATCAGTGACAAAGGAATTATACAATCACTATAACACCAACCACATATTGTAGTTGAAGTTGTTCTCCAATTTTTCAAATTACTTGGGTAGCAATTATGTATTTCTAGATAGCGCTCATGCTTGTGAGGTCATTAATTAGTTGTGGATAGTCACTACCAACGTAACTTGGAACCTATAGGGTCACACACATAGGATACACTTAGAATAGGAGGTTATTCCTAAATTAGGTTTAAACTTGAATACTAAAGAGTTAGGTATTCAATTTAAACAACATCAGTTCAATGTTGACTGACTGGACTATGGACCAATAGGTTCAAGAATTAAACTGATCATTTCAGAGGGTCGGGTCAATTCAAACAACATTGGCAATCTAGTCCATGAACTGACTGATTTAGGAAGTAAACAGATCGTCTTAGGTCCATGAACTGACCGTTTTAGGTTATGAACCGACTGTTTGTTTGATCAATTTGATTGGATCAAGAATTAGTGTTGACATCATGTTGTACATTAATTGAATATTAAATGCTAATACCATTGCAATTGGGAATCATGATGAAATGAACGGTTCAAGGGTTGAACCGATCGTCTCACATGTTAACTGATCTATTCACCTCTGAACTGATCATTTTTCTACTCATAGGATGTGAAAATTCTTGAAAAATTGTCCCCTTTGACTCATGCTCAAACTCGAAACCCTAACCCTAACTCTCCTATAAATAGATGGGTAGTGCAGGATTCTCATATGCAACATCAATCACTTTGAGAATTGTTGTCTTCTATGGTTATGGTAACTAAGTGAGATCAAGAAAAACCCAACTGATAAAGGGAGAAGGGAGATCAATTATGGGAGACCAAGTAGTTGCTAGTACACCAAATAGAAGGCATGACTCCATCTTGTCTCTTCTTCTAGAAAGAGAGGAGTTCCCAGTCTGTGTGAGCTACTATAGAGGAAAGGAAGTTGTTGTCAGTCGCTAGGAGGACAAGGTAAAGTGTTGTCTATGGTATTCGACCTGGAGCTATTGTTGATGATGTCTGGGTGCGATTTGAAGAAAGGCACATGCTTATATGGGGGTATTTCCACTGGACTTGCTCCAGGACTAGGTATTACCTCGCAAACCATCCTTTCCGTTACATAGTTAGAAACATGATCATCTATAAAAGGGAAATATGGTAGATGAATTTTTTGTTTCCGCAGCCTATTCTATAGACAAATTTCTCTATAGTGGTATCAAAGCCACATCAATTTACTGCGCTTAAGTACTTAATTGATATGATAGAATTTTGCTTTTTATATTGTATTTATTACTTACGATGATAATACTTAAAATGATTGATGTGCATATCCAATTAAATACCACGTACGATACCAACTATTATATATATATGTACATATATATACATATATATATATTTATATATAATATATATTTTATATATATATACATATATATATATATATATTTATATCTATACTACTATAAGAAGAGAGAGTTATCCAAATAGTTCAAATACACCCACCCAAACTCATCGTGACCAATCACAAAACACCATTTTACCAACATGTCAAAATGTTGCACTCTCCTTCACTCAATCTGCTCTCACGTTTTTTTAGTTTTTTTACTTTCAAAAAATGATTTAATTTAAATTCTCTTTCTTCCCCTCTTCTCACACTGCAACATTCTCTTTCTTCCCCTCTTCTCACGCTGCAGCATTTTCAAAATGTTGGGATTTCCATGTTCCCCTCTTCTGTCGATGTTTTTTTCTTCAGTTTCTCAGCATCCAAATTTTAAATCCAAAATTTGAATTGTTATTTTTCTCAGTTATTTGGTTGGTCAAATAATATTCCCACTCACATTCAGTTATCTTGTATTGTACAATGCAAATTGGGCCACACGTATTTGCTTGGTCAAATAATATTCCCGCTCATGTTCAGTTATTCAACGAAGCATAAAATCTGAAAGCCCACACGTATTTGCTTGGTCAAATAATATTCCCGCTCACGTTAAGTTATTGAAAGAAGTACAAAATTCAAAAGTTTTTGGATAATTTAAATATAGTCACGTACAGAATTATCTCAATGTTTAGTTACAACAAAATTATCCCTACACTCTATAGATAAAGATACAAAACTAAATTTGTTACAACAACCACGTCTATCACGACGTCCACGTCTTAAACTCCAACGTCGTCCACCACTTCCAACTCCAACCCAACACCCCCAATGCCAATCTTTTGTTATTGCTCGAGCTTTAAAGGTTCCTCAAGCTTTTACCGAATGTTGTTAGAAAAAAACACAAGAAGGTAAGATATTTAGTCAACCTAAAGATATTCTATGCACCAATTATATTTTTCTCACCTCCTATGACCTCATGATCAACAGAGCCGCCAATCTGTATTGTGTTGTTGTCAAGACTCATGGTGACTTCATACAATATCCTACCAGCAGCACTGCCACCAAAACAGAGGTGAGATTTTACACTAACACATTAACTGTATCACAGGTGAGATATTTAGTCAACCTAAAGATATTCTATGCACCATTTATATTTTTCTCACCTCCTATGACCTCATGATCAACAGAGCCGCCAGTCCATATTGCGTTGCTGTCAAGACTCACAGTGACTTCACTCAGCATCCTGCCAGCAACACTGCCACCAAAACAGAGGTGAGATTCTACACTAACACATTATCTGCATCGAGTACCATTATATATTAGTGTTCTCACCTCCTCAGTACTCATGCCCTAAACAACAGAGACAACAACTCCCTACCTTCAGAGTCGCTACTTGAATCCGGAAAGCATATTTTTCTAAGAAAAAAAATTAAGGGTGAGTTTTAATATATACACAAATATTATATACTTCAAATACGATTATCTAGCAGTGTTCTCACCTCCTCAACCCTCACGCAGGATCCTAAACAGGCACAAGCAGCCCCACTTCAGATCATACAAAGTAGAACATCATACTTCCATCTCTTATTGGATACTTTTTTCGTAATTATCTTGTTACTGCTGCTATACGGGATCCTCCTACTAGAGGAAAACACAATCAAGTAAGAAATGTAATCATAAAAATATGTTTTATGCATATACAAAATATCAGATAAAATTTTCTTCCTCATCAGCAAATAATGTTCAATAATGTTTCCATGCATTCGAATAAAACCTAATAATATCAGCAATGTCCTATGATATATTCACATACTAATTAGGATTTTTGTTGCAGCTAAAGGGCATGTTTGTACCAAACCTAGACTCTTAGAAGCTTGTATAACACATCCCTTTTAGAACATATATGCGCAGACAAATGTTTGTAATAATACTAAGACATTTTACCATAGATCAGACCTACAACTTCCTTCAGTTGACCTATGTTGAAGCTTCAATGCCTCTTCAAGAGATGGTCTAGAAAAAAGTTTAGGGTTAGCAATAATCCAATATTTTCATGTGTAATCAGTATGGAAGTAGAGAGCAAAACACCTATTAATAATTCACATAATAGAAACATAGAATAATATGTTTAATATCCTTGAATGGTGTTCTATGCTTAATGAACTAACCAAACAGTCCCATATACTGATATAAGACACCTAATTAGAACATATAAGCATAGACAAATATTTTTAATCAACCTTGCATATGGCTAAGTATAACTCATAGCATGCACAATTTAGTCAATTAAATCTGCATAAAGTTTTTCAATAATGTTTCCATGCATTCTAATAAAAGCTAAGAATATCATCAATGTCCTACGAAATATTCACATACTAATTAGGATTTTTGTTGCAGATAAAGGGCATGTCTGTACCAAACCTAGACTCTTAGAAGCTTGTATAACACATCCCTTTTAGAACATATATGCTCAGACAAATATTTGTAATAATACTAAGACATTTACCCACAGATCAGACCTACAACTTCCTTCAGTTGACCTATGTTGAAGCTTCAATGCCTCTTCAAGAGATGCTCTAGAAAAAACTTTAGGGTTAGCAATAATCCAATATTTTCATGTGTAATCAGTATGGAATTAGAGAGCAAAACACCTGTTAATAATTCACATAATAGAAACATATAATAATATTTTTAATATCCTTGAATGTTGTTCTATGCTTAATCAACTAACCATACAGTCCCATATACTGATATAAGACACCTAATTAGAACATATAAGCATAGACAAATATTTCTAATCAAACTTGCATATGGCTAAGTATAACTCATAGCATGCACAATTTAGTCAATGAAATCTGCATAAAGTTTTCAATAATGTTTCCATGCATTCGAATAAAACCTAATAATATCAGCAATGTCCTACGATATATTCACATACTAATTAGGATTTTTGTTGCAGCTAAAGGGCATGTTTGTACCAAACCTAGACTCTTAGAAGCTTGTATAACACATCCCTTTTAGAGCATATATGCGCAGACAAATATTTGTAATAATACTAAGACATTTTACCACAGATCAGACCTACAACTTCCTTCAGTTGACCTATGTTGAAGCTTCAATGCCTCTTCAAGATATGGTCTAGAAAAAAAATTAGGGTTAGTAATAATCCAATATTTTCATGTGTAATCAGTATGGAAGTAGAGAGCAAAACACCTATTAATAATTCACATAATAGAAACATAGAATAATATTTTTAATATCCTTGAATGTTGTTCTATGCTTAATCAACTAACCATACAGTCCCATATACTGATATAAGACACCTAATTAGAACATATAAGCATAGACAAATATTTCTAATCAACCTTGCATATGGCTAAGTATAACTCATAGCATGCACAATTTAGTCAATTCAATTTGCATAAAGTTTTTCAATAATGTTTCCATGCATTCTAATAAAACCTAAGAACATCATCAATGTCCTACGAAATATTCACATACTAATTAGGATTTCTGTTGCAGCTAAAGGGCATGTATGTACCAAACCTAGACTCTTAGAAGCTTGTATAACACATCGCTTTTAGAACATATATGCTCAGACAAATATTTGTAATAATACTAAGACATTTTACCACAGATCAGACCTACAACTTCCTTCAGTTGACCTATGTTGAAGCTTCAATGCCTCTTCAAGATATGGTCTAGAAAAAAGTTTAGGGTTAGCAATAATAAAATATTTTCATGTGTAATCAGTATGGAATTAGAGAGCAAAACACCTGTTAATAATTCACATAATAGAAACATATAATAATATTTTTAATATCCTTGAATGTTGTTCTATGCTTAATCAACTAACCATACAGTCCCATATACTGATATAAGACACCTAATTAGAACATATAAGCATAGACAAATATTTCTAATCAACCTTCAATATGGCTAAGTATAACTCATAACATGCACAATTTAGTCAATGAAATCTGCATAAAGTTTTCAATAATGTTTCCATGCATTCTAATAAAACCTAAGAGCATCAACAATGCCATACGAAATATTCACATACTAATTAGGATTTTTGTTGCAGCTAAATGGCATGTCTGTACCAAACCTAGACTCTTAGAAGCTTGTATAACACATCCCTTTTAGAACATATATGCACATACAAATATTTGTAATAATACTAAGACATTTTACCACAGATCAGACCTACAACTTCCTTCAGTTGACCTATGTTGAAGCTTCAATGCCTCTTCAAGAGATGGTCTAGAAAAAAGTTTAGGGTTAGTAATAATCCAATATTTTCATGTGTAATCAGTATGGAAGTAGAGAGCAAAACACCTATTAATAATTCACATAATAGAAACATAGAATAATATTTTTATTATCCTTGAATGTTTTTCTATGCTTAATTAACTAACCATACAGTCCCATATACTGATATAAGACACCTAATTAGAACAAATAAGCATAGACAAATATTTTTAATCAACCTTGCATATGGTTAAGTATAACTCATAGCATGCACAATTTAGTCAATTAAATCTGCATAAAGTTTTTCAATAATGTTTCCATGAATTCGAATAAAACCTAAGAACATTATCAATGTCCTACGAAATATTCACATACTAATTAGGATTTTTGTTGCAGCTAAAGGGCATGTCTGTACCAAACCTAGACTCTTAGAAGCTTGTATAACACATCCCTTTTAGAACATATATGCTCAGAAAAATATTTGTAATAATACTAAGACATTTTACCACAGATCAGACCTACAACTTCCTTCAGTTGACCTATGTTGAAGCTTCAATTCCTCTTCAAGAGATGGACTAGAAAAAAGTTTAGGGTTAGCAATAATCCAATATTTTCATGTGTACTCAGTATGGAAGTAAAGAGCAAAACACCTGTTAATAATACACATAATAGAAACATATCATACTATTTTTAATATCCTTGAATGTTGTTCTATGCTTAATCAACTAACCATACAGTCCCATATACTGATATAAGACACCTAATTAGAACATATAAGCATAGACAAATATTTGTAATCAACCTTGCATTAACTCATAGCATGCACAATTTAGTCAATGAAATCTGCATAAAGTTTTCAATAATGTTTCCATGCATTCTAATAAAACCTAAGAACATCAACAATGTCATACGAAATATTCACATACTAATTAGGATTTTTGTTGCAGCTAAAGGGCATGTATGTACCAAACCTAGACTCTTAGAAGCTTGTATAACACATCCCTTTTAGAACATATATGCGCAGACAAATATTTGTAATAATACTAAGACATTTTACCACAGATCAGACCTACAACTACCTTTAGTTGACCTATGTTGAAGCTTCAATGCCTCTTCAAGAGAAGGTCTGGAAAAAGGTTTAGGTTTAGCAATAATCCAATATTTTCATGTGTAATAGGTATGGAAGTAGAGAGAAAGACACCTATTAATAATTCACATAATAGAAACATAGAATACTATTTTTAATATCCTTGAATGTTTTTCTATGCTTAAGTAACTAACCATACAGTCCCATATACTTAAAGGTCATTATCTTAATGTATAAAAACTAAGATAAATTATATTTCCTTAGTGAGTTCTATTTTGAATCAAAATTTGAGGTTCGAAGTGACCTTTAATGGGGTTTTAGTCACACTCTGTGAAAGCAAGTGGGATGTCCCCATAGGAGTAGCCACCATAGTATATGATGGGTTTGGATGATAGTTTCTTTGTAGGGTGTTTGAGGGTGTTATACGCTCAAGAACAAGGTGAATAGAAGTGCTTCATGTGTGGTTACATATCCTAGAACTACTTCTTCCATGTAATTTGAGATAGTTAGGGGTGTTGGTATATTATGATCAAGAGAGATATGGGACATTTAATGAGATTTTATTTACTCTTCACAAAAGCATGTGGGATGTCCCTCATAGGAGTAGCTACCACAGTGCATGCATGTTAGGATGGTATTTTCTTTCTAGGGTGTTTGGGGTCTTATATGCCCAAGAATAAGGTACCTAGAGTGCTTAAAGTGAGGTTACATAGCCTAGAACTCCTCCCAATTACTATAATTTGATGGTATCTATTTTCTTTATTAGGCTTGTGAACCTTGTTTTGTTTTCTTGACTTGTTACAGTTTTACACATCAATCTACATTTTTTTCATTATACTAAGTATGAATCAAATATTAGGTGACTTAGCATCCCCGCTTTCCTGTGTCAGACCCCTATCACTACATTGACCATGTATTAAGTGGCAAGCATCCAAAGCATTTCAGGTTGTAAATATAAAGTTGGATTACTATGGATCTACCTCTATTTCAAAAACTAGTATGGGATGTGTCAGCTTTTGGTGTCATTGTCAGGGACGTAGTTTTTTCGTGTTTACATGCCAAAATATTTTTCTCTTTTATTAAGGTTGTATATACATTCACAATTTTTTATTTTTGTTACACATTCTTACTCATACACACTAATATAAATTCCATTTTCTTTTTTTTATTGACCTACAACCATGAATCCAACCTCTGCAAGGAAAATCATATAGTCTACCCGCCCTCCCAAAACTGCAGTTTCTAATGTTGGAAAATAATTGAGAGTTGTGTGCTTCATCTAGTCGACTATATTAACCTCCATTGTTGTCATATGATCATACAATAGGTCCCCATGAATCTATTATGTCTACATCACAAGCCTACCCTTTCACAGAAGGTTACACTAGAGTGATAGCCTCTGAGATAATACAATGCCAACCAACTCTTGACCACCATACTTCTACAAGATCAATAGTTGGATAGAGAAATACCACAAGGAAGAGAAAGACATACACTTCTATCTGCCTAGTCGGCTCACGTCAGAAATCAGACAAATCCACTTCAAGTATTACTCAAAAGATAGGATCACCACCTATAAGACGTGAATGAGAAAATGTCCTCTGCCAGAGTTACATTTGAAGTTGTTGAAAAAGGATTTTCCGCACATAGTAGATTGATAGGAAGAGACTCAATAGTCATACACCACACAAATGGTTCATCAAAATGATATCTTATCTCAAGTCCAACAAATTAGGAGTGAGGCAGTTGCACAAAGCAAGATATTCCACAATCTACTTAGTTCTATTTTTACAAACTTACAAGCGTCAGAGTACACCCATGAAGACTTAAATCCTCAAATCCTCTCCACTAGACTTTATGAGGAGCTTGTCTCACCACCCTACCCAAACTACTAATTGAATTAAAAAGAACCTTTTAGTGAAGATATGCCTACTCAGGGTAGACTATCATTCCATCTAGATGACTTAGTTGATAAAGTAATGTACGAATCATGACATTCAGATTTTAGGGCTTACAATGATGATCTTCATCCATTATAGGGTGCTCAAATAGTCTTGATGCCACGTTCGTCACACCTTAAATCCATTTGATTGGCCTGAATGGATATTCATTCTACACCAGAGTGAGACCTTACATTTTGAGACTTGTCACACTGTAACAAATAATAAACCAACTATGGTCCAGAACTATTTGTTCAAGGATGATAATGGTGATGATTTCTCAATGTGGAGAAGTGAGCTTTTTTGTTTAAGATGACGATCTAACCACACACAAGCCAACATTTCCTTCCCTATTCTTAAATGAAGCATTTAGCAGGGAAGGAAAAAATGGTCGAGCTATGACAATGTGGTTACAGAACCCATGGGAGGCCTACCCTCAGAATCAATGATAAGCTTGGGACAAAATAATTGTAGTAACATTTAATAAGGATTTTTCTTGTTAATATGATGATTGGGTGATTTATATTTTGAACAAAGATATGACATCCATCCATTTATTTGGGGATGGAAGAGTAACTTCCACCTCATGCTGCATCAATATGGATGCCAAAACTACAAATTTGGGATCTAAGTCTAGGAATTGTGGGTCAACCACCCCATCTCTCTTACATATCCTCCACACCCACTATCTTTTCACATGAATTTTGTTTATCAAATTCTAGTTTATTTTTATTTTTCACTAACTTTCTTGATAAACAAATTTCTTACATGCATCATTTAGAAATTTTTGAATTTAGTTACTTAATATGTATACATGTAATCATCCCTATTTTGCATTCGTCTTATTTGACTAATGGCTGAACATGTTGTTTATTTGATACATGTCCATAAGTAAGTATGGATTTAAAGTTAAATTTTTTTTAGGATTCTTTGAGAACGTTGGGTTTTATCCAAAAGATGCAAAACTGGCATGGTTGTAACCAAAGTTGATTGGTTTTTGCCTGATCTTTTTGAAGACCTTCCTCCTGACATCCCAACATAAATATGCACCTTTTTATCACTTTTTACCAGCCATTTGACCACTTTTGTATGTGATTCCCTCCTTTACTGTCTCAGATGTGCACAAGCCAAGACGTCTACAAAACTAACTAAGTTTAATTAAAACTGACCAAATTTCATATATCACTTTCTGTGTCCTTATATGACACACCGTAAAGCTACCTTGATTATCCCTTTCCTTCACGTTTTCATTCATAATCACATCAACTCATCATCCCCCACACCATCTGACAGTCTCATTAACCATATGTTGACTTTTCTTCAAGATGATGCTAAAGCAGTTTTGATCAAAATGAGTCAGTTTTGTTTGCTTTTTATTTGCAAGGACATCGATTTGCTTGCCACCGAGTCCAAAATATTGACAAATTTGTTCATTTATAGGCTTTCTGTAACATCCCAGGATTTGAGGCCTCGAATAACATGATCTTAAAAGGAATGATTAGACTACCCATATCACCAAGGTGCGCCTCCTTTTCTGGGAGCCCATCACTAAGAACTCCATAGTTAAGCATGCTCAGCTTGGAGTAGTACTGGGATGGGTGACCAGTCGGGAAGTTGATCCTGTCATGCACGTGAGTGAGGACAAAGCGCACAGTTAAGGCTAGTGGTGGTCTATGGGGACAGTCGTCATTCTTAAAACTCTACTAGAGCATTGGGGAGTGGGCCTAGGCGTTACAAATGGTATCAGAGCCATAACCCCTCCAGCATGTGGGGCCCACATAGGCATGTGGCATGCCAGTCTTGAGTCGTGTGGTCCAGGCATGTAGGAAAGAGTTGTCCATGGTGACGTAGCCACCCTTGCGCTGGTATTCTGTGATCGGGAGCTGGGTGTCCATGGGCTATTGTGGGTCTGCATTGAAATGGGGTCATATTATGAGGCCATATGGTTGAGCCTTGTCGAGGACGTCAAGAGTCTAAGTGGGGGAGATTGTAACATCCCAGGATTTGAGGCTTCGGATAACATGATCTTAAAAGGAATGATTGGACTACCCATATCACCAAGGTGCACCTCCTTTTCTAGGAGCCCATCACTAAGAACTCCATAGTTAAGCGTGCTCAGCTTGGAGTAGTATTGGGATGGGTGACCTGTCGGGAATTTGATCTTGGCATGCGCGTGAGTGAGGACAAAGTGCACAGTTAAGGCTAGTGGTGGTCTGCGGGGACAGTCGTCATTCTTGAAACTCTACTAGAGCATTGGGAAGTGGGCCTATGTGTTACAAAGATTATAACATCCTAGGATTTGAGGCCTCGGATAACATGATCTTAAAAGGAATGATTGGACTACCCATATCACCAAAGTGCACCTCCTTTTCTGGGAGCCCATCACTAAGAACTCCATAGTTAAGCGTGCTCAGCTTGGAGTAGTACTGGGATGGGTGACCTGTCGGGAAGTTGATCCTGGCATGCGTGTGAGTAAGGACAAAGTGTGCAGTTAAGGCTAGTGGTGGTCTGTGGGGACAGTCGTCATTCCTGAAACTCTACTAGAGCCTAGGGCAGTGGGCCCAGGTGTTACACTTTCAAGGAACACTTTTTGACCAGTTTCTCAATTCTTCTCCCCTCTATGTCTCCAAGTGAAACCAGGTTGGTTTCCCTAAAATCAAGTAAGTTTCATGCCCCTCCTTGGGTAGGTGTCTATAATATGGAGGAACCTACTACAATTTTTCTCCTCCTTGTTTCCATCTTCTTGCTCTATGCCCACATTCCCCTTCCCTACATTTTCCACTGCCTTTTTTTATTTGTTAAAATTTGAAAGACAATAATGTCGTCAGAGCCACCACTACTAGGATGACTTTCCCTCCTCTCTCATACATCTCTCATCAATGTCACCTTATAGTGAATCATAATTGGGCAAAACAAAAATGACCTCATCGTACTTCATATAAGATTTATCAAGGCCTCACTTCACTGAAGAAACATTATCATCGTCACCCTACACCATTTCTTTCTTCCCTTCTCTCCCATTCGTAGTAGCTGCCACCATCCTTCTATAGAATCGATTCAGTTTCTTTGAAACTTACCTAGTTTTGTTCCTAGTCCACCTCCAACCTCATTATCATTCCTCGTAGCCATCCATGAAATCATGCTACACCAGGGAGCCAAAGTCACCACCATCAAAACAACCAACACCACAATTCTTGACAATATCTCCAGCTTCACGCCGCCACACAACATGATCATATGGTGTTAAAAAAACCAACCCGATTTTGTTGTACAATTGGTTTCGACCTATATCACTGATTTAGTCCGATATTTAGTTATAGGCATCCCAAGGTGTAACACCACAAATTTATATCTATTCACTTGAGTGGAAGCTTCAATTCATGAATCATAACATTGATTGGGTGTCACAATTCTTTAATATCATGCATAATAAATAATTTCAAAATAAACCATCACAAGATCATATTTCATTTCTTATTCTCAAAAATTTACATAAGATAGGAAACTTAAAGCATATGTTGACAATACATAAAAATGTAATTGTAAACAAACTAGATTCTACAAATGAATAAAAGATGGTGTGGATATAGGCACCCCACTAGGGCAATTTTATTCTCTCATTGGATCCTATCAGTCTTGGATTTGATGTCTCATTCTACTTATTCTTCTTCTTCTTTCTCCTTCTCTACGGGCATATCATCCCCACCCATGCAAATCAACGTAAAAACTTGTGAGTGGAACTGAGTAGTTATACATGAAAAAAGATTATACTTGAAATGACATAAAAATAGTTTGAAATGTAATTTCTTAACATGATTAACATGATTACATGAGAAATTGATTAACTTGACATGTTTCCTTAATGGACTAGATTTTTACTTGAGTTGATATAGTCACTCTCTTGAATGAACCCACAATGATCATAAGGTCGGTCAAGGCTCACATAAGGTCAGTTATGCTTCACATAATGCTAAAATAGAGCTCATAAGACCTGTTAAGGATCACATAAGGCTGATTGAGGCTCACTTAACATGATTGAGATGATTGTATCAACATAACATGATCTCTTAATCTTAAACATGATTTGAATAATTTTGTAATTCATTAAATATGATTATCCTTATCTCTTGATTCATTAGCACGGTAGTGATACATACTATGTCATTTTACATCATGAACATGTAAACAATATACCTTGTGAATTCTTAGCATGAACGTGATTTTTGAAAAGCATATAATGGGTGCTACTATATTGGTACTTCAATTAAACCATCATAGGTGTATAGGAAAATAAAATAAACCATGAAACCCTAATTTAATACTCAATGTGCATGATCAATCACCTGATCTTGAGAAGGAACACTAATAATATTTGGAGTCTGGAGAAACCCTAATGTCATGCCAAAATATAAATTCATTACTTATCATGATCTATCTTATTCTTATATGATTTATAATAAACTATTGAATCTTGGTTTGGAATTAGGGTCTGATAATAGATTAGGGAGGCAACTTGTCTTAAGAACTATCCAAGGAGAATTTATATGACATTTTTGACATCAAATGTGAAAGTTATCAATTTCCTAAGTTTTGACCAATCAGAATGAATAAAAAACTAAATAATGATGTTGCACCCGAGGGAAAAACAACGTGAATAAACTATGCTACCGTCACATTATGTTCCTGGTCCAGACTACGTGATAGGGTACAATAGTCTAAACTCTGACTTAGTCATTAACTAATGTATTATCATGAGTATATAGGAATGATTATAGTACTATTATGGGGTGTGACACATTAAAATAAAATTGGGAAGAAATCTAGAAAAACAATGTTTGTATCATCTTATTCGCTCATTGCAGGATGAATTTCTCGCTTGAAGTTTCAAACTATAATCAAAACACATAATACCTTAAAAAAGGGTGGATGATGAGACCATCAATGCATTCAACATGCTCCATCAATACCAAGGAGACATTTTGGTAGCTCTGAGGTGATATTGAGAGCCAACTTCATCTTGCCTCCATGACCAGAAGGGTGTAGGGGGGTAAAGCGATGAATCATGACAAAAATAAGGCATATATCACATACTCTAATTGACTCATGGGTTCACAACAAAAGAAACACAACAACCTGTGTTGTAAAAAGACCATTGGATCCCACAATAGACATGCGTGTTGCATAGAACAGGGGAAGAAGCTTGAAAGTGAAAATGACAATAGTGGTGATGCAACTAAAATAAACATCAAAACTTCTCCCTTGTAGGCTTATGAGGGCAGGGGATACATTTTCATTCATTGTACATGGTCAAGAAAGTTGGATGGTGATCACGCTCTGAAAACAAGAAATCATTTTTGTGGGTTCAATGTAGGGGTGAGATGCATTGGTGAAGGGCATAATAGAAGTCTTTAAAGGATCAATCATATTCTTATTGGAGTTGTAAATGGACATGATTGCCTGAGTTTGTAGATCAAGGTAGCCACTGACTAGGATGAAGGTCAGCTTCTTGGTGGCATCTCTGATGGTCTGCAGTTGATGATATATCAGGCTCTCATATAGTCCTCTACTTCTTCTATGATTGATAGAAGTCAGTGGAATGATGTGTAGTTGAGTGAGGCATTGGTTGCATCCACTAGGGAGAAAGGGAATTTGGGTCTTTTCTTGAGGAGGGGAGATAGGAGCTGAATGAGAGATCATTCAACTCATAAGAGACCCCTGAGACTAAGAGTGTCCAAAACATGGGAAAACATGGAGGATTGATGGAGGAAGGGCCCGAAGAAAATGGATGGGATGGTTTCCCCCTCAAAGTGAAAAAAGCATAAAGTGGAAGACGAAACCTCATACCTTATATCAGAATCAGACAACTATCCAAGAGCCTGAGATGAACCGGACAAAAACCAGCCATGCACAACACATCAAGTCGTGTTGTACTGTTGAAATTAGGTATATCTAGATAGATTGATACACAACTTAGATATTTAGGTAAATTATATATGTTGACTCACTTGCTCTTTCTGAACACAAATTGATATTGTTAGGTTTATCCATTTGTATTAAAACTTGGTAACTTGACTAAATAAAACATGAAGGATCCAATTATTGACCTAGTTCTTAGATTTGAGCTAGGGAATCTTATGATTTAAAATATTAGATACTTAGGGTCATTAATGTATTAACAATGATTAAAGAGAAGATGGATTGAGAAAATTCAAGAGAGGCTCTAATGTCCTATCACATACTCATCATAAAATTAATAGAACATATTGTGCATGTATGTGGGGTCAATTTCTATTTGCATTGATAGATAGTCATAATTGCATAACTGGTCTTTGGTTTTGTTCATACTGTTAAATTAAGATGTGATTAATGCTTGACTCATAATGTGCTAGGTCTATTCTAGAATTTTATGTCATTATAAGAAATTAATTTTGTATGTTACAAATATTGTTCACCTTTACTACTGATGAAAATTCTAGGTATGTTACAATTCTACCCACCTTAAAGAAATGTCATCCTCTAAACTTTTCATGTATTTATATATTAGTACCCACTTTAGGATTTCACATATTTGTACTAACACTTTTAATTTTTCATAATATCTCATAGTTCTATACTAGCATGTTCATGGTACATCATTAACATAGTAATCTATATTGTGTCTAACATGATTAAAAAAACTAATACATGCATATAATGCTAAGAAATCATGAAATCTAAATCAAACTTTCATCCTGAACCATAGCAAAAAGTGCTTAGATACCTTTATGAAATATTATTACTCATTGAGTTAGTCAAGGCAATTCTCCATCAGACCTTGCACTGAAGTGCTCCTTCACCTTGGAGAATCATTTTAATTGACATAACTTTCTTAAAAGTACTCTCATGAAATTTCACCATCCTCATAACCTAGTCATAAATATATTTAACATCTAACCTTGACATAACTAATGGCTTTTCACTAACTAATGTATTAGGTTTAGATGACTATCTAACTTTGGTCTTATGTATCACCCATCTTTGTGACATCCTACTATGTGATGGTCAGGCACATACCCAATGATATGAGATCTTATGATGCTACTCTCCCCTAAACTAATAGCATACATGTCCCATACCGCATGCACTACTAAGGCTGGAAGAGACACATAATAAGTCTTATGCTCATTACATCCCATCTTCATCTCTGAATTGGTAGGCCAACATCATTGAGAAAATAGAGGATCTATAAATAGATAGGATTCAGTTAATACATAGAATGCAAAATAGATGACCATCTATCCATTTGGAACATATCATAGAATACCTAAACCTCAAGACTTATATTCCTTTCTACGATTTTCCTCTGGTAACCATTCCTCATGTAATTTTTGTGTCTGCTCTAACCTCTTAAACTCCTTTATTAAAATAGGATGCATAAGGAGTTTTATACCTAATGGGCCTTGTAGGACATTAGACTTGTTGAGAAATCTAAGAATGTCTGGTGGGAAATTTTCCTTTTTGCTCTAATGCCAAGTTTTTAACACCACAAGTTTATATATGTTCATATGAGCAGAAGCTGCAATTCCCAACTCATAATATTGATTGGGTGTCACAATTTTTGAATATAATGCGTAAGAAATAATTGAAAAATAATCCATCAAGGGTCACATTTTGTTTCTCATTCTCAAAAATTTACATAAGAAAGGAATTTTAATACATATAATGGCATTATCTGAAAACCTAACCATAAACAAACTAGATTGAACACATGAATAAAAGATGTTGTCAACAAAGGAACCCCGCTAGGGTACTCTTATTCTCTCACTAGATCCTCATAATCCTTGATTTGATGTCACATTCTACTTCTTCATCTCTATCTTTGCCTGTGGACATCTCGCACCCCAGCCATGCAAAGCAACATAAAAACTTTGAGGAACACTAAGTAGTTATACTTGAAAATAGCTTACACTTGAAATGACATAAAAATACTTGAAATGTAAATGTATGCTTAACAAGATTAACATGCCTACATGAGAAATTGATTAACTTGACATGATTCCTTTGTCGACTGAACTTTTACTTGAGTTTATATAATCACTCTCCTACATGCGCCCACTGTGTTGATATGGCCAGTTAAGGCTCACATAAGGCCGATTAAGGCTCACATAATGCCCCCATAGAGCTCACAATGTCATTTAAGGTTCACATAAGGCTGATTAAGGATCACTTAACATGATTGAGAGAACTATAACAAAATAACATGATCTCTTAATATAAACATGATTTTCATAATTTATCAATTCATTAAACATGATTCTCCTCATCTCTTGATTCATTAGCATGGAAGTGATACATAATATGTCACTTGAAATCATGAACATGAAATAATATAAAATGTAAATTCGTAGCATGAACATGATTTTTAATAAACATACATTGAATATTGATGTATTGGTACTTCAATTGAACCATAATGAGAATATAAGAGAATAAAATAAACCAACAAACACTAATTTAATACTCAGTGTGAATGACCGCTCACCTAATCATGAAGTGGAATAGTAACAATATCTTGGGTCTTGATCAACCCAGTGTCCTAGAAAAAATATATTTCATTACTTATCATGATCAACCTTATGATTATAGGGTTTCTAATAGATTATTGAATCTTGGTTTCGAATTGGGTTTTGATTGTAGATTAGGGAGGTATCTTGTCTCAAGACCTTTCTATGGAGTATTTATATAACATATTCTAACATAAGATGTAGAATTTATCAATTTCCTAAGTTCTTACTGTGCACTGCATGTCCCCGGGTGCGGGCCAGTGGGATTGGGATTTCATCTATGCCTACCTTCCTCCTAAAGTTTGGCCTTTCATTCAGCATACTACACCACTCGACCCCGACTCATGCATGGATTCTTGGTCATGGCCTTGGGAGCCTGGTGGTGAATTATCGGCCAACACAGCCTATGCATGGCTGCAGGGAAGGACGGCCCCCCTATCTCTACGTACTGGAAGGCGTTGTGGGTGCTTCCCCTGCCGTCGAAATACAAGACCTTCCTTTGGTTGTTGGGACACTACACCATTCTTACAAATAAGGAGAAGGTACATCGCCACGTCTCCATGGACGATGTATGCCCAGTCTTCTCACGGAATGTAGACTCGCTCCTTCACTGGCTACGTGACTGCCCCACTAGCCAAGAGGTATGGTGGTTGCTGGGTATGGGCCGAGATTTCTTCACTTTATCGAAGGAGGAGTGGATTACTAACATCATTCATGGGTCCGCAAGCGTTGGGGACAAGATTCTCCGTTGTGTGGGGTGTTGCACCATCTGGTATGCACGCAACGACTTCATTCATGGTGGCAAGCACATACCGCCTTAGGTTCTGGCCTCCTGGATTCGTGGCAGCTCTACGGCAGTCCTCAACCTTCCGAAGCATGCCTCGCTCGCAGCTGTGGCTCAAAAAACTCACCCCTCTCAGCCGCCCCCGAACCAACAGGTGGTTTTCATTGACGCTGTGTTCCAACTCCACATGCTAAAGATGGGCATTGGAGTCCATGTCACTTAGGGAAATGGTGCCTGCTTATGGGGCCAAGGCACTTTTGGATATGCACCTCAGCTCTAGAGGCAGAAATCAAGGGCATCATTCTAGCTATGAATGTTTGTGTCCAAAACAATTGGAGCTCGCCGGTTATCCTTTCTGATTCCTCGACATCCATTGATATCCTCTTACATGGGGAAAGGCCTGCATGCAAGTTCCAACCCTTGAGGAGAGAATACTGCCACATTCTCTCCTTATTGCCCAATCTCAAGCTTTCCTTCATCAGCCAGAAGCACAACTCTGTGGCAGATAGTATAGAAAAACACTCCTTGTACTCTGCTTCTCAGTGTACTTTTTCTCATATCAAACCTGCCTGGCTCCCCATGGATATTAATATCCGATTTTCTGTAATTTGACCCGAACTAGAGATCGGGATGAATAATAACTAATCTCTATGGTTTCACAAAAAAGGAAGGAGAGAAAACCAAATAATGTCATTTCAAAATTTGAGGAAAAAATCACATGAAATGACTACACTACCCTCACATCATGTGCCTGAGCCTTTCTGCAGGACAAGGCATAGTAGTCAAAACTATGACTTAGAAATTCACTATTGTATTATCATGCGTATATAATACTAAGCATAGTACTATACTAGGTGTGACACATTAAAATCAAATTGGGAAGAATAATGTATGTATCGTCTTCTTCTCTTGCCACATGATGAATTTCTTGCTTGAAGTTTCAAACTCCAATAAAAAACAAATAAAACCTGAAACAAGGTTGGAGGAGCAGACCACCAATGCAGTCAACATGCTATGTCAGTCCCAATGAAACATTGTGGAGGCTCTGAGGTGATGGAGAGCGCTAGTGCCATTTTTTAGCCATGGTCAAAAGGGTGGAGGAGGACAAAGTGATGAAACATGGCAATAAGGCATATATCACATAGTCCCCTCAACTTGTGGATTCACAATAGAAGAAACACAACAATCTATGGTGTAAAATGACCATTGGATCCCTAACAAAGACATGGAGGTTACATAGAACATGGGAAGAAGATTGAAAGTGGAAATTGGCACTAAAATTGTGATGTGACTTAAATAACCATTAGAAGATCTCACTCATAGGATTATGAGGGCAAGGGATAACTTTTTATGCCCTTCACATGGCCAAGAAAGTTGGTTGGTGTCATGCTCCGGTGGAATGAAATTAGTTTTGTAGGTTAAGCTTTGGGGGAGACGCACTGCTGAAGGGCATAATAGAAGTATTTGAAGGAGAAAGAGGATTCTTACTGGAGTTACAATTGGACAATGGTGGCCTGAGTTAGTAAATCAAGGTATCCACCATCTAGGACAAATATCAAATTCTTGTGTCGCCTTTGATGATGTCATCTACAATTGAAGCTATATCAGACACACAGAACCAAAATGTTGATCATGTGAACCAAAAGAACACCAAAGATAATGTACAGAAGCGTGAATGATTAGAGTACATGAAAAGATAACAAGAAGAAATCATCAATATATTCCTAACGTTCAATGAGATATATTAAGCAACATTATTTTATTACATGATTTCAATTACAAATTGAGAGTACAATTTATATAAGTAAGCTCATGTACATTAGCTAGGATCTTACAACAAGTACACGTAAACATATGCTTACATGCCATCAACTCCCAATCTATGTCTTAACCTAGACAAATAAGTAAACAAGTGGGTCATCACACAAGATATTGAGTACAGGGCAGAAAGATACATATATATAACCTTAGAATAATTTGAAAAGTTTTGTAGAAGTAGACTAACAAGAAACAAATGAGTAAATAACTCAACAAAGTGAGAATTCATCTTTTAGAAAATTTTCTCCAATTATACCAACAATATCATATATCATATGGACTTTGACCAGCTCCCCATCGAAAGGGTCCATGAGGGTGCTCAAGATTAGCTTAGCCTATGCATAAGCGACCCTGAAGCCATTTCCAGGAGCTAACCCTTGTATCAACATGGTACACCCTATCTCAACAAGTCAAGTAAGATATCCAGCCTTGTGCTTACCCTAAGACTATAGGTAGGTGGATAAGTTCTGTATAATGGAGATTTATATTATGTGGTCAAGTTATAAAAAACAAGACAAAGCATCAAGTAGAATACTAGAATACTACATGGTAATAATTGAGTAAGTAAACAACCATAAATACATATCAAAGTTCAAGAAAGAAAGCCATAGTCATATTATAACTAAAATCATATACCTAGTTTAGAGGTTTCTTAACTTATCCTTGACCATCTATATGACAAGACAAACCTAGTCAAGAACAAGATTGCATACAAGCATTTGATTCATATCATTAAACCTAGATAGCTTCATTTTTAGGGATTTTGTTCACGATAGATTCCAAATCTCTTAATTACATATATGATGATCTTATATTTATTTGTGTTGCATCATGAACGTTGGGTTCAAATCTTATGTCATTTTGATGCTCCATTCATTTTCTATGTCCATTTTAGATTTGTGTCACTTACGAACATTTAGGCTCAAGATACTCATAATAGAGAAAACATGATTAAATTTCTTTGAGTCATGAGATCCAACCATGGAAGGTGATGCAGGGCATAAATATTAGGAAAATATTAGCACATCTATAAGATAGGTGTATGGACACCTAAATCTAGGTTTATGAGATACGAACAAAGGATTCAACATTACAACATACATTCCGTTTCCAATAATGATATTTATGTCATGAAGGTCAAAGAAGTGCACACTGGGGATAATAGGTGTATATATGTGCCTTTAAGTGGCATAATGTTTCTAATATCTAAGTCAAGATGAGTTTCAAAGTCATTTGAGTCAAGACTACCAACAAAGTAAACAATATTTTAAAGCCAACTAAGGGTCATACTTATGCATTAGGAGCATGCAAGGTAAATAGGAAGTGATTAGGGATACCATAGCACTCAAGTATCATAAATGTTATTAATTCAATGATAAGGAGGATGTTCTATCATTATTCATCCATGACTAAACATAAAAACTCATTATGTATATACAAAGAGGACAAATTTCATAAATTAGGGAAAGTAGGAATATATCAAGGTGATTTAGAGTCTGTAAAGGGTTCATTCTGTAGATCTCATTGAGTTGATTAAAATGATATATAGGTTTTCCTATTTGGACTTAGGATACGGAAGTTTGTATTTTTGAAAAACTACATCAAAAATATACGGGATACCGAGGAGGGTGTTACCATTCGTTTCCTTCTTGATCTAGGTCGTTAGGAAATGATCCAACAACTCTTCACCAATGCTTGAGTTGGAGGCCCCAAGCATTTGGGATGAGGTCTGGGACACACTCAATCCAACATCAATTGTGGTGGATAGTAGTCTGGTATCTGAGTTTTTGAGGAAGTCATTTGGTAGGACCCACCATGATCTTGGCTATCTATAGGCAGATTGATGGTCAGGGGCCACACCCTCCTTCTAACCTGATCCTGCTCGAGGTGTGACGGTTCTGCATTTGGATCTCACCGACACAAGGTTGGTCCAGGGAACCAAGCATGAGGGGGCCTTCCCAGGCATCGTCTCGCTCTACCCTAGCCCCGCGAGAGGCCACATGGCCTTGATTCTAGTCGGGGAAGCTGAGGTATGAAGGCCTCGAGCTCGCTGGAGGTTTTCACCCTAAGGAGGAAGAAACTTAATAGAGAAGGGAAGTGGGCTCTACGAGCATGAAATAGACCAGAAGTGGGTTGAGGAGGTGGAGGGGTGAAACTCGAGGTCGAAGGGCACTGCATAGGGGATAGAACAATGCTGAAACATCACCCTAATCGAGCTCTCCTTTCTGGAGTGAGAGCAAGGAAGGAGGAGAATGAAGAACTCCAACAGTGAGTGGAGACATTTGAACCACAAGAGGGAAAGAATTGGAGGGAGGAAAAGAGTGGAAGGTAGGATATCGAGGTAGGTGTGGGATGAAGTGCTAACATGCCTCCCATACCCCTACCATGACTAACATGGAGGTTCGGGATGACTTCAGAGTCATCCATCATGGAAGATTTAAGTTCAGGGAGAGGGTGAGTATCCTAAAGAAGTTAGGGGTTGCACAACACATCAATTGTCACAAGACTAAGTTCAAAAAGAAATTATGATAAGGGTTCTTCTTGCATAAATCAAAGAATTAACCATATCTTCAAACACCTATAACTCCTACCCCAATACTCAAATTCAAACGAAGTTTTAACTATGGGCCCCTCATAATACAAAGTCTCTACGTAAAATGTGTGAGACCACAATGTCAACATCTATTCATCTAAATAAATTCTTGACGTAACCTCTCAATTAGGTGTATAAACCTTGAATCAGATACATTTAATCTGAAATAATGATCAAATACATCCAATAATACTTTTTGTGATTCTAATGCACTTTGTATTTCATTATTAATCACCTTGGATCTATATATATCATAATTGAATATTTGACTTCAGAATCTCAAAATCAGGGTTACCACATCCATTCTACCTTATATGGAATTTTTTCCACAAAATTTAACTAATATCAGACTTAAAAAGACATATTATAGTGTGTACTATGTTTAGGTCATAGTGATAGGTTCCAAGGAATCCCTAACTATGTGATTCCCCTAGGTTGTCATCATAAAATACAAAATCATCTGTCTCGATTCATATATATTAGAACATCACTTGATGTTAGATTCTTAAGATGGCATCTTATTTTTCATTAGAATTTACTTCCTTTATTTCCATAGAATTAGGGATTTTCTTCATACACATATAGAAATTTGAGGTGGGGTATCAACATTCATATCATTAGTTACTCAGAGAACACATTTGTTGTCCCCACTATCAATTAAGATAACCATTAAACTTATTTATCATCATTATGTTGGAAAAGAAAATTCTTGCAGTTTAATTTTGCCTCAGAGTTATACATATTATCACAAATTATATTCAATATATTTCATTAAAACTAGGTTAATAATGTATACATCATGATTATCCAATCTAAGATATCAACTACATTATCATATCAAGCTCATAATTTCCAACATTTATTTCTCATTTAAGGCATGGATTCATTGCAAGTTTATAACTCCAATGGGATTCTATCATGCATCATACACCATTTATGAAACAAAATTATCAACATCCACATTCATTAAGAATCTTACTTGTAGCTAAAAAGAGCTTCATAAGACCGAGCCACTCAAGCTAAGTCCTATCCATGTCAAGGCAAGACATGATAATCACATAAATCAACCCATATCAAACTTTTGCCCATTCTCTAATATACAAAGGCCACCACTAGATTCCTTCACCTAGAATCACTACATCAAGTATGAGGCTCATTATGGAGATCACACATCCTATACATCATCTAGAATTTTAAGATGAATCCCTTACCTAGGTGGAAAACATACATATATTTAAATGCCTCTTTCTATAGGGTTATATATTTTCATAGTAAATTTGGGGTTCAACATCAAAAGAACCATGTAGTAGGAGACTCAACTCATATACTTAGAAGTAGTACAGATAGGGATTCATCATCATATACTACATCATTCATATATTTCAATATTTCATATACTTGGAAGGTTAGGGTACTCTGACTTTCTCCCATGCCAAATTTTCCATCAAGAATTTACCATTATTGTATTTCCCATACTAGAGGTCCTTCTTCGTAAAGAGTTTTAGGTCTATGTTGGTCCTAATCCATATCTCACTAATCATATCATAACACATACACAACTATACACAAGCAAGCATGACAACCCACTAGATATGTGTAGCACATCAACCAAACCATACACGTCAACCATGGTGCTAGATTTACAAAGAGTTGCATGATCAAACTCATCTCATGTCACAAAAATACTTACAACATCAAACATAGGTAATCAAGAAGCAATCTCATTATATAAACATCAAGATTGACATCAAGATAAAGATCAACATCAATATCATCATCATCATCTTCATTAACACCACCATTACCACCACAACCACCACCATCATAATAATAATAATATTATTATTATTGTTGTTGTTATTATTATTATTATTATTATTATTATTAATCACCACCACCACCACCACCATCATGATCATCATCATCATCATATTCATCATGATCATCATCATCATCATGATCAACATCATCATCATCATCATCATCATCATCATCATCATCATCATCACCATCATCATCATCATCATCATCATCATCATCATCATCATCATCATCATCATCATCATCATCATCATCATCATCATCATCATCATCATCATAATCATCATAGTCATCATCATCATCTTAAGTTATCTAGGATATTACTAAACTTACATTTATCATGGCTCCAGACAACTTAGGAGACTACGGCTAGAACCTAAACACAATCATCTAGACTTATTGTTACATATGTTTCTCTTAGATTACATGGATAGTCACTGTCTTTTTGTGTGTGGTAACATTTTTCATATGTATATATATACTAATATTTGAAATAGGTTTTATCCAATGTTGAAATAGGTGATGTAAACCACCATACTCCATTTGAATAAAACCAAAATAAGTTACCACACTCATTGGGCAGTCTAGTACCATGACACCTAGAGAACTAGTAAGAACATTGTGCACACCTGTGAGACTACCCTAAGAACATGCCACGAGAATATGTCTAGGGTTGAAGTTAGATCTCCCTTTTCTCACCCTCTTGAACCTATAGCCCATACTACATTATAGGAGGAGTAGAAAAGAAAGGGTTCTAGGGATTACATAAGGCTACACCTAGTTTCACAAAATCTAGGATCTAACCTAGAGGCTAAATCAACTTAGTTCACAAAGTCAAATTCTTTAAGTTTCTAGGTTGAGACGTAAGGTTTTGTTTAGTTTGTGTTTCATGTAAGAAATGTTTGTTGTAGTTATTATTCATTTTCTGATACCATCTGTCACATAATTGAAATCCTGACCCTATGAACCAAAGACAACATGCAAAAGCATGAAATTATTAGCATACATGAAAATATAACACAAACAAAGAACCAACATAATATAAACATTCAACAAGATATATTAAGCAATAGTATTTATTACATGATTTCAATTGCACATTGAGAGTACAATTCATACAAGACAGATCATGTACACTATCTAGGATCTTACATCAAGTAAACAAGAACATATGATCACAAACCATCAACTCCCATGCTATCTGTGAACCTAAAAAAATACATGAAACAAGCAGGTCAACACACAAGGTGTTGAGTATAGGGACAAAAGATATGTATATATAAGATTTGCATAATTTGAAAAGTTTTGCATAAGTAGATGAAAAATAAGTAAATGAGTTAATTACTGAACAAAGAGAGAACTCATCTTCTAGTCAATTTACTCCAACTATACCAACAATATCATATATCTTAAGGCCTTTGACTAGCTTCCCATTGGAAGGGTCCATGAGGGTGCTCAAGATTATCTAACCCTATTCTAAAGGGACCTCAAAGCCATCACCAAGCGCTAACACTTGTATATTCATGGTTCTCCATATATGCACAACTCAATTAAGACATCCATACTTGTGTCCTTACCCTGAGACTACATGTAGGTGCACAAGGTGTAAGGAGGCGGGATCACCCCCCTTACTAAAAAACAATTGAAGAATAAAACATCCATTCCAAACACACTCAAAGGTATGCTGGAATAGGTGTAACATTTTCAAATTTCAATAAATGGTATTCAAAACAACCAAAGTATAGAAGCGGAATAAAAATGTTGACTACATTCAATTTATAACAAGGTTCTTACAAAAGTACATCATATTATCCCATAAGGGTTTACATGTATGATACAACATAAGGATCTAAGTAGAGGAAATCCTAACAACTTTGTCTCCAAGCTTTAACTCCTTAAGCTAGTACAAAACTTCATGCGTTATAATCCAAGTCCCTCACCTAGGGTTGGAAGCATACCCCAGAAAGAACAAAAAATAGATGACATCAGCAACGGCTGGTATGTGCATACTAAATAGGAAATTGAGCAATATATGGAATAAAGGACATAAAATATAAAAGGCTTCCCATAGAAAGGATAAGGACCAACCAAATGGGTATCAAGAGAAAAGGAATTGAAATCATATGATAAAAAAAGAATACTTTCCATTAATAAAACAAAACGATTGTGCCACACAAGCACATGTAAAGAATTAGGGCACACACCCCATATCATAAACCTGCATGCATGTGAGATAAACATAGCCCTAGAACAATATAGACACAAATGCGACCAAGTCTCATAAACTTGAAACTTGATAGAGAAAGGAATACTACCAATCTCCCAAATTTATAAAACATGGTCCAAGAATCACACATCTTGCCCTGGGTATGAGGTTCCTTTACATCCCAAAAGAGCAGGAAATATCTCATCTGCTCGGCAGGAAATAACACATCTACCATAAAAACCAATGAAATTACACTACTCTAGTGCTACTGAATCACATAGCATGTTAAATGTAGAGGCAAGTAGAAAGTATAGTCGGAATATATAAACTAGTCACCATGTAAGTGACCAACATATACATCCACCTCATAAGTGGGCAAAAGACATCACATACCATATTTTAGAGTTACATCATGAAAAAAGCATAAGATAGGAGTTTAAAATAATATCCATGATCACATGATCAATATCAAATAAGGTAGTTCACATGAACCATGTGGCATATTTTATGTATCCATTATAAATATAAGATTAATGTTAGAAAATTAGGTTACATTAAGGTGATCTATACATGCATTAGCTCATTGGGGTTGTACTAAACATCTATTTAGGTCTAACCTTCAACCTCATGTGGCTAAGTCCAAAATGTCAACTTCCAAGGTAGGGTCCAAGGTCTAGTATGTTACACAAGGTTTGTATAATGGATATGTGTATTATGTTTTCAAGTTATAAAATGATGTGATAAAGCATCGAGTACAATACAACAATACTACATGCCAATAGTTGAGCAAGTAAGCAAGCATACATAAATATCAAGGTTCAAGCAAGAAAGCCATGGTTATACAATAATTTAAATCCTACACCTAGATCAGAGTGCATCATGAAGGTGGGTTTCAACTCTGATGTCATTTTGGTGCGCCATTCATTTTCTATGTTCATTTCAAGATTTCGATCACTTGTGTACATTTTACGGTCAAAAGACTCATATAAAGCAAACAATTTTAAAGTTCACTAAGTCTTGAGACACAACTACATCATATCTCTAACATAGGTGTATGACTACCTCAATCTTGGTTTATGAGATACAACAAAGGATAGTACATTACAAGTTTACAACATACATTCAATATCCTATATTGATATTTATGTCATAATGGTCAAAGAAGTGCACAAGGGGGATCATACGTGTATATGTGTGCCTCAAAGTGGCATCATGATGTTGATTTCGAAGTTAATATGAGTTCCAAAGTCAATTGAATCAAGACCAGACACAAGGCAAATAAGATTCATAATTAAATCCAATGAAGGGCCATACTTATTCATTAGGTGTAATCAAGGTACACAAAAAGTGATTAGGGATAACATAGCAATCGAGGTTCATAAAAGTATGATTCAATGATAAGGAGGATGTTCTATCATTATTCATCCATGATTAAACATTTGAACTCATTAGGTATATACAAAGAGGCCAAATTTTATAATTAGTGAAAATAAGGATAAATCAAGGTGATTTAGAGTCTATAAAGATTCCATTGTGTATATCTCATCGAGTTGATGAAAACGATACATAGGTTTGCCTAATTTGGCCTTATGACCTGGAAGTTATGTATTTTTTAAGAACTACATCAGGACTATAAGGGATATCAAGGAGGGCGTTACCATTCATTTCCTTCTTAATCTAGGCCGTAAGTAGACAATCCAATGACTCTTCATCAATTCTTGATCTGTAGGCCAGGCATTCGGAACAATGTCTGGCACATGCTTAGTCCAGTGTTGGATGTGGTAAATGACAGTCTGACACTTGAGTTTGTAAGGGAGTCGGTTGGTAGGACCCACCCCGATCTTTTCCATCTATTGGTAGATCGATGGCTAGGGGCCTCGTACTCCTTCTAACCTAATCGCCCACTGGGAATGGAGGCTCTATGTTAGGAGCTTACCGGTATAATGCTAGGTCAGGGGAAATGGGTGGAGGAGCCCTTCTCAGGCATCTTCCATATCTACCCTAGCCCCACGAGGGGCCACATGGCCCCTTGATTACAGTCGGGAAGGCTGAGGTCTGAAGGCCTCGAGCTCCCTGGGGGATGCCACCCTAAGGAGGAAGAAAAGAATAGAACGGAATTGATCTCTACATGTCATGAAACATACCAAAAGTGGGTGGAGGATGTGGAGGGTGGAAACTCAAGGTTGAAGGGTGCCACATAGTCAACAAAACATTGCTAAAACAACATCCCAACCATTCTCTCCTTCCTGGAGTGAGGGAAAGGAACGAGGAGAATGAACATTTCCCATAGTTATCCATGAAAAAGTCTAAGACAAGTGGAATGGTCAAAATTCCAAGAGGGAGTGAATGGCAGGGAGAAAAAGGGTGGAAGGAAGGAGATCGTGGTAGATGTGGGATGAAGTGCCAACATGCCTCCCATGTCCCTACCCCATCTAATCTAGAGGTAGTGAATGACTTTAGAGTAGTCCATCACGGAAGATATAAGGCTAGGGAGAGACTAAGTGTCCTTAAGAAGTTAGGGGTCATGTGACACATCAATTTTCACAACCCTAAGTTCAAGAATAAATAATGTCCAAGGTTCTGCTTACATAAATCAAATAATTAATCATATATTCAAATACCTATATCTCCTACTAGAAAACTCCATGCCACGTGAGATTTTAACCATGGGTCCCTCATATCACAAAGGCTCTACTTGACAAGATTGAGACTACAACTTTGACATTTGTTCATCTGAATAAATTCATCATATAACCTCATAAATAGGTGTACAAACCTTGAATAAAATACTCTTAATCAATAAATCATGATCATATACATCCAATAATAGTTTTTGTGATCCTAATACACTTTCTATTTCATTATTAAGCATGTGGATCTATTTATATCTCAAGTGAATATTTGACTTCAAAATCATAAAATAGGAGTCATCACAATCAGTCTCTCATGTAGTCCTCTACGTATTCTATGATTGATAGGAGTCGGTGGGATGATGTGTAGTTGAGTGAGTCATTGGTTGTACCCACTAGGGAGAAAGGGAATTTGGGTGTTTTCTAGAGGAGGGGAGATAGGAGTTGAATGAGAGATGGTTCAACTCAGAAGAGACTCCTAAGACTAACAATGTTGAAAACATGGGGAAATGTGGAGGAGTGAGGGAGGTAGGGGCCAGGGAATCTAGGATGATTTCCTCCTCAATTTGGAAAAACCATGAGGTGAAAGATGAAGCCTCAAATGTTAAAATAGCATTGGACAATTATCCAAGAGCCCAAGATAAACTAGACAAAAACCAGCCATGCATGAAACATCAAGTCATTTTATAAGTTGAACTTATGCATGTCTAGATGGATTGGCACACCACTTAGATATTTAGGTAAATTTTAATATGATTACTCACTTGCTCTTTCTTAACACATATTGACATATTTGGGATTATCCATTTGTATTTAAACTTGGTAAGTTGTTTGAATTGAACATGAAGGATTCCATTAATCTCATATTTCTTAGATTTGAGCAAGGGAATCATATGATTTACAATATTAGATATTTAAGGTTATTAATGTATTCATAGTTATTAAAGGGGAGTTAGATTGCAAAAATTTAAGAGAGGATCTAATGTCCTAGCATAAACTCATTATAAAATTAATAGAACATATTATGCATGTATGTGGGGTCAATTTATATTTGGACCCATACCTAGTTATAATTGCATAACTAGGGATAGAATTTTGTGTGTAGTTTTGAATTAAGATGTGGTTAATTCTTGAATGATCATGTTCCAGGTTTATTCTCAGGTTTTATATCATTATAAGAAATTAATTTGTAACTTAGCATTAGGTTTCACTTGTACTCTAGATGAAAATTCTAGGGATGTTACACGAGGGTTTTGAATTATAAATTTAAAGTCTGATTAATTTAAATTTGTCTACATTTTAGACGCTAGGTTTGGGCATATCAACTTTTTGGAATGTTGTTGGGGATGACTATTTTCATCCCTGCCACCCATACTATATCCTTGCAAATGACATGGACACAGTGAACAAGAAGTTCAAAAGGATGAAGAAGGTGGTTTCAAGGCCTACAGGAGGAGGGTATTCTGTAGGAAGCCCATCCATGCAAACTTTCTAGAATCTGGCCCCAGTGTCAACACATGGTAAACTACATTGTTACCCACCACAGGATACATGTTACCAAAATCCATTATATGATGAAGTATCCCAACATTTTCCATCACTACAAATCATTCATGTTTGTTTGATCTAAACTACCAATGTGTTTCAATTACCCATGGTTATTGAAAGTGGACACTCAAATGATGAGGTGGGGGACTAATTTCTTATGCCCATTTCACGCTCGCACCATGATTTTGATGTTGATACCATATAAGGGTATCACACAAAAGATTTTAGGTAAATATTGAGGCGCACATAGTCTATAGAATTTTGACCCTCAACAGATCAACAGAGGGTCTCAAGGAATGGGAAGCATCAATGTGTCGATCTTCATCATCATGCAACTTTCCTCAGTTGGTGACACCTCATGTCTCATCCTCTCACGTGACACCATCTGTCATCTCTCCTCTGAAGCTCCCTAAGAGGGATCAGAAGAGCAAGTTTAATGAGCTAAACAACAATAGTAAGGTCATCATGCCAAAATATGTAGATCTCACCTCCCTTCACACACTGGGGATTTGTGTATGTTTATCTGTATCTAAAGGCAAGAGGGTTGGATACCATCACCTACTTTGACTATGACATGTATGTATACTAAGTCTTGAGTTATACACTACTCTGTCTACATTGATTAATATCTAAATGTGAGCGGTTTGGATGTCATCACCAACTATAACTACACCGTGTTTGATAAACTTAATTTTGAGTTATACGCTACACTAGAGAAGTTCAAGGACACTAATCATGATCCTCTATTCTTCGTCCTACTAAACATATATCAGGAATCCCCATTAGGCCATTCGAATGGGTAGTTGGCGCAATATATAGAGGACTACATCGACTTGTTTGGGAAAAGCCTCGAAGGTAGTGATTCCAACTTCACACCGTCCTTGCCAGAGGTATGATGACTGGGGAGAATAAGTAGCCTTCCAACAATAATAATGCCACTCTCATCCATAAACTGCTTCTCTTTATGTACCTTGAGTAATTATCAATTATGTTCTAGAAAAGTAGGATATCCAGGGCACTATCACCCTAGTTGACAAATACCTCCACTAGTGTGTCATTGTAGGAACAAAGGACAATGAGCTAGAACAAAATAGATCCATCACCTCCAGAACACAATTAGTATACAACACAATTATACATCCATGTGGGGAGTCATCACTTTCATTACGCAACACCTTGGAGTTGGCGTAGACCATTTTATTCAGATGGAAAATGACATGATGTTGCATCAAAGGGTAACGTGGAACACCTTATCCAATCTAGCATGACCATGATATGCGATGGAGGATTCATATTCATCTTTGGATATGGTCACCATAGAATTCTTCTTCTAGCAAATTCCTACTTAACATGTCAGGGTTTTCTCATTGATGTTCTTGCATTGGACGCCAAGGGCAATACACTTAAAGTGCATTGGATGACAAGATCTTCATTGTTAGTTCCACATGTACTATATGTTACCAAGGAAGAGAAATTTGATGGGGGACCATTCCATGACATTCCTCATCAAAAAAGCTCCCATATCAAATCTCCTCAACATTTCTATCAGCATATGCCTCATTAGCCCGAGAAACAACCATCTTCCTTCGACATGGGCAACCTCTATCAGTTTCTCTCGGGTATGCAGTAGGACTTCCGCACCTATGAGACAGACATTGGATGTCAAATCAATGACATACAACAAGAATGCCATAGGATTCTACATGACTTCTATTGTGATGGAGTGGACTTTTGGCATCCTAAAATGTCCAATGACTTAAGTGAAAGCATAAGGTTGAGATAGATTGAGGGTTCCAAGCTCTTGACAAAGTAGGCGTTGATGTGAGGTTGACATCATGATTAAGATATCTATTTTTAATGCCTTCTTAAGGAATTTAATAGAATGACCAAATAGTTAAGATTTGGAACCAATTTTGTGTACAAGGTACCTTGAGTAGTGAGGAAGCTATGGTTAAATTTTTATGGCAATTGGATGTTCCTAGAGATAGCTATCAAGGTTTGAAATTGGTTAAATAAATGATGCATAATGTAAGATTGGTTAATGTTTAGCATAAGTTGTTGATATAATTTTGTCATGCAGATGAGAAGTGCATTTGCATCTGCACTACACAAGAGTAGGGACAAATTGTATATGTGGCATCCTTTGGACCCTTGGATGGTCAAATATCGTATCCTCCTTACTAGTTTGACGAGGCAATGAAGCTTCTTGTTGGCGCACTGACCGCCCCACCTTTGCACGATGTGATCGTGGTATGAGGAATGTGAGGAAGATGGGTGACTAGATGGTTGTCTTTAGGCTTACAGAGAACTACAAATAGACCCCCCCCCCCTCATGGCTCCCTTAGCCAGCCAACCGATGAACATCAACCTGGTCTATCCACCGCATACTAGATGTGGTCGTGAGTGAGTTTTTGAAGATCGTTGTAGCAGTGTGAGCAAGAGTTCTCCCCTTTCTTCCTCCACCACAAAAGTAGTAGGTGAATTTGGCCATCTCCTCTTGCTCTATGAGGAGGAGCCATAGTTCACTGAAGGACCATGGAGGAGTGGTGATGGATCAACCTGCAAAACCATCGATATGGAGAGACGCCAGACAGAGTTCCAAGGAGAGTAAAGCCTCTACGGCTGGTGCTCATGGAGGTGGAGGTCCATGACAGTGGCCAGAAGTCCGTCTTGCACTAGAGTAGGCAAGAAGTAGAGGAGGTAAGGATCTACAGTGACCCCTCATCAGGATCTGCCCAGACGGCAGCGCTGCCATCATCAAGAGACAGTAGTGGAGGCAGATCCCAGGCGACACAAGGAAGGATACGTTACGGCATCGGGCAAGAAGTTGCATCACATTGAGGCACGATAAAAGAGAAAGGGAAACTGTGGACTGGTCCTAGAGACCATAAATCGGTCATCTCCAGTCAACTTAAAGAACCTGTGCGGCGGCGGCTTCATTAGGAGGATGATCTGGAGATCGACCTCTCGTTGACCTTCGAAGCTAGCAGCAACGCTCTACAGAATAGAGAATGTGATACTTGGAAACTAGGGAAGGAGGATGACCCCAAGTCATTGAGTGAGGAGGTAGGGCTAGAGCTACGCGGTGATGCCCTGAGTAGGCCACGACAGTGCCCTTTGTTCCAGTAGACGACGCACGCAGCGTCGCGAGAAGGAGAAGGAATGAAAGAAAGGAGGATCGGGTATGCTCCTTTGAACTGGACCCAGACCAGACATGAACTGCAGGCCCAAACAAGTGGAGGAGCCACAACCCTAGTGGCCACGTGGCAGCGCCAGATTAGCCGGAAAAGGTAAAATCTTTACACAACTTATAGATCTTCAATAAATCACAGTAAATAGCCTACTCATCAAATAAATACAAATAAGGTATTGAAATTCTCAGAAACAATATGTAGAACAATATGAAAGCTTAATATCAGACTTTTTATACTTTAATATCAGTGATATCATGTAAGATGTGAAATTCTTAGATCATGATTAATAAATATCAAATGATGATATAAAATTATGATAACATGTCAGTAAGTCCATAATCATGTTTATAATCCATCTGAAGTCATAAATACAGATGTGTTGATGCACGAAATCATATAATTTGATTAATATGGCTAATTAGGGCAAATATCACTAAAGATAATGCAATAAATGCATACATGCTCAATAAGTGATGAAAATCATGGAGCACCCTTATATATGTAACTAGAAACTAATATGTAAATCTGAGATCAGTTTTATACACAAAATCCATGTTATATGAAGTTGACCTTAACACAGGGTTTAAAATCCTAGATATGTTAATAATGTAACCTAAGGTTAATATGTTCACAAAAAGGATATGGAACCTAATGTTCAGATAATGAACTATAATCTGGAATATGACATTAGTAAAGATAATCCTAAGACAAGAATACAAGTAAAAGTGGGACTGTTCTAAAAAGACTAAGAGAAACTCTAATGAACATGATTAGGGTTAAGATGATATGTAAAAGGATGAGAACCTGATGATAGTATATGACCTTGTCTTAATCAGGGTTGACCAGGATGTAGATGATTTGAGGATATGATGTCTAGGTTTATCTTGGTCAAGGTATGCCATTACCTCTTACTTGGTTTATTATACAATATGCTTGTGTTATATGCGTAGTAAAATACGTGGCATATGGTATTGGATGAAATGATTATTCTTGTATGATATGTTGCTTGATTTTCCATACTTATTGTTATGAACACATGACATGTAATATATCTATTCCATTATATCCAAGCACTTCAACTCTTTGGTAGTAAAGTGTTGGAAAAGAAGTACTTCAACTCTTTGGTAGTAAAGTACTCGAAAGTGATCCAACTCTTTGGTAGTAGATCACATTGTGAAATGATCCAACTCTTAGGTAGTAGATCATAAAGGCCCTAATGCATTCAACTCTCAGGTAGTAAATGCATGGATGATATAATGGAAAATATGCCTAAAAGACATGTGTTCTCTTTTATTAATAAACATTCTTGTTCAAGTACACTTTTCTTATATTCTTCTGTTACTGCCAAGTATTAGTTTTATCTTATTGCCAAGATATGATGAGAGGTATATAAAAGACACATAGGCGTACTCAGTACAATATTCTTAAATATTGTGCTGATGTGTACCGCATGTAATCTTTTGTTTAGGTTGTGGTTATGCTCTTGAAGATCCAGGATAGTTGAGAGTTGTGTGGTGAGTTGTTGTACATGTGGACCTATTGTCTTAAGATCATGTAGTTTAGTGGTAGTACATATATATGTATAGTTTGCTATTCAATATGTAATATCAAATGATGTAACAATTCATGTTGTAATTATATGTTGCATGGTGAACAAGTGTTGTATGGTTTTATTATTGTTCATGTGCATGTGCTACTGATTGTTTCCTTCTGACTCCCTTGGTTTTCTTCTTCTTAGCCTAGTGTGGGGTGTTTAAATTGGGATTCTCACTGAGATGAGGTTTCAATTTGGACGTCACACATTAGATTAAGTTTTAGAAAATCCTGGGACGTCACAGGTGGCATCATAGCATGAAAAATAGCAAAGCCTGACATTTGCTCATTATGGAACTCAAAACTAAAGAACCTTGAACTTAATAATCTTTAGGGTTAGATTAGTCATCTTTTAGAGACTAGATCTGACCTAGCCTCTAGGTTAGTACCTAGATGTATGAGAACTAGGTCTAGACCGGTGCTTGTTGAGTAGCAAGTCCTTAGATGTTGTTCTTTCCTTGTAGCGCTGCGATATGGGATGTTGCATTATTTGGAAATGGCGTGCATCAATGGAAGAGAAACCCTAGACATATGGCGCTCATTGTCTAGAGTATCTACAGTAGTCTACATTTTGTTGACCCTTTTTACTAGTTTTCATGGCACTATACTCTTTACTATGTGTGGGACACTCGTTTCTAGATTTGGTTTTGGATTCCAATCGGATCGAACCTCGATAGTTTTCTCTGACGTTTGTTTTATCAGAGAAAAACTATATAATATTTTATTATATATATGTATTACTAAAATGTGTCCCCACACATGTACGAGTAGGAGGTGATCATGCAACCTAAGTGAAAGTGTAAGACATCAGTCTAGAAGAGAGAGTAGTTCTAGATTAGATGTCTAGAGCCTTTTTGAGATATATGTGATAGATAGAATAGATGAAATAAGTTTTGATGCTATGATGTAAGTCTTATATAGATGATATAAGATGCTTACAATGATTTATGTTGTCTTTGAGGACTTAAGTTCAGTTTGAGGATTTGAGATAAGTTTTGATGACGCAAGTATGAGTTCTTTTATGAGATGAGATAAATTAAGTTAAGACAAGGTTGTGAGTCAGCATGAGCCTCAAACTCTTTTACAAAGGAGGACCTCTAGTGTTAGGACCAGTTTTGGGGTTAGCTCAAGAGAGAGCGAGACCCACATGGAGAAGGTCATAGAACCTAGACTCCACGATATGAGAAATATGAGATATGTGATATGATATGTACTAAACTAGACTACTCCTGAGTGATTGAGTTGAGTTGCTTTATGTATGATTCCTATAGTTTTGTTGAACCCTAGATGTCCTTGGGAGGACCAAACCCTAGACATAGAGAGAGGCTCGTTATATGTGCATATGAACATGAATATGAGTACCTACCATCAGGGTGAGGGAGAGAGCCTAAGACCCTGGAGGAGGTAGCTATGTTAGTTTTTGTGAAGCATCATGCTCGGGTTGGTGGTTTATCATATAGGCATCTAGTGGTGTATATAAGAGAGAGAGCTTTGGGTAATATGTCTCATGGGTAGAGACCTATGAAGAAGATGTTTTATCATGTTTTGGTTTGTGCTAATGTGGCTAGAGCTTGTAAAGCAGTCACTAGTGCCAACGAGGTAATCCGAGAACCCTAGACTAAGAGAGGAGAGATAAAGTATATGCATATGAAATACTTATAGAATTGAGTTAGCTCAGAAGTATTGAGCATGGCACTACCCTCATGATATGGGTTAGAAGAACCTCAAATGGACTATATAAAGTTTTGATACATGTTTCACGAGCCACTTGTATAAGTTTGTTAGCACAACCATGATATAATATATATAAGATTCTAATCTCGAGACTTGATATATAAACATGGTATGATGGACACCTAGAGATGGTTATACATATCAATGCATAAATGGTTAACCATATACATGAATAATGATGATAATGTGAAATTTGTTGGCTAATCTTGTGATGAAATTGTTAGTAAATGTTGCAATTTATTATGAGTGATGAAATAAGATCATATGAATGAAACATGTTACATGAAGTGTTAATCTTAGTGCTTAATGAAGATGAAATATATAGTTTGACCGCTAGCACAACATAATGATTATAACACCTTGATATGATCTAGATGGATAACATGGGTTAATTATAGTTAACTCCCTCCTAAAAGGCATATGTCAATGATGAACATGTTCTAACAATTGGCTTGATAAAATGTTGATGACACCTTGACATATGAGCTATTTTAGAGCATGGTAATATGATGTGGAAATCCTAATGCATGGGTAAATATAAGGATGCAACCCTAGCATATGAGATATGTAATGACATAACCAAAGTTTCTAAACCATGAATGGAGTGTTTGTGCACCAAGATGGTTGTAAACCCCCCTAATAGTGTTTTGGATATATGGTTCTATGTAACCTATGCAGATATGTTACACATAGAATATTTCTTACATGTGGATGAAGGCAATATAAGGTTTTCCCTGGATGTATGAATATGGTTCACTTTCGAGGACGAAAGTTCTTTTAAGATGTATATGATGTGAAAGACTGGATTTATGGCTTAATTTCGAGGACGAAATCACTTTTAAGGTGTGTAGGATGTGATGGACTGGACTTTTGGAATCCTAAAATGTCCAATGACTTAAGTGAAATCATAAGGTTGAGATAGATTGAGGGTTCCAAGCTCTTGACAAAGTAGGTGTTGATGTGAGGTTGACATCATGATTAAGATATCTCTTTTTAATGCCTTCTTGAGGAATTTAATAGAATGGCCAAATAGTTGAGATTTGGAACCAATTTTGTGTACAAGGTACCTTGAGTAGTGAGGAAGCTATGGTTAAAGTTTTACAACAATTGGATGTTCCTAGAGATAGCTGTCAAGGTTTGAAATTGGTTAAATAAATGATGCATAATGTAAGATTGGTTAATGTTTAGCATAAGTTGTTGATATAATTTTGTCATGCGGATGAGAAGTGCATTTGCATCTGCACTACACAAGAGTAGGGACGAATTGTATATGTGGCATCCTTTGGACCCTTGGATGGTTAGATATTGTATCCTCCTTGCTAGTTTGACGAGGCAATGAAGCTTCTTGTTGGCGCACTAACCGCCCCACCTTTGCACGACGTGATCGTGGTATGAGGAACGTGAGGAAGATGGGTGACCGGATGGTTGTCTTTAGGCTTACAAAGAACTACAGATAGACCCCTCCCTCTCACGGCTCCCTTAGCTAGCCAACTGATGAACATCAACCTGGTCTCTCCACCGCATACTACAGGTGGTCGTGAGTGAGTTTCTGAAGATCGTTGTATCAGCGTGAGCAAGAGTTCTCCCCCTTCTTCCTCTGCCACAGAAGTAGTAGGTGAATTTGGCCATCTCCTCTTGCTCTACGAGGAGGAGCCATAGTTCACTGAAGGCAGACCGTGGAGGAGTGCTGCTGGATCAACCTGCAAAACCACCGATATGGAGAGACACCAGACAAAGTTCCAGGGAGAGTAAAGCCTCTACGGCCAGTGCTCATGGAGGTGGAGGTCCAAGACAGTGGCCAGAAGTTTGGCCTGCACTGGAGTAGGCGAGAAGTAGAGGAGGTAAGGATATGTAGTGACCCCTCATCAGGATCTGCCCAGACGGAAGCGCTTCCATCATAAAGAGACGGCAGTGGAGGCAGATCCCAGGCGACACAGGGAAAGACATGTTACGGCATCGGGAAAGAAGTTGCATCACGTTCAGGCACGATCGAAGAGAAAGGGAAACTGTGGACTGGTCCTAGAGACCAGAAATCGGTCAGCTCTAGCCAACTTAAGGAACATGTGCGGCGGCGGCTTCATGAGGAGGATGGTCTGGAGATCGACCTCTCATCGACCTTCGAAGCTAGCACCAAAGCTCTACAGAACAGAGAACGTGATACTTGGAAACTAGGGAAGGAGGATGACCCCAAGTCATTGAGTGAGGGGGCAGGGCTAGAACTACACGGTGACGCCCTGAGTAGGCCACAACGGTGCCCTTTGTTCTAGTAGACGACGCACGCAGCGTTGCAAGAAGGAGAAGGAACGAAAGAAAGGAGGATCAGGTATGCTCCTTTGAACCAGACCCAGACCAGACATGAACCGCATGCCCAACCAAGTGGAGGAGCCGCAACCCTAGTGGCCACGTGGCGGAGCCAGATTGGCCAGAAAAGGTAAAATCTTTCCATAACTTATATATCTTCAATAAATCACAGTAAATAGCCTACTGATAAAAAAAATGCAAATAAGGTATTGAAATTCTCATAAAAATATGTAGAACAATATGATAGCTTAATATCAGACTTTTATACTTTAATATCAGTGATATCATGTAAGATGTGAAATGCTTAGATCATGGATAATAAATATCAAATGACGATATAAAATTATGATAACATGTCAGTAAGTCCATAATCATGTTTATAATCCATCTAAAGTCATAAATACTGATGTGTTGATGCACAAAATCATATAATTTGATTAATATGGCTAATTAGGGATAATATCACTAAAGATAATGCAATAAATGCATACATGCTCAATAAGTGATGAAAATCATGGAACACCCTTATATATGTAACTAGAAACTAATATGTAAATATGAGATCAGCTTTATACACGAAATCCATGTTATATGAAGTTGACTTTAATACATGGTTTAAAATCCTAGATACGTTAATAATGTAACCTAAGGTTAATATGTGCAAAAAAAGGATATGGAACCTAATGTTCAGATAATGAACTATAATCTGGAATATGACATCAGTAAAGATAATCCTAAGATAAGAATACAAGTAAAAGTGGGACTATTCTAAAGAGACTAAGAGAAACTCTAATGAACACGATTAGGGTTAAGATGATATGTAAAAGGATGAGAACCTGATGATAGTATATGATCTTGTCTTAATTAGGGTTGACCAGGATGTAGATGATTTGAGGATATGACAACTAGGTTTATCTTGGTCAAGGTATGCCATTACCTCTTACTTGGTTTATTATACAATATGCTTGTGTTATATGCGTAGTAAAATACTTGGCATATGGTATTGGATGAAATGATTGTTCTTATATGATATGTTGCTTGATTTTCCATATTTATTGCTATGAACACATGACATGTAATATATCTATTCCATTATATCCAAGCACTTCAACTCTTTGGTACTAAAGTGCTGGAAAAGAAGTACTTCAACTCTTCGGTAATAAAGTACTTGAAAGTGATCCAACTCTTTGGTAGTAGATCACATTGTGAAATGATCCAACTCTTTGGTAGTAGATCATAAAGGCCCTAATGCATTCAACTCTCAGGTAGTAAATGCATGGATGATATAATGGAAAATATGCCTAAAGACATGTGTTCTCTTTTATTAATAAACATTCTTGTTCAAGTACACTTTTCTTATATTCTTCTGTTACTGCCAAGTATTAGTTTTATCTTATTGCCAAGATATGATGAGAGGTATATAAAAGACACGTAGGCATACTCAGTACAATATTCTTGAATATTTTGCTGACGTGTACCGCATGTAATCTTTTTTTAGGTTGTGGTTATGCACTTAAAGATCCAAGATAGTTGAGAGTTGTGTGGTGAGCTGATGTACAGGTGGACCTATTGTCTTAATGTGACGACCCCAATTTCTACATACTTTCCCTAGTGACATATACAGATATGCATGCACTCATATCTATAAATGTCAAAAGGGAAAATAATAGAAATCAAGATAGTCAACTAAAAATAGAGATAAGCCAAGATTTTGTCCACATCATCAGTGATAACCACACAACACTTCATTCATTCATAAAATATAAAGTCATACATAATAATACTTGAGAAAGGAGAAGAATAAGTCTATGAAAAAGGAAATGCGATTATTACATAGGATCTATAGTATCCACATAGGATCTATAGTATCCTATTACATCATCCAGAAGAATGAAAACTATCTAACTGAAATGAATATGATAAGAAGTGGAAATCTATCTCATGTTATCCTCCATGATCATTATTTAGTGGCTTCAGGTACTTTGATGTGCTTCATATATTGTCAATTGTTCCTTGTACCTAGAAAATATGAGAAACAAATACATGAACAAAGTTGGTACGTGGAATTAAAAGCTATACAATGATGGTATATAAAATACTCAAAATTGGAGAAAGAGAATGAAAACATTATTTAGAGGTAGAAAATCAGGAAATCCCTAGTTATTAGCCTTATTTAGAATGAATATGCATTACTATGGTGGACTTAGCACAATCATAAATATTGGGCCCTATCCCTGCGTACCTTGTACCATTAGGGATCTCCCTGCATACCTTGTACCATTAGGGAGGTGCTAGTCAACATTAATGCTTTCCTTCTCTAATAGGGAGATTAATGAGAACCACTAGTAACTACATTTCACTTATATTCAATTATGTTCTTTTATGTTCAAGGAGGTAAATCATCAACTATTCATAAATATACACATCCATTAATGTATGCCAATTTCATGCAAATAATTACATATATTTAGCATCCAGCAAAATCTAATCATATAATTATATCCACGTACCTTTAATTCTCAGATCTGGATTCCACAAGTCTTAGATTCTGAGACAGATAGTACATTACCCTGAAATATAAACAAAACTTAAAGTTACCATGGATTCTCATTATTCCACATTAGGGTTTCTTATTAGGGTTTAGGTCATTTGGGATATCATTTTTAGGATACATGTGATTCGAGAGGTCAGAGTGGGTTTTAAGGTCAGGGTTAATCAAAATCATTTCAGGGACAATTAATAGTTAGGGTTTGACATAAAGTTTTGTAAAGTATACATTAGGAAAGGGGAAATTGGAAATTAGGGTTTTTCATCATTGTTGGATCAACTATCCTTCTTGGATATGATTTCGGGTAACATGGTGTTTAGAACCCTAATTAGGGTTTAATCCGTTCCCAAGGAAGATAGGAAATCAGTAATGACCATTATTACATAATATATAAATATTAAGGGGTCATTAGGTATGTAGGCCATATTTTCAGAGATGGAATCAGATCTAGGTCCTAGAATTATTTTATTCAAATAGATTAGATGTTTCTGATGAAAATGGTATATTTATTCGATATTTTCTGATAATCCTATCATTTTCTAGGGTTGCCACAAATTCTGACCAATCAGGAAATTTCTAAGGAATAAACAAACAAAAATAAAAAGGAAAAGGGGTCGTTGGTCTCAGGGATCAGAAGAGGGATCCAGCTACGTGGATCCTCTCCTTAACCCGCGAGCTGGCCTCAGTCAACCGGGTCAAGGCTGGGGTAAAAGACATAAATGCCCCTTTGGGGGGTTTGCTTAGCATTGTGATGGGTCAGGGCAGATGAGTAACTCTGCCTCCTCAATTGTTTTCTCACGCGCACCATGGCAACAGCGATGGTCGGGCAACGGAATAGCAGGAAAGTGAAGTAGCTTGGGATGGCTAGGGGGTGTCTGGGAGTGTGAGGATGGGTGGATCCTCTTCGCGAGGTTCCCCCAAGTTCGATGAGCTCAACAACTCGATCAGAGGTGGTCTGGGCATCATATTCCTCCTGCCCTTGAGGTGATCAAACCAGGTTGAAATGGATCGAAGAGTGGAGTTGAGATTTACCTGCCCTCGGGTTGGATTGAGGGAGTCCAAATCTCCGCAGAGGTCTACTGAGGTGCTCACGATCCTCCTTCGGTTCCTAGCAGGCTCCAACCTCGCTGACGGTGAAGCTCTTGGAGCTTGGTTGCACGGCTTGTCGACCCGAGGCTCTGGGCCTCCGCGACACCAACTGAAGGCGCTCCTCGACTCGCCGGGGTCCCTGGATGGTGTACCCACACTCAATTGGATGGAGGGAGCTTCTGGAGCAAGAGGGAAGTCGAGATAGGTGAGGTGGAGCTCGCTTGAGGTCGGGGAAAAAGGGCAAGTCTCGATGGAAATTGGTAGTGCGAAGAGATTAAAGGAAGGTCGGAGAAGCTTTTGGGGTCTTAAATAGATGCGATGTGGTGTAGAGGGCTAAGCCCTAATTCGTGCGCTGCCACCAGTGAGAGGTGCAGAAATGAGGGGGATCATTCTCCCTGATCCGAGGGAGTCAAGTGACGTGGTCACCACCGTTGGGCTCGCTCGGGTGAGAGGGAGTCATCCTCCAAATATCTCGCGAGGAGGAGGTGAGGTTCGGGCGCGAGGGTCGTTGGAAGGTCGGTTGTTCTGCTTCAGGAGGAGACCGGGTCTTTTGAAGGTAGAAGATGAGGTCTTCACCCTCGGATCTAGAGTGGATCAGCGTGCATCTAATCGGGAGGCTGGGATTAGATGCCAGTGAGTGGACCGCGCCAAAACAGTCTCAAATGACCGCGTGACAAAAAAAGACAAATTAAATCAAAAACTTAGGTCCTAGACTATATTAGGTGACATAATACACAAAATTTCAAATTTGAATAACTCTAAATTGGTAATGTCGATTGTAATGATATTTTAGGCATAGTTTTATAATGTTATAATGTAGCTATGGTGCAAGATTGGAGTCAAAATTTGATTATTGACTATGTCAATTGACTAAATGTCATTTTGCATTAAACATGGGTCTATATGATACTAGAGATGTCATTATATGAAATTGATAGACCATATAATCAATTTGGGGTGAGGGACAAATGAGGGCATAAATGGAATAATTAAAATTGTAAGAGAGAGAGGAACGAAATAATGTATATGTAAAAACTCACTCTGTCACATTCTCCCCTCCTTTTTAAGAATTGTGTCCCCAAAATTCAAGCAGCCTGAAAAAGATAGGGATACTTCTTCTCGACCTAGGTCTTTAGTTCCCAAGTGGCATCTGTTTCATCATGGTGGCTCCAGAGAACTTTCACCATTTCAATATGACGATTATTGCGAAGCTCCTTTGACTTGAAGTTGAGAATTCTAACGGGGGATTCAGCATATGACAAATCATCCTTCAATTCGAGAGGCTCATGATTCAAGATATGACTGGAATCCTTGACATAGGGTTTCAGATTAGATACATGAAACACATTATGCATGGCACTATACTGAGGAGGCAAAGAAAGATGATAGGCACATTCACCAACCCTTTCTAGAATCTCGAAGGGTCCAACATAATGAGGACTGAGCTTTCCTTTGTTCTTGGCCAAAGCTCGAATAGGCTGGATCTTCAGAAATACATGGTCACCTTCCTTGAACTGACATTCTTGACGGTGAGCATCTGCATAAGACTTTTGTCTATCATGTGCCCACTTCATTCTCTGCCTAATCAGTGCAACCTTATCAGTATACAACTGCATCTCCTCGGATTTCATCAGGGTATGTTCTCCGACGTCATCCCAGTGTAAAGGTGTTCTGCATGGTCGGCCATAAAGAGATTCATAGGGAGGCATCCCAATGCTTGCCTGATAGGTATTATTATAGGCAAACTCAACTAAAGGCAAGTAATAGTCCCACGAGCCTTCCCAATCGAGAACACAAGCTCACAGAAGATCCTCCAGAATTTGTATTGTACGCTCTGATTGCCCGTCTGTTTTCGGATGGTAAGTTGTACTGAAGTTCAACTTGGTGCCCAATTCCTCTTGAACCTGCTTCCACAGCTTTGATGTGAACTTTGGGTCACTTTCCGAGACAATAGATGCTAGGACTCTATGGATACGTACTATCTCCCGTATGTAGAGGTCAGCCAACTCAGAAACCTTTGCAGTAGTCTTCATAGGAAGAAAATGAGCTAATTTGGTGAGACGATCCACTATGATCCATGCAGCGTTGTATCCCTTCCTGGTCCTGGGTAACCCCACCACAAAATCCATGGTGATGTGTTCCCATTTCCATTATAGAATCTCAAGTGGTCGTAGTAGACCGCCTGGTCTCTAATGTTCGGCCTTGATCTTTTGGCATGTCAGACACCTGGACACAAAATCGGCAATATCATGCTTCATGTCCCTCCACCAAAACTGACGTTGTAGGTCTTTGTACATCTTCGTCGTGCCTAGATGAACTGTATACTTGGACCCATGTGCCTCATTTAGAATTGTTGTCTTTACAGTTGACTGCTCAGGAACCCACATACGATTCTTGTAACGGAGACCACCATCAAGACCCACGGACAAATGTGTTTGCGGCTTCGATAGGAGAGAAGAGAGCTCTGCAAGACCGGGACTAGCCTTTTGTGCCTCAAGAAGTTCAAAATGCAAGTTGGACGTGATGGAGATGTTATTAACATGCACACGATCAGACAGAAACTGTGGTTTCCGGCCCACTAGATCCTCCATGTTCCTCCATTCAGGGATAGAAAGAGATGCACACACTGCCCTTTTTCTTCTAAGGGCATCAGCGACTACATTTGCCTTACCCGGATTATAGGAAATAGTGAAATTGTAGTCCTTTAAGTATTCAATCCATCAGTGTTGACGTAGATTCAAGTCCTTTTGAGTCAGGATGTACTTCATGCTTTTTTGATCGGTGAAGATGTCGAATGTTGCCCCGTACAGGTAGTGCCTATAGATTTTGAGGGCATGAATGATTGCAGGTAATTCAAAATCGTGAGTGGGATAATTAAGTTCATTGGGTTTTAGTTGTCTAGACACAAAGGACACTACCTTACCATTCTGCTACAGGACACACCCTAACCCATTCCTCAAAGCATCAGTGAATATCACAAACCCTTCATTACTAGAGGGTAGAACAAGAACAGGAGCCGACGTCAACTTCTTCTTTAACTGCTGGAAATTGGACTCACAATCGGCTGACCAGATAAAGTGCTCGTCCTTCCGAGTAAGCTTGGTTATGGGAAGTGCAACTTTGGAGAAATTTGGGATAAAGTGATGATAATATCCAGCTAAACCCAAGAAACTCCGAATTTTAGAAGGATTACAAGGAGGTTGCCAATCGAGTATTGCAGAGACTTTGGTGGGATCAATAGATATACTACCTCCAGAAATGACATGTCCAAGAAACATGACCTTATCAATCCAGAACTCACATTTTGAAAGTTTTCCATAAAACTTCTGGGTTTGAAGAATGTCAAGGACTGCTCGCAAGTGTTCTCGGTGTTTTTCCATAGAATCAGAATAGATCAAGATATCATCAATGAAGACGACCAAAAACTCATCAAGATAAGGCTGGAAGAGTTTGTTCATTAGATTCATAAATACACCTGGTGCATTGGTCAACCCTAATGGCATCACCAGAAATTCGTAATGCCCATAACGAGTTCGAAAAGTAGTTTTAGAAATATCAGAATCCTTGATTTTAAGTTGATGGTATCCAGAACGGAGATCAATCTTTGAGAAAACTTTAGCAGTACGAAGCTGATCAAAGAGGTCATCAATATGAGGAAGGGGATACTTGTTTTTAATAGTGGCTTGGTTCAACATGCGGTAGTCAATACACATACGCATAGAACCATCTTTCTTTTTAACAAAGAGAACAGGAGCACCCCAGGGGGAAACACTAGGACGAATGAAACATTTGGTAATTGTTTCTTCAACTCCATAAGCTCAGAAGGAGCCATCCTATACGGTGCCCTAGAAATCGGAGTGGTTCCAGGAAGAAGAACTATGGAGAACTCAATGTCTCTATTTGGAGGCAGCCTAGGAAGCTCCTCCGGAAAAATATCAGGGAAGTCACATACCACCTTCAGACTTTCTACAGGCCCGTTACTAGGACTGGTCTCTGAGACTAATGCGAGGAAGACTTTACATCCTTTAGAAATGAGATTTTTAGCTTTAAGAGAGGAGATTATAACATTATTACAGAATCCACTTCCCCTAGGGATTTTCATAGGATGAGAATGAGGTTGAGAGAGGACTACCATCTTATTTCTACAATCAATGTGAGCATGGTATGTGTAAAGCCAGTCCATACCAAGTATGACATCAAAGTCTTACATAGATAAGAGAATGAATTCAAAGGGCATATCATGATTTTCATATTTAAGAGAGAGTTCATTGGTTTTCTATAGAGTTGTGAGTATTTTGCCACTCGGAGTAGACACGTCCAGAATATATCCCAAGTCCCTTATGTGAAGATTTAATATGGATGCCAGAGTTCGAGAAATAAATGTATTTGTAGATCCAGAGTCAAATAAAGCCTTAACAGGATGACCATTTAATAATAAAATGCCTACATAAGGTAATCAGATTATGAATAATTGCAGGCTTGAATAAGATATTGAATTATAAAGAAATTGGGTTACCTTCACAAAGCTGGTTTGGATTTGCCTTGGCCTCTTCTGCATTTACTGCAAATACCCTGCCATTGTCGTGTCCCTGAGGCTGTGGAGCACCACCCGCAGGATTGCCAAAGATGGAGGGAGTGGGGCACTTGGCGACGAAATGACCCTCTTTCTTACAGTTATAGGAGATTGGCTTGGTGTGGTGGCATACCCCACCATGGAAACACCCACAAGTCTTGCACTTGGGATGATTCATCCTCGGATGGTTCTGGTAGTTTTTCTATCCTCCCTTTCCTGAACCTCCTCGTTTCCCTGATCCCTTATTGTTATGGCCAGGATGGAACTTTCTAGACTTGTCCTCTTTAGTTGTGGTTAACCCTAAGTATCCCATGCTAGAAGGTTTTTGCATGCCCTACTCTCTCTCCTGCTTGAGGACCATATCTAGGGCTTCATCTATGCTTTTGGGACAAAAGACTATGACTAGGGTTTTTAGGTGGGCAGAAAGGCAGTCAACATAATGCTCAGTCAGACGGTCTTCAGTCCTGATGGGTGCATAATGCTCCAGAAGCCTAAACTTCCGGGTATAATCAGCTATTGAAAGACTACCCTGCCTTAACTCCATGTACATCTTCTCCTTCCTCTTCCTCTTAGCTATGGGCATAAAATGATCTGTGAAGAGGTTTTTGAAGGCTTCCCACTCCATGTTGTCTATTTCCTCACCCCTATTCCCGCCATAGTTCTCCCACCAGATTTTTGCCCCTCCCTTAAGCATATGGGTGGCGAACTTGACCTTCTTCTCATTGGGTACTTCTAGGGTATGAAAACCATTTTCTATGGATAAAATCCAGGCCTCAGCCTTGTCCATGACCTCAGGATGATCTTCCCCCCAAAAGGAATCAAGGTTTAGCTTAATAAAATCTATCACCGTCACTTCTTTCTTCCTAGATGAGCTAGGTTCAGGGGTTCCTTTTGTGGCGAGCGTTTCCATAAAATCTAGAAGGATTTTCTTTTGTTCCTCCCACCTTTCCTTGGTCGCAGCATCGGGATCAGGTACTTCAGAGGTTTCAGGCTCTTTTCTTTTCTTAGAGGACGATTCCTCTTAGGCCTTCGAGTTGCGAGTCTTAGGAGGCATCCTGAAATTAATTGGGATATATATTATATTTATTACTCAACAATTATATTTGTCATTATCATTATGACATTTCATTATTCTCTTATATCATTTATTAATGTTCTTGATGTTACAATTTATGGAGAATACCTTAAAAGTCCTTATTAGTCGGTCCTTAAGACTTTTCTGAATAGAGAGAGACTCTTTCCTAATCTTACCTCATAAAGATGAAGGGAAAAACAATTTTCAAAAATTTGAGATAAGAGGGAAAAGAAATATTCCTATAGAAAAGATGAGAGGGAATTTCTATAGATGAGAAGGATTCTAATTTAAGGTATGCCCAAGAAGTAAGGGACATTTAGGATATCGGCCAGGTAGACTCACACTGCCTTATTGGTAGCCTTGTGATTGCCAAGCAATGTGGCTCGGAGACTTTAGCCAGACCTTAGGTAGATGCTATCCTAGTCACCTCCCCCCTTCACATCCCTAACTCAAGGACTACACTAGACTCATAATAGGGTGAATGAAGTTCATGTGACTTGATGTGTGATCATTGGCTCTGATACCAACTGAGACGACCCCAATTTCTACATACTTTCCTTAGTGACATATACAGATATGTGTGCACTCATATCTATAAATGTCAAAAGGGAAAATAATAGAAATCAAGATAGTCAACTAAAAACAGAGATAAGCCAAGATTTTGTCCACATCATTAGTGATAGCCACACAACACTTCATTCATTGATAAAAGATAAAGTCATACATAATAATACTTGAGAAAGGAGAAGAATAAGTCTATGAAAAAGGAAATGCCATTATTACATAGGATCTATAGTATCCTATTACATCACCTAGAAGAATGAAAACTATCTAACTGAAATAATATGATAAGAAGTGGAAATCTATCTCAAGCTATCCTCCATGATCATTATTTAGTGGCTTCAGGTACTTTGATGTGCTTCATATATTTTCAATTGTTCCTTGTACCTAGAAAATACGAGAAACAAATACATCAAAAAAGTTGGTACGTGGAATTAAAAGCTATACTATGTTGGTATATAAAATACTCAAAATTGGAGAAAGAGAATGAAAACACTATTTAGAGGCAGAAAATCAAGAAATCCCAAGTTATTAGCCTTATTTAGAATGAATACGCATTACTATGGTGGACTTAGCACAATCATAAATATTGGGCCATATCCCTACGTACCTTGTACCATTAGGGATCTCCCTGCGTACCTTGTACCATTAGGGAGGTTCTAGTCAACATTTATGCTTTCCCTCTCTAATAGGGAGATTAATGAGCACCACTAGTAACTACATCTCACTTATATTCAATTATGTTCTTTTATGTTCAAGGCGGTAAATCATCAACTATTCATAAATATACACATCCATTAATGTATGTCAATTTCATGCAAAAAATTACATCTATTTAGCATCCAACAAAATCTAATCATATAATTATATCCACGTACCTTTAATTCTCAGATCTGGATTCCACAAGTCTTAGATTATGAGACAGAAAGTATATTACCCTGAAATATAAACAAAACCTAAAGTTACCATGGATTCTCATTATTCCACATTAGGGTTTCTTATTAGGGTTTAGGTCATTTGGGATATCATTTTTAGGATACATGTGATTCGAGAGGTCAGAGTTGGGTTTTAATGTCAGGGTTAATCAAAATCATTTTAGGGACAATTAATAGGTAGGGTTTGACATAAAGTTGTGTAAAGTATACAGGAAAGGGGAAATTGGAAATTAGGGTTTTTCATCATTATTGGATCAACTATCCTTCTTGGATATGATTTTGGGTAATATGGTGTTTAGAACCCTAATTAGGGTTTAATCTATTCCAAAGGCAGATTGGAAATCAGTAATGACCATTATTACATAATATATAAATATTAAGGGGTCATTAGATATGTAGGCCATATTTTCAGAGAAGGAATTGGATCTAGGTCCTAGAATTATTTTATTTAAATAGATTAGATTTTTCTGATGAAAATGGTATATTTATTCAATATTTCTGATAATACTATCATTTTCTAGGGTTTCCACAAATTCTGACCAAACAGGAAATTTCTAAGGAATAAACGAACAAAAATAAAAAGGAAAAGGGGTCGCTGGTCTTGCGGATCAGAAGAGGGATCCGGCTATGCGGATCCTCTCCTTAACCTGTGAGCAGGCCTCAGTCAACCGGGTCAAGTATGGGGTAAAAGACGTAAATGCCCCTTTGGGGGGTTTTCTTAGCATTGCGACGGGTCAGGGCAGATGAGTAACTCCACCTCCTCAATTGTTTTCTCGCCGGCGCCATGGCAACAGCGATGGTTGGGCAACGGAATAGCAAGAAAGTGAAGCAACTTGGGCTAGCTAGGGGGTGTCTGGGAGTGTGAGGATGGGCAAATCCTCTTCATGGGGTTCCCCCGAGTTCGATGAGTTCAACAGCTCGATCGGAGGTGGTCTGGGCATCGTATTCCGATCAAACCAGGTTGAAATGGATCGAAGAGTGGAGTTGAGATTTACCTGCCCTCAGGCTGGATTGAGGGAGTCAAAAGCTCCGTGGAGGTATGCTGAGGTGCTCGTGATCCTCCTTCGGTTCCTAGCAGGCTCCAACCTCACCGGCAGTGAAGCTCTTGGAGCTTGGTTGCACGGCTTGTCGAACCAAGGCTCTGGGCCTTCGTGACACCAACTGAAGGTGCTCCTCGACTCGTTGGGGTCCCTGGATGGTGTAGTCACGCTCAATTGGATGGAGGGAGCTTCTCGAGTGAGGGGGAAGTCGAGATAGGTGAGGTGGAGCTCACTTGAGGTCGGGGGAAAAGGGCAAGTCTCAGTGGAAATTGGTAGTGTGAAGAGATTAAAGCAAGGTCAGAGAAGCTTTTGGGGGTCTTAAATAGATGTGAGGTGGTGTAGAGGGCTAAGCCCTAATTTGTGCGCAGCCACCAGTGAGAGGTGCGGAAATGCGGGGGATTGTTCTCCCTGATCTGAGGGAGTCAGGTGACGTGGTCACCACCGTTGGGCTCCCTCGGGTGAGAGGAAGTCGTCCTCCAAATATCTTGCGAGGAGGAGGTGAGGTTCGGGCGCGAGGGCCGTTGGAAGGTCAGCTGTTCTGCTTCAGGCAGAGACCGGGTCTTTCGGAGGTAGAAGACGAGGTCTTCACCCTCGGATCGAGAGTGGATCAGCGTGCATCTAATCGGGCGACTGTGATTAGATCCCAGTGAGTGGACCGTGCCAAAACAGTCTCAAATGACCGTGGGAAAAAAAAAAGACCAATTAAATAAAAAACATAGGTCCTAGACTATATTAGGTGACATAATACACAAAATTTCAAATGTGAATAACTCGAAATTGGTAATTCTGATTGTAATGAGATTTTAGGCATAGTTTTATAATGCTATGATGTAGCTATGGTGCAAGATTGGAGTCAAAATTTGATTATTGACTATGTCAATTGACTAAATGTCATTTTGCATTAAACATGGGTCTATATGATACTAGAGATGTCATTATATGAAATTGATATACCATATAATCAATTTGGAGTGAGGGACAAATGAGAGCATAAATGGAATAATTAAAATTGTAAGAGAGAGAGGAACTAAATAATGTATATGTCAAAACTCACTCTGTCACACTTAAGATCATGTAGTTTAGTGGTAGTACATGTATATGTATTGTTTGCTATTCAATATGTAATATCAAATGATGTAACAATTCATGTTGTAATTATATGTTGAATGGTGAACAAGTGTTGTATGGTTTTATTATTGTTCATGTGCATGTGCTACTGATTGTTTCCTTCTGACTCCCTTGATTTTCTTCTTCTTAGCCTAGTGTGGGGTGTTTAAATTGGGATTCTCACTGAGGTGAGGTTTCAATTTGGACGTCACACATTAGATTAAGTTTTAGAAAATCCTAGGACGTCACATCTACATTCATTAGATAGGTGATGAATAGTTTAAGCAGGATATGCATTACTTTATAGGAATATTTGACACTATTTACCCATCGCCTATCACCACTGAGTACTCAGCAATAGCATCCATCTGTAGAGCTTTTCAACATGCATTTTACATAGGATGCTCCAGCACCCATGACGCCCCACTAAATCCAAGTCCTATCTCCATGCACTCAAATTTAGTTCCATAATATTGGGACCCCTATAGGGAAAACCTACATCAACAAACATTCTCAAACTCCACGTTTGACTTCTTAGTGTCCTCAGCTAGGTAACATGAGATGTAATGCATATTCAATGACCCACCTATTAGAAGTGTAAACATCAACCTCGAACTCAACCTCTCAGGTGATGGGTTCTTTTAGATTTCGTATCACGTATCATCCCTGCTATTCTAAGTTTAGGATTTTCTTGAGGTAACCAAAATTTTATGATTTGGGTTATGAGGTAGTTTGCCAATGTATCTTTCTTCTATTGCTTTCATTTTTCTTTTCATGAATGCATGTTTACATTCCTCGTTCCTACATCAATTCCTACAATTAGGGAAAATAATAAACATTTCTATATCTAAATTCATTATCTTAGTAGGACTTTTTTGCTTAATTTATAATTTTGTACTTCAGGCTACGTGGTACCAATGCAATGGTTAAATTCTTATCTATGTACTTATTTTCCCAATCTTTGTCTAAAGTCATTGATCTATTACTTTTCTTAGCTCATTGACTCTTTCCTTGAGTTTGATGATCAATCTAGGGTTATGATCCATTTCATAGTTTGAAAATGATTTTCTCCTAGATTCATGTTGTGAATGGCAAACCTAGGATTTGGGATGGATGGTTTCCCTTGATAGACCTACCTGCCTTCCCACACTTGTTTGAGTAAAAAAAAATTAAAAACATGCGAAAGAGGCTTGGCAACCCACAAAAACCATATATATATATATATATATATATATATATATATATATATATATATATACATCCAGGCTCAAAAATTTGAATGTTGAAAAGAAAAGCATAATCTTGAACAAAAACATTAGTTTTTTTCTCTTTTATGAGATTTGAGATTTGAGCCCAGTGGGTATACTACTGCACTCACAAATGCATGTCATTCCAGATAGTGCCACCCTGAAAACTCACTAGAGAGTCTTTAGGATACCCTAAGAGACCTATTAGATCATCTCATTAGCAAGATTTCTTTGAGCATGATACAAGGATTTCATCTCAATTCTTTGGGCCAATTGTCGTAGACTGTAGGGACCTTTGTTCTCTAGATCGACTAGTCTAACATAGATTTGGACCCTCAGAAGATATTCGTGTATTTTAATTTTTCTTTACAAATAGAGTAAGTGTGAGGTACATTATTCCTTTTTGGTTTACATGAACATGTAGCGATGACTTGTTTCTTTTCTTCATAGCCCACTTGATTCCCTAGGGGACAACACCATAGGCACTCAGCAATGGTTCAAATGACCCTGAGTAATGTTGAATTGTAGTAAATTTTCTTAAACATGCCTCGATACTCTTGATCTTAATTTAGCTAGGATTTATTGAATGGTGGGGGCTTGTTAAGAAAAAATATGGATTAGGGGATTCATAGTTCTAAACTAGTTTTCCTAACCATAGCATTTATGACCAAGCTTAATTTGGATGTTATCTTTTGTTCTTTGAGTTTAGTCTTGATTTCAGACAAGCAAATGATTAATCTTGGGGTGGTTCATAACACCCAAATTTAGGCGTTAATGCTAAGTAATTAGTTTTAGTTTGGTGCATGTAATTTCCTTGATATGACTACATATCTATAGATACTTAGATTTTCAAAATCTATCTCATTTTTAAGATTTAGTTGCTCAATTAGTCAATTTTGGGAATTTTTAGAAACAAACTGAAAAAACATCATTTTACTAAATTTGGATTGATGAAGCCAGCCCAATTTCCCTAAAATTGGGTTGGGTTTGTCCCTTGTACAATAGAATTCATTAGCTCCCCATCGATCAACTTTTGTTTGAGGACAACTGATAAAATTTACATATTGACAATCAATAGATGGTCACTTGGATGCCAACATCCCGATTAATGGAATTGAACATTGACTGCCTTTTTATGTTATGAAATCTGATAGGGTTTGATAAAACTAACCCAATTTTACAACCATAACTTGTCCAACCTTTCTCTTTAAAAGACACTAAAACACCTCTTCAATGTCCATGATCGCTGGTTATCTCTGATGGTCTGTTTTGATGGTGTACTTTGGTGGATACCTCTAATTAGAATGACTGATGGAAGTGAGATGCCGCAAATTTGATGGCTGACCTAGTTTCATGGAAATTGGGGCAGTTTCGTCCCATTTACAAAATTTTCACCAACCTTTATAAAAAAACCCTCTTGGCTACCGGGCAAAGGGTTTCACATTTATTAGTCTCTAGATGTATGTCTTCGAGCTGCAAGGTCTGAGATGGATAAGTATGTCACCCCTACGTTCATCCCATTGATCTAATGCCATTTTCCATCAACCTAGACCATCTTCCATCCACCATCTCCGCCTTCCACTCACTTCCATTGACCTCCATTATGAACTATCCACACCAGATGACTTTTTGAATAAAATCAAAGAAAAAGGAAGCCATGGAGTGTATAAGATATAGTAGGATTATGTAAAGGATGAGATCTATCCCATCTGACATCTATGGAGCTAGAACCAACTCTCCTCTATGATCTAATATCTTATTCCTTTTTCTTTTAATTGTTTTTCCTTATTTATGTGCATGTGATGTTTTTTCATGTTTGTTCAGTCTCAATTGTGCTTCTCTATGGCTAGTTGAGCTCCTTATATGCTATGTATCCTGGTTTTGGCATGTATATGTACTTTGACTCTAAGAAAGTAGTTAATATTTGGATCTAGCTTGTTTGTATTCTATCTTGTCTATTTGGTTGTTATTGTTGGACCGATTGATCTCTTTCTTGCACGAATCATTATTTTTTCTAAACTATAAAGATGAGTGGTAAAAATTGGAAGAGAATGTAGTCTAGACTGATATCTGAGAGGATGATTTATAAGGTAGGATCCTTCGGAACTTAAAGGTTGGAGTGATCTGAATCTGGACTACAAATTGATCCATTTTCAACCAAACCAAGAGAGTTTCATTGTGGTTTGGGCTCTTGTTCGATCCTCTATCACTCCAAACACCACTGGATTATTTGGACCTAAGACGTGACCTGATATATATAGGAGTGTTGGTTTGTTATTCTTACGAGAGGTATCAAACCTTTGATGGGGTCTTAGTCACATTTTCTAAAATTGAGTAGGATGACCCCCACATGAATAGCCACCATAGTATCATGTTAAGTTCAGATGCTAGTTTCTTTCTATAGTGTTTTAGGGTTTTCTACTCCCAAGAATAAGGTGCATAGACTTCTTAATGCATGGTTAAATAGTCTGGAACTCCTTCTCTCAATCAGCAGGATTTGACGGGATTTGTTTTCTTTATTTTTCTTTGTTTTACCTTTTTTTTAATTGTTCTAGTTTCAGACACATTATGCTTTGCTCAAATAAGTTATAATCAAATCATTGACAACTAAATGTCCCCACGGCTCTATGTTTGACCCTATACACTTCTTCGCCCCCGTATTGAGTTGTGAGTGTCCCAAGGGTTTTAGGTTATAAATTTAAAACTTGATTATTGTAGATCTTCTCTATTTTGGACACTAGGTATGGGGCATATCAATCCTTGAGTGGGCCACAAAAGCACACACAACATTTTACTTATTACACAAACCTTCTCTTTTTTTTTGGTGCAAATAGGGTGGGGTGCCTCTTTACTAAGAAGAACTATAAGGTAGATACAAGGTGTAGCCACCGAAGGTAAAGAGAAAAATAACAAAATAGGAAGTTGCAAGATGCAACCACCAAAAAAAGAAGAAAACTGTACACAACCAAGAAACAGGCTGCAAGCTGTCTATACATGGTTAAAACTATCTGGACAGAAAAGTAAACAACTATCCTTTTCACAAGAAGACCAAAAATTCTCCAAGTCCAACGAACCAACACCAAAAGTCCTCCTGTTCCTTTCCAGCCATAACATGTAGACAACACAGGCTGCATGAGATTTTAAATCGTGCTTCGGCTCAAGCAGATCCTCTAACGAACCAATCAAAACTTTAAACTTCCGCTAGAATTTTCCCCAGATGCCTCTAGCAAAAGAGCACTCAAAGAAAAGATGGGAAGGAGTTTCTTCACAGCATTCACACATACTACATCTAGAAGCCAGATGAAAGCCAATTCTTTTTAGCCGGTCGAGAGTTGGTAACTTCCCCAGGAACAACTTCTAAAAAAAGATGGACCATCTTCTCGGGAACAAATTAGACCAGACCCAATTACACCAAGAAATCTTGGGATATTTATCTCTAGAGATGGACCAGCCGTCACTCAGAGAGAGCACATTACTTCCTCTAAAAAGAATCTCATCCTCCTCATCAGAAGAAATAACTTGATTACTAAGAACTAACAACAGATTTCCAGCACCTCTGAAGTTAGGAATCGCCCAACTACCATCAGCAATACAAGTAGAAACCTTGCAGTTTTTACCTCTGCCCATCCTCAGAACAAGCTGATCGTCAACAAGATCAATCAATCTTTCCCCATCATTCACCCAAGGATCCAACCAGAAGAGAAACTTATCACCTTTCCCAAGATAGAAATTAATGTGCTTCAAAAGAATAGGTCTACAATCCAGCATTTTATTCCAAACCCAAGTTGCACCTGGTTTGGCCTCAACAGTCCAGATGGAATCTGATCTAATATATTTCTCATGCACCCATTTGACCCATAAACCATCCTTTTTGGAATCAATACTCCAAAGGTTTTTAATAAGACCACCCTTAGACCAGTCTTCAATCGATCTGATGCCAAGACCTCCTTCATCTTTAGGTCTACATATAGTTTTCCAGGAAACATAATGGATATGTCTCTTATCCTTCGTATCATTCCAAATAAAGTCCCTTATAAGTTTTTTAATCTCATAAACAACCGATTTGGGGAGGGGGAAAGTTGCCGTCTAGAATATACTGTAAGAAGACAAAGTGGAGATCACAAGTTCGATCCTACCAGCTTGGGAAAGGAAATGGGATTTCCAAGAATCAAGCTTAAGCTTAATCTTATCCACTATAGGATTACACAAAGCTCTGGTCAACCTTCCAATGAAGAGAGGGAGACCTAAATATCTAACAGGTAAGGAACATATGTTGATGTTATGAATATCAGAAATATTACTCTCCTCAACTTTTTTACTCAAACAAACTTGGCTTTTCTCATTGTTCAACTTCAAACCAGAAATCCTACCAAACATGTCAAGAATATCTTTCAAACATTGAGCATCTCTATCTTCAGCTTTAGAGAAGAGTAAAAGGTCATCACCAAACACTATGTGAGAAATAGTATTACTGCCTACATCCCCCACAGGTCTGAAATTCCCTTTAAGAACTTCAGCTTTTATAATAGAAGAGAGTCCTTGCATAGCTATGACAAAGAGAAACAGATCCAAGGGGTCACCTTGTCTCACCCCATTGGAAGCATAGAATTGATCAGTAGGAGTACCATTAACAAGCACTTTGAAAGAGGCAGAAGAAAAAGTTTCAGAAATCCACTCAATCCAGCAAGATGGAAACCCCATCTTATTCAAGAGAAAAAGGATATAATCCCTACGAACTGTATCATAAGCTTTGGCCAAATCAGCTTTGATACACATAAACTTCCGAATACTAGTAAAAGAACTCAAGATATCATTATCCAGTAAGATAGCTTCTCCAATTCTCCTGCCATGAATAAAGGCAAATTGATTCTCATCCACAACATTGGGAAGGATATGCTTCACCCTATTAGCCATAATCTTCATAATCACCTTGTAGATTACATTACAAAGAGATATAGGTCTAAAATCCTTAGGAGAAGTAGCACCAGCTTTCTTGGGAATCAAAGTAATGAAAGTACTGTTACACTCCTTAAGAAGCTTACCAGAACTAAATAAACCTTGAACTGCTTTAACAATATCCTCACCTATCAGATCACAAACAGATTTAAAAAAGATCGCATTAAACCCATCAGGTCCGGGTGCCTTTGAATCCTTCATCTTGTTCATGACATCCTCAATCTCATCTTTAGTGACAAGTCTTCTAAGCTCATCAGCCTGTGAGGAACTTATCTTAGGGAGCAACCACTCATCCTTCCAAGAAACATAATCTTTAGACGAACTATTGAAAAGGTCATCATAGAAATTTTTAATCATGTTCTTGATCAGCACAACATCATAGATACTATTACCCTCTTCATCATGAAGAACAGAAATATTATTTCTAATTCTACGAGATTCAAGAGACCCATAAAAGAAAGCAGAATTTCTATCTCCCAGTTTAAGCCACTGGACCATACACTTCTGCTTCAGCAGGCTTTCTTCATCACATAAAGCTTGCAAAGCAATCTCCCTGGCTTTCACAAGCTGATCGTGCTTCTCCTCATTACCAGGATCAGCATCCACTTCATCCTGAGCCACTTTATCCTTAGCTTCCAACTCCCTAGCTAAAGAGAAATAATTACCAACATGATCTCTATTCCAGGAAATCAGCGCAGCCTTAACATCGTGCATTTTTTTGTAAACTCGAAACATAGGAGTTCCTGAGCAAGGAACCTTCCAAATATTACCAACAATATCCTTAAAAGAGGGATTATTCATCCAGGCATTTATGAAATGAAAAGGAGCAGCACCATGTTTACTCCGATCAAATCTTAAAGCAAGGATCCTGTGATCACTAACAACAAAAGCAATAACCTCCCCCCAGTAGAAAGGAAAGTCAGACAAAAATTTGTCATTACCAAAAATATGATTGATTTTAGAGAGGGTACTCTTCCCCTTCTTGCTGTGACAATCCCAAGTATAGAACTGGCCTTTAGGAGAAACTTCAATCAAACCAGTGGAACTAATAGCTTCATTAAAATCCTACATACTTCTACTAGAAGGAGCATGTTTGCCATGTCTTTCATAGGTAAGATGAACAGCATTAAAATCACCCATCACACACCAATTACTAGGTTTCAAAGAAGCAAAGGACACAAGAGAATTCCATAAAGTCATTATGTCCCCATCATCGTTAGAGCCATATACAACTGAGAGATCAAAAGAGATATTACCATTCTTGACAGACACATGAATAGCCTATTCACAAGAAGTCTTCTTATCAATGATGATAGCAGGATTGGACCATAAAATGATGATTCTGGTATAAGAATAAAACTCAGAATTGTCAATAAACATAACATCACTCCAAACAGAGTTAACGAACCCCCTTAGATCATATCTATTGATATGAGATTCCAGAATAATATAGATGTCAGCCTTGCTCTCCCTTATTTCCTTCTTGATGTGAGGGATCTTATTTGCTCGTCCCCTCACATTCCAGGATCTAATCGTAAACGGATTAACCATTTGGGGGGAGATTGACCCGACCATGATCTTCCCTATCTTCAATATTAGAGAGAAGTGAAAACGTGTTCAATGAAGAAGGGATGCCTCTAGTTGAAACCGGTTTTGGAATAACTCTAGGAGGAGATTTAGACTTTCCGCCCCTAGTCTCCCATCCTATATCAGGGGAAGTATTAGGCGTATTAGTACCATTCATAATTGCCTTACCCTTGTCTACAGTAGGAATAACAACTATACTTCGAACTTCTTCTTCACAAGATGGTCTAATTTCAATTATAGGAGCGTTCAACAGTTCTTCTACCTAAGCAGATGAAGGAATATCAGAACTCTCTTGGATAGTGTCTACAACATCAATAAACTCTTCAGTCTCCTCAGCTCTGTTCGTGACAGTCACTTTAGGCTTCCAAACCTTTTTCTTAGAAGGACCCTGCGACACCACCTTGCCAGCCTTTTCCTCCATAACAAGATCACATAGACTTGATTCATGGCCATACAGACCACAAATCAAACACCTACTGGGCTCCCATTCATAAACAAAGGTGAAAGTATCTAGCTGGCCATCATCACTCTCTATCTGCAATTCCTTAGGAAAGGAGAAGTCCATAGGTATTAGAACCTGCAGTCTAGCATACTCCAGCCTTAAAATCTCACTTGTAAATTTATCCGGCTGTAACAGAACGCCCAGAAATGATCCAATCTTGTTGAACATTTCCAGGTCCTATAACTCCAACGGCAGGTTGTAAATCTTGAGGCATATCGGCACTTCTATTAGTTTCATCTTCTCAAGAGGTTCACCCCTCTCCCATCTCTTGATAATTAAGGGCCTACCGGCAACAAACCACGGTCCTCCATCTATAGCTGTCATCATGTCTTCGTCATTAGAGAACAAAACAATGAAGTATCCCCTTCCCCTGGATCACACTTCTATTGAGCTTTTGGCCTGCCAGATTTGCACAAAATGACGAGCAAGGACTTGCCAATTTGGTTTGAATCCCACTACATACCCTGCTGATGTCCTCTTCCAACGATCCAAGTTCCTCTCCGCAATGTTCTTTGAGTAGATAAGTTTCCCTTCCATCAATTGGATACTCGTTTTCTTCAGATAGACAGGCCCTCTACTGCTCTTCTCCTTGAACAGATCGGACCATGATTTAGTTTCCTTTTCTATGGAGACATTGCCAGTAGAGATTCGTGTCCTCGATGCTCCTGGATCCGGGGGGTTCGATGATGAGGTCTGCACAACCGAGATCGCCCCCATCGTCGCCTCGGGGACCTCCACCGTCGCCACCACGGGAGCCTCAGACATCTCCGCTCGAGATGTTGAGAATGATATATGGATGAAAAGGATACACAAACCTTCTCTTATATTCATTTGAACATAAAATTTTAGGAAGGCGCCCAAAGGCAACTTGGAAAGAAATATAGGATGAAAGAGAAAACTATTCTTAGAAAGGGGCCCAAAGGCAACTTGGAAAGAAATATAGGATGAAAGAGAAAACTATTCTTAGATAAATTCTACACCACAAGCTACATTTAACATTCAACAAGGAAATGTTTTTTTCAAGAAACATTAACATTTTTTTCATATAAAGTTAATCAATTTGGAAACTCAATTGTATAATTAGTATAGGACATTGTCAATGCATAGAACAATCATGGTAACTAGTACAATTTGAGTATGATATTGCCAAATTTACCAGAACAATTGTGGAACTAGTGCAAATGATGCAGTGGAGTATTATCAAAACAAATAAAATGTTAATTTGAAAATATATAAACATTTTTGGTTGAATACATTTCAACTCCTAGTATTTACTCTAACAAACAATATCAAATGGTCTCAAATTCAGAATTTATTACTCCTATCCATGTAGGGTGTTGTAGTACCATATCAATCCTATTGTATTAAATAATTTATTTGATTAAAATGGAAGTTCAACGATCAATTGCTAAATATTTTTACATGAAGCCTAAAACCATCATATCAATAAATTCCTCTATAGAGGGATATGCTACAAATTGAGCTTCCAATCCTTTTTTATATAGAAAATTTCACCAATCTAAATAAAAATTCAGCAGAAGTTGATGATGGAAACATAATATTCCAATGTAAGACCCCTTACCCAACTTAACCTCCTAAGCATGTTTTGTTTCCTTAATTTTTTGTTTGTTTTTTGATGTGGTATATTACTGCACTAACAAATTCACTCGGGGTTTTTTTTTTTAATTCAATCCAGGGGAACTTTTATTCATCCCACCCCCTCACGTGGGCCGATCACCGATCAAACACAAAAAAAAACATCTCCTGCTCATAAATCACAGGTACCAACCCCTCAAAAGTCATCTCATAACAAAACGAAAAGAAAAGACCCTCTCAAGCATTCCTATGTAAAAACACATAAGGAAACCCTCTCTTCTCTAGGTGTATCATCCCACGCTGGTAACATAGAAATCATCTGAACGTGTCCCCCCACGTCCTATCTGTCTAGGGATAAAGACCCCATAAAGTTCAGCTCCGTCCTTATCTCCTTCACCACCTTCATGGAAACGCCATGGCTCGCCCTCCTCTCACCAACGCATATCATGAACTCCTTTGTCATCAACCTCCAGGCACAAAAACTGCAGCAACTAGTCTCTAGCATCCTTCAACCCAATCACACATGTCATCATCCCGCCCGGTCGCCCTAGAGCAGCTCTCCATCGTGGTATCTAATCAGACCAGCCTCCCATCGACTATTGATGCCATCATCACATCTATTTCTGCCTAACGTGATATACATCTTGAGGTTGTGTACATCAGGTCTCATCCACTTCATAAACTTAAACTCCCTCATACTCAGATAACAGATCCACTGCTCAACCGAAAAGTCGTCTTCATCAACTTATTATTCATCCCATCAAAGATCTTCTTCCATATCACCTCACCACCTCTTCCCCTACCCTCAAAACTCGACGCACAAAGAAACCTCCAGATACTGTGCGGGATCACCGCTGCGGCTCTCCCCATCAAGCAAACAGATAGGCTCGTAGACATCCCCATCATACAGGTATGGAGAGCAAGCGTACACTGCAACCACACCATGCCTGTATCTAGCACAGAGACTATCAAGTACCCTTCATCCCAGCCACTATGGCTCAGCGTCTGCTCCTCCATCCTTCCTCATCATCCGTTTGGTCATCAAAACAGAATCTATCATCATCTGAGTGCCTTCTATTTGATCTTCTACGACTATGGAAAAGGCGTGGGAACCACTCCTCCCTCTGATCACGCCTCTGTCTGTTCCTCCCCTCTCTTCTGATAAACCTATCTTCATCGCCTTCATAGCAAATGAAGTCTTCAAGTCTTTGATTCTTCAGCAGCCCACGTCTTCCTTCCTGATCAACAATCAATCTCCTCGGCGGCGATCTGTCCCGCTGTCCGTGCCTGTCATGGTGACGGACTGCAATATCTGTCGAAGGGCGGCGGGGGGGTGATGGTGCAACATCACCCGCCTCACCCGAGGGCGCCGCACTCACAACCTCTCCTCCCACCACAACGAGCTGCCTATTGGTCCCAGGTTTCCCAAAAGTAGACCCAGGGATCTGTAGCCTATCACCGACCTCAGTTCTTACATACGCATCATCCCCTACCACGCATCTTGCCACCATGTGTAGCTGCACGAGTGTCCTCCTGTCACCATACCTCAGCGAAACATACTGCGGAACGTCTTCACTAAAGGCTTCCACCTCAATGAGAACACCTGCTAGATCATTCTCAGACCTCTGCCAGTCCGAAATATACATAAGACGACCGAACGGGTTAACAATAGCTTTAAAGGCCTCATCACTTCGACAAATCAACGGCATATCAGTGACCCAAAACCACAAAAATTCCTTCTTCGAATGTGCCTCCCCATCCATCATGTTGCGCACCTGTAGCGTCACCTCCTGGAAAAATGGTAATCCTCCTTGAGCAACTCTCCTCGCCTCCTCTACAGAAGTGAAAAAAGCTAAAGCCTTCCTCGCGGAAAATCTATAGATATCTGTTGCAGACGACCACACACTGCATAGCATCTGATAAAGCTCCTCCCACTGTATCCTCTCCGGCCATGTGACTTCCACCGCCTTCTCCATCATCGAGATCCTGCAAGATCGATCTTCATCATCCGGACCCAAATCAACCGAGATGCGTTTGGGGACGTGTATGTTAGGCCCTCTAATCTGTCGACCCATCAGAAGAGGAGGAAACTGAGTGTTAGATCGCACATCAGGCACGGCATGTTGATTATGAGGTATACTCATCTTGGTGCAGCGTCTCGCAACATGCCCCGGACTCCTGCAGATATAGCACACCTTCTGGAGTGTACATTGTGACTGCCAATGTCCCCTACCCAGACATCTATAGCATGTATCATGGGGGACCCCAAAGAAAGAAACCCTACCGTTCTTCACCCCCTTCTGGATAGGGTTAGTCGTCCTTGACGGCAAATCCTCCCCACGTGGCTGTCCATCCTCCCTGACCACCTTGTCGACCTGACCCTGGCTTTCTAACGATTGAATCTCTGGTGGGTTCGGCAAGACATCCTCCGGCGGAACCACCGTTACCTCCGTGACCACAGCCGGCTGCTCCTCCGCTGTCTCCTTGTTTCCTCGTATCTCCTCTCCCTCGTGTGTCTCCTACTGATCGCAAACTGTCTCTCCGGGATGTGCCGTCGGTCTCGTCTCAAATCCCGGCGTCTGGAACAGATTTCCAACGTCCTGTAACACCGATTCTGCGGGGATGCTGGTCTCTCCAAAACTCTTCCTCCTTGCCGCAACAGCCTCCTGCGCTCGACTCGCCAGGACGCTCTGTCTCGTGACCCGCCGCAAGAACGGTGAAGGTCTCATCCCAGGGTGGACTCCGGAGGGCGGAGTGCCCTACCGGAGGTATGGGGCGTCGGTCGTTACCGGCGGCACGATCCAAAGCTAAATAAAAATTCAGCAGAAGTTGATGATGGAAACATAATATTCCAATGTAAGACCCCTTACCCAACTTAACCTCCTAAGCATGTTTTGTTTCCTTAATTTTTTGTTTGTTTTTTGATGTGGTATATTACTGCACTAACAAATTCACTCGGGGTTGAAATCCCTGAGTTTTTAACCAAAACCTTATGCAATAATACCACCTACAAGCAGACGAATCTTATCACAGTATAGTTGAGGATCGAATCCCAAAAGACAACGTTTTTAAGAATCGTTGCTAGTCGAGTCTAGCTCAAGTAAAATTAATATTTAGAACAAAGGTTTGATTTGAGGTTAACTAAACTAACTTTAAGAAAGCAAAGAGCAGGATTAAAGTTGAATCTAGATTAATGATGGGGATCACTGGGGTGGTCTCGGGTTTCACCACCACTACACATGCAAACAAATCCAAACACAAACATCCAGGCTAGATATAACAATCCATATAGAGCTGATGTGAACCCTCCGTTAGGATGTTTAGGTTCGCATAAGCAACACATCAGATTTCTCATCACCATCTAGATCATGCACTTATGACTCCAAAGATAAAGATATCTAACTGAAGATGAGGGCCCCCTATACAGGTGTTAGGCACACAGAAGCGTCACCGTGGGATAGATGGCTCGTCCCCTCACAGATCGTACACTTACGACCTCAGGAAATCCCATTTAATTTCTCATCAGGGAGTCAACGCATTAATCGAAATTCAAATCCTACATACTGAAGTTCTCGCAACATAGGAACAAACAAGATAAATGCAAGTAGGTGATCAATCCACAAGCACACATCGACGATTAACAACAAAATGAAAAGTTACATACAAGCCATGGAATGTTTAACAAAAGGACATATAAGCATGGGAAGCGGGGCTAGTCCCCACACCCTAGAGAAAGGAAACTACTCGCTCATGATGAGAGAAACAAAAAGAACAAGAGAGAGGGAAGATTCCTCCATGAGCATGGTGAAGAAGTCGATCGCAGCTCGGTGAAGAGGCAGCCTTCTACATGACGTCGGGGCAGATCTTGATGACGAGCGAGGGACACCACAACAGACGGGGCAGACCTTCTCTCTCCATTTTCCTTCTCTTCTTGTCGTCCTTTCTCGCAGCAGGAGGAGTAGCTTGTGACTGTGTCAATGGGCGTGGATGATGGATGAAAGCGCAAGCCTGCCGCAAGACTTGGTTGTAGAGAATCATCCTCCACCAGGTGTCTAACGTGGATGCACGTAGCCTGAATGGTGGAGAGGAGTGATGGATCGGGATCCCTCTACAGGGTTTGAGCATGTGTTCAGGTAGCCTGGCGGCATCTGGGTCTGATGCCCCTATGACTGAGAGGTGGCAGTGTATTTATAGATTGCAGGCCTTGGCATCACGGTCTTGAGAGGCAGTGGGAGTCCTCACGGTCTAGAGACCGTGAGGTTCTTCTCATGAACTTGAAAACACTAGCCTCCCTCGTGTGGTTTGGAGACTGTCAAGCCTCCACATAGTCTTGGGACTAATAGGGGTATGATTGATGTGGAGAGGACCGTGAGGGAAGACCGTTAGGGCCTTCATGGACGGTTTGGAAACTGATAGGTTCTTCGCACAGTTTGGAGATCATGAAGCCTCCACACAGTCTTGGGACTGTGAGGAGAAGATGGTCGGGGGGCAGAGGTTGAGAGGGTGAAGAGTTGGTGGTTCACAGTCTCGGGACTGATAGTGTCCCCATGATCTTGGAGACTACTAGGGCCTTCACGATCTTCAGATCGTGAGGGCGCTCACGGTCTTGAGACTTCCAGGGGTATGATCGGTGTGGTGAGGATCGTGAGGGCAGAGGGAGATGGAAGTTGCGAACTATGAAGGTCCTATCGGTCTTGGGACCATGAGGAGAAGACTTCAAGCAGGTGTGGAGAGCGTTAGTGAAGGTGGAGGTCACTTGTGATTAGCTGCAGACCTGGTGGAGGTGGCGATGGCAGCTAGCAGTGATGGTGGCTATTGATGGAAGGTGAGGTGAAGAGGAAGGTGGAAGGACATGTGCTCGAGGTCAATGAAAAGGGTGAAGTTGATCATGGAAGTGGTGTTGATCGAAGGATCTAGGGTTGGTGAGAGTTGTCTTAAGTGAAGGTGGGCCCGCAACCAGTGGGTGGGCCCAGTTGAAGATTCGACTTCATCGCAGCATACTCAACCTACATGAAATTCATATAGACCCTAGTCAATAAGCTCGATAATACAATCGATTAAGCAAGATTGCATATTGTAAGATTTAGGAGATAAATGTGAATTTATCAAGCGGAATTGGGCCCAAGATGGTGACTGATATCATGATGAATATGGATTCATCATTTTGTTAATGACATTCTTGATTAAGATAATTAGTTATTTTGTTGATGTTTTCTTTGAAGATCTCTATGCAAGTCCCCTAATGATGGATCTATTGACGTAACAATTATACATTGTCTATATTTTGATGATGACTTGTCCATTCCATTCATATGTATCTAATATGTCTATTTTAGATTGATTTCAATTATTAGGTACATGAAATGGACCAATTTAATCAATTCCTAGCTTGATCAAATACATGCCAAAGTCAATACAAACACACTTTTAAGGAAAATACCCTAAAACCCTTAGGAATTTTTTTAAAATAATTTGTATTGATGTTATGACTTATAATCAAGTTGAGAAAAAATCAAGATCACTTAAAGTGAATATCTAGTCACTCGAATAAAACATTTCCAAAATTTATTATAGGGACTTCTGTCGGCTGAGTTTCATCCTTTTCAAAACTAGACCGACACCCTTGATGGGTTTTGGGAAGTGAAAGGGTCAGCCAAGTTTCTCTAGGATAAACTCGACTGACACCCTGCATTGACCAAATCAAATTTAACTTGTCGGCCGAATTTCATCTAGGATAAACTAGACCGACACTTCAAATTTGCTTTGTCTCATAGTGCTATCAGACAAGTTTGATTTATTGAAACTCGACTGACCGCACTGTATGGAATGTGCCAAAAATATGATTATAACTATTAGAGTGTTGCAAACATCAAAATGGATCTATAGTAACACCCCAAATGACTAGAAATAGTTCCTAAGTGCTTGTAGTGGATAGTGGACATCCCCAACTATAAATAGGGACCCTTGGACTTCATTCCATGTTTGCTCCTTAATGTTATTCATGTTCCTAGTTATAGTTCACTTGTCCACATAGAGCCCCATTTTCTTTCTTTCTTACTAATCAAAATCCCCATATGAGTGAGATGGGATTTTTTGAGATAGCTACTTCATTGTAATCTTGTAAGGCTCTCAATCTTCTCTTTCCCCAACCCCTTTCTTTGAAAACATTGGTGAAAGCTTCACCAAGATGTAGGAGAAGGTGAAGGTTGAAGATCATTGAGAAGAGTAGGTAATTGCTTCAAGGTGGAAGCCTTGTTGCAAGAAGGGAAGCTCATTGACAAAGGTGTCCAGCTCCTTGCAAAAGTGGGTAAGACCTTGTATAGGTTGAAGACTCTTGATTGGATGATAGGTAAGTCTTTATAAGGTTTAGGGGCTCCATTCGGTCCTTAAAAAGGAAGGCTAAGTATCCTTTACCTACAAAAGGAAGGTCTTATTGTATACCTTATAATTGAATATCAGTATGCAATGGTTGCAAAATCTTAGGCCTTGACCTCTCTAGGGAGTTGACTGACTTTCTCCTAGTTTGGAGATTGAAACCACTTTACATATCTTGTTCTTGATCTCATTCAGTTTCTCTCGTCCTTTGTATGTATGCTTAGTTTCACATCAAATTCCATATTTGCAATAGTTTATATTAAAGTAACTTGAAGGTCTAAGTATTTTTTTTATAAGTGCTTTTAGATCTATTCAACCCCTCTAGAGCCCTTTGATCCAACAAGTGGCATTAGAGACACCATCTTCTCCGAGACAATCTCTCAAGAGACGAAAATATGGGAGACAATGTTCTAGATTCTGTCAACTTGGAGGGAGGATTCTCCATGAGAGATCCAATCTTTAACAGCACAAACTTCCTCTATTAGAATAGGAGGATGCCATTTGACTTGCAAGGGATGATCTACGACATGTGGAAAGTGGTCATCTTTCTCTACAACAAGTTGGTCAGAGATGTAACCACTTGGGATGAAGCTACACTTAAGAAGACACAATTGAATGCAAAGGCCATAAACATCATTTATGCATCCCCCACTCCTTCTAAGTTCAATCGGGTCTCTTCTTGGGTTACAAAACAAAAGATATGGAACAAATTTTGCATCACATATGAAGGGACTAAGAAAGTTAAGGAGTCTAATATATACATGCTCAAAGGTCTCCTTGAGAACTTCAAGATGGGGAAGAAGGAGAGAGTGGCCTAAATGTACTTAAGACTCAACACCATCATCAATGGACTTTCTTCTTTGGGCCATCCCGTGGAGAGAGGCATCATCAACTCTAAGATCCTTAGGTCTCTTTCCAAGAGGTGGTAATCCAAGGTGACTTCTATCGAAGAGATAAAAAGCCTTAGTGACATTGCCATTGAAGAGCTCTTTGGAAATATTTAAGCCTACAAGCCCAGACTTGACAACTAAGAGGAAGATGAGAATCAAGAAGAAAAATAGTCAAAGAAGATCAATGACAATGCATTCAAAGCTAAAGTGGAGGCAATTCTTCTTCAACAACAACTTGCTTTTTGGCCTACTCCTCCTTCCTCAAGTGAAGATGAAGCTTGTAGTGATTATGAAGCAAACTAATTCAAGGGGGAAGCACTTTAAAGGAAATCCCTCCTTCTCTCCTCCAAGGTGATATGAATGTGGCCAAAAAGGACACTACAACAATGATTGCCCCAAGGCAAGGAAGTTCTACCAAAAGAGCATATCTAAGAAGTGGGAAGACTACAATAAGGATGGAAAGCATAAGAGGAAGTACAAGAAGGAAAGAAGAAGTAAAGATGTAGTCCATGCTGCATGTGATGAGTCATCTTCAAGTGATTCGAACTATTATGAGGGAGAATGCCACCTTTCTCTCATGGCCTCTACTAGTGATGACATATGTGAGGTAAGTGGGGTAAGTGAGGTAAGCTTAAATGATCTATCTACAGAATCACTCATAGATATGCTTAATTCTTCCCGTTCTTCCTATTTCGATTGCAAATCTAAGAAGAAAAGATTACAAAGAATTATTGATGACTTGTATACTAAAAATTAATTTTTTGAGGAAAATGAAAATGTTCATCTTAATAGAATGCATTCTTCATATGGTCAATTATTAGAACTTGAATTTCAATACAATTTCATTGAGGTAGAGAATGATGCTTATCTAAAGAATGTGAATGGTCTTAAAGAATAAAACCAAAATCTCCTTAGTGAGCTTATTTTGATTAGGACTAAAAATGACAATCTTGTTTCTAAATATAATGATCTTTGGCATACTTGTGATGATATCAAAGATGAAAAGAGAATTTACCTTGATGAGCAAATCATGCTTAGAATTGAAAATTCTAGATTTCTTTCTCAAGTAAATGATCTTTCCTATAGACCTTTATTGTCAAGTAATGAAGTAGACAGTTTAACTCTTTAGAATGATTCTTATCATACTAAACCCTCTGTTTACAGGTCGACCTGCTTCATGCTCAAGATGATTTAGCTAGTATTTCTTCTACTGTAATGACTCTTAGTGATGATAACCACAAGCTTAGAGCTTCCTTGCAAAAGTTCCTCAAAGTGAAGAAGTCCCTCAATGAAGTTCTAGATCACTCTACCAAAAAAGTTGGTACAAGTGGTTTGGGATATGTAGAGGGAGCTCCAAAGAGCAAGATCAAGGTCAAGAGTAAGAAAAATATCGGAGAACCTCCCAATTTATATGGAAATTCATCTAGATCTAAGAACCCTACGGTTGTTGCACATTTCAAGAGTGATGATCATTATTCTACTTACAAACACAAAATGGGTCCCAAGGTAACTCTAGATCCCAAGGTTTGAATTCAGATACAACATCTTCCTTTCTTTTAGGTAAAAGGAAAATGGATTGTTGATAGTGGTTGCTCAAAGCATATGACCGGTGAGATATGCCACTTCAATAACTTCACAAAGAATAAAGGAGGATTGGTGACTTTTAGTGACAATAACAAAGTTAAAGTGATAGGTGAGTGTGATGTGGGTGATTTACTATGCATCGACAATGTACTTCTTGTAGATGCCATGCATCACAATTTAATTAGTGTTAGTCAATTATGAGATAATGGTTATCCATTTTTATTTACCTGACTTGAATGCTCGCTTCTAGATTCCCTCTCCTACAATGTCATACATAAGGGAGCTAGAAATGAAAACCTTTATGTCATTGTTCTTGATTCTATTAAGCCTATACTTAGTAGATGCCTGATTGTTGATAAAAATGATATATTTTTGTGGCACCGTAGGCTTGGTCATCTAAATATGTATCAACCGAAGAAGTTGAGGCAAAAGGAATTGGTCAAAGGACTTCCTAAATTGGACTTTAATGAGGATGAGGAATGCCAACCTTCCACACAAGGAAAACAAACCAAAATCTCCTTTAAATACAAAGGAGTCCTTAGTACCAAGAGAGCTCTTGAATTTCTTCAAATTGATATATTTGGACCAATGAGATCTCAATCACTTTGTGGTAGCAAGTATTGCCTCATGATTTTTGATGATTTTTCTCACTATAATTGAACTTTCTTCTTAGTTTCAAAAGTGATACTCTCAACATTTATCTCTACTTTTTGCAAATGAGTTAAAAGTGAAGCTTCTTATGGAATTGTCTCTATCCATAGTGACCATGGGGGAAGAATTTACAAATAACATGTCTGGAAGTTTTTGTGAGGAATCTAGCTATTCGCACAACTTTTCCTATGGTACAACTCAATAAAATGGGGTTGTAGAGAGAAAAAATAAGTCACTACAAGAAATGTCTAGAACCAAGCTTCTAGAGTATGATACTCCAAAGAGGTTTTGGGCTGAAGCCGTTAGAACCTCATGTTCTGTAAAAAATTGGGTTTTCACTCATCCATCTTTAAATAAAAAACCCCATGTGCTATGGCATGGTACAAAGCCCTCTATTGAATACTTTCATGTTTTTGTTTGTCCTTAATTTGTTTTAAACACCAAGTACTCTATAGATAAGTTGTATGCAAAAGCTTACAAGGATTTCTTCTTGGCTATAGAACTACTAGCAAAGATTATAGATTTTTTAACATTGAATTGTCTATAGTTAAAGAATATATCAATGTTAGATTTGTTGAAACTAATCCCTCTATTTCCAAGAATATTGTAATTGACAATGTTGTAGATGAGGTGATTGCTATGTTAAAAGAGCTCAACATCATTGACAAAGGAAAAAAGGTGGTAGTAGATGAAGAAGAGAAAGAAGAAGAAAAGAATGACCCAACTCCCCAGTTTGCCAAAATTCATCCTAAAGAGCTCATAATAAGCAATCCTTAAAGTGTGAAGACACGAGAAACATTCAATAAAGAACAAGATGATCTCACTACTTGAGCCAAAGAACATCAAAGAATCTCTAGAGGATGATGAATGGATCCTATCTATGCAAGAGAAGTTAGAGCATTTTGAGAACAACAAAGTGTGGACCTTAGTGACAAGATCAAATGATAGGAAAATCATTGGCACCAAGTGGGTCTATGACAACAAGATAAGTGAAATTGGCAATGTGGCAAGAAATAAAACAAGGTTAGTTGCTCAAGGATACAATCAACATGAAGGTATTGAATTTGATGAAACTTATAGTCTTGTTGCTAGACTTGACTCTATTAGAATGATACCTACCTTTTCCAGCTATAAGAATTTATGGCTTTACCAAATGGATGTTAAAAGTGTGTTTTTAAATGGTACGATAGAAAAGGAATTCTATGCAGCTCAACCTCCCAGCTTTGAACATGAAAAGCTTCCTAACCATGTTTATTTGTTGCAAAAAGCTCTCTATAGACTCAAACAAGCTCCTAGAGCTTGGTATGAGGAATTAAAGAATTTTTTGTTAGACAATGTCTATGTCATGGGAAAATTTGATTCCCTCTTTCTCAAACACACTTCTAGCAATCTTTTGATCATTTAAATATATGTTGATGATATCATATTTGATGGAAATTGTTTTGATCTTTTCAAAGAGTTTAGTATCTCATGCAGAGTGGGTTCGAGATGAGTATGATCGGGGAGATCACTTTCTTCCTTGGATTTCATATCAAGCAAACAAAGGAAGGAAGCTTCATCAACCAAGGACGGTATACAAGTGAACTCCTTAAGTGCTTTGGGATGGAGAATATCAAACTAATGGACAACCCCATGTCAAACACTACCAAACATGATAGAGATGAGGAAGGTGAGAAGGTAGATAAGTGGCTCTATAGAGGTATGATTGGTAGCTTGTTATATTTAATTGCCTCTAGACTTGATATTATAGTTAGTGTTAGCTTCTGTGCTAGATTTCAATCAATCCCTAGAAAATCCCATCTTGTAGCGGTTAAGAGGATTTTGAGGTATCTAGGCAATACCAAAATTTTGTATTATGGTATCCCAAGTCAAGGGACTTTACTCTTACTTCTTACATTGATGTGGATTATGCATGGTGATTAATTGATTAAAAGTGTACAAGTGACACTTGCTTCCTCCTAGGACCATGCTTAGTTTCTTGGTCTATAAGAAACAAGTCATTATGGCTCTTTCAACTACTGAGGCTGAATACATTGAAACTGGGAGTTGTCGTGCCCAAGTCCCATGGATGAAGAAAATGATCCAAGACTTTAATGTTCATTATGATGCTTCTTCTATCTACTGTTATAATACTAGTGGAAAGAATCTTTCTTAAAATCCTATATTGCATAGTAGAGATAAACATATAGAGGTCCTCCATCACTTTCTTTGTGATCACATTGCCAAAAAAGATATTTATATTTTTTTTGGTGAACCCAATGTGCCTCTTCCTTTTATTGCTTTTTGTGTAAAAGTGTTACAACCCCGAATTTTGAGTTCATTTGGTGAGAAATATGATTTCTCATAATATTAACAAATAATGATGTCTCTTGATTGAATGCATGAATTTCGTTTACAATAGCCTTGATGTTTGTGTTGTGGGCTTTATTGGCTATTGAGCCCAATAACAAGGAATTTCAATTAGTAAATGAATAATGGAGTTGTTGAGAAAAGAAAGGTGTAGAAACCTCTAGAAGGCAAAAGAACTTAATCCAAAGGTGGGTTTCGTGCCACATGGGTTCCTTAGATTCCAAGATTCTAAAAGTGCATAAAGAATACAATAAGAAAAGAAAAGATCAAATGAGTATTTCCTTGTTAATAAAGAAATTGAAAACAATGGTAAAATGTGGAAAACAAGTGAAAAGAAGTATAATTGAGTGATCCTTTGTGGATTTTCGTATCCCAAGGATTCCTAATGATAAAAGGAATACCAACGAGGAAAATAAAAGAGAAATAAAGAGAAATCCACAAAAAGAACTATTTTAATAAGAAATAAACAAGATAATAAAAAATAATGAAGAATAATAGATGCATCTAGAAGGATAATGAGTATCCAATAAAAAGGATTTCGAAATAATAGAGTTTCTTGGGATCCAAGGAGTCCCAATGAAGAGGAAAGAAAGATAAAATACCAAAATTGCAAAATAAGGATAATGGGAATACATAATTTATGGATTATGTAAATTTGATAAAAGGAAGTATTTCCTAAGGATATATATATAGATATATAGATATATATATTCGTGGCCAATAGATTAAAAGGCAAATAAAGTGAGTGAAGGAGAGGAATTTCGCAATTCCTAATATTTAAAGAAAAGAGAATATCAAAAGGATGGGGAAAATAGGAGAGAGAATTTTGCTTCCTCATAAAGGAATTGGATTCCCAATAGAAAAGAACCTTGTTTTCTTCATGGCCAAGCACGTTAGGGCATGGATGTCCTCCCTATATAAGGGGTGGAATCCTTGCCCAAGTCCAGAGGGACCCCAAGTGATTATCTCTCTTCCATCTTCTTCTTTACATTTCTTTGCATATAAACCCCAGGGACAAGGAGTAGCCACGGACTGGAACCACGATACCCCCACGACGTCGTATGGGAGTGCAGACATTCCCATGTTCTCTGAAGCTTGTGCAACATCCAAGGTCTAGTTGCAGGTCAGCCACGGGTTGTGGGACCAAGCAGGCCCGAAGTAGCTACTCTACCCGCGAACCAGAAGCACCCAGAGGTGCAAGAGGGTACGACGAAGGCGGAGGTAGCCACCCTGACGGCCATCGAGGTCGGGAATGGAGCCGGGAGCCGCACCTAGGGCTATAGGCTGGCGCATCTGCGGCATCGCGAGGAGGAAGAAGGAGGCTCAAGTTTTGAGTGATTCTACCCCTCGTGGTTATGTAGAATCGACAGCTTACGCTGGGGTATATGGGTCTTTTCAAAATGTTTCGAACCTGCAAGCACATTGCATGAAGAAGGTGACGTGGCGCAATCGGATTGGCCAAGTAAGTGAAATCTTACTAAATTCGTAATTAAATATTGGTAGCTCCAATGGAAACAAATAATACATGAAAATTGCTCAAAAAAATGAGAGGAATCCATTAAAAATATAATTGAAGCCTAATTCCTCTTGCAATTCGAAAAGTAATGGAAGATATCAAATTTAATGTATTAATGTTTAAAGAAACCTATTTTTAGATGAATAATATATTTAGAAGGGTTTAATTGACGATTAAAGTTGATATTAACCTGTTAATCATAAAGATATACATTAAGATCGAAAAAGATGAATCTTGCATGTAATTAGTTTAATTGAAAGTCCATGTGCATGAATATGTTGTAATGGGCCTTGAAACCTTAATGTTGGTAATTAGGACTACTAATGGCTTCAATTATCTGATTTCATGTATAGAACTGAGTTTTCATGGTTATAAGCTATTTCGAGCATTAAAGTTCCTAATTTTTGGATAAATACCCTAAATGTAGTAATTAGGGTTTTCTCATGAATAAAAGGTGGAATTAATGGCAAATCGAGTTCATATGTGAATTGTACCATAATGAACTATGAATTGATTATAAATGTGTATAATGATCTTGTCATGGATTAAAGGGATAAAAATAGTAGCTTTAATGTAAAAGAGGCTTAATGAGCTTAATTAATGGTTAATTATGCCTTTAATCTGGAATTAAGGATTAGATGTGGAAATAATTAGGGTTTGTGATCAATTGCGTTAAATTAGGGTTTAAAATAGCAAAAGATGAAGGGAAACCCTAATTGCAATGGAAACCCTAAAAGTGGACTAGAAACCCTAGGAAACGAGCTAGATTTGATAGATCTTAATGACATGAGTAATAAAAGGAAATTGTATAATTGTTTCAGGATCTTATTGAATGCTTGCTTCCCTATTAGTTGATTGGATTATTTCTATCTCACGTCAAATTGACAGGTATGTGGTTACGCCTATGAATATCCCGTATTAGTTTCTCGAGGATATTCGAGGTTTTATCGATGACTTGAATTAAACTGTTGGTTGCATTTAATTCATGCAAATTATAATGTGAATATGACTATCACATAAGAGATGTGCCTACTAGCTCAAATCCTAGTCCCCTCTATAGCTTTATAGATTGACCTAGTAAATGGCTACCAATGGGGTAGGTCCATCAGGTCATTAAATGACTTAGTAAATGGCTACCAATTGGGTAGGTCCATCAAGTCATCATGAGTCAGGGATTGGGCTACCCTTGGGTAGGACCATGCGACTCCACAACCCTAAGAATTGGCTACTTGTGTGGTAGGGCCATGGGGGTAAGGATCTACCATATGAGAGAGGTAGTATACATGTCCACTGTAGGGATGATACAGAGATAGGGGATAGGCAAGGATTGAGTAGTATTGCTTAAAATGTAATCTTGGATGTTAAATGATATTTGGTTGACTACATTATTAACATAGTTGCACAATTATTGTTTCCCCCACATTCCAGCTTCTTGCTGACCGACATTTTGTTTGTCGGCATTTTTGGTACAAATGAAAAGAACAAACAGTAAAGTGTCATATGTGGAACTAAATGACAAATAACTTACATAGGAGGATTACTTAGATTAGTAACTTCATGGATAGAAGTTTAGAAATCCCAGGTTTTAAAAGGTAAGTAAAGTTTTTTATTGTATACCAGTTTTCAGTTTAGTAGTAGAATTTCATAATTATTATTCATTATTTGTCGAACCTTTGATCCGGGTTATTAGATAATGGCTCTGATCTCTTGGTCTCCCTTAAGTGGGGTTTATCGGGAGACGGGGTCATTACAATTGGTATCAGAGAATAGATTCCTCACTTAATCTTTAATAATTATTAAATTTTACAAATTCCATAGAACCAAGGGAGTTATTAGAGGATTGTCCAAAAGATTGAGGTGTCTAGAAAAGGATCATGTCCGGGGATTGGCAATATTTTCCTCCGCACCACTAGTCAGAATACAAGGACTCCCGGATTGTGTGACTGCCTGGACGATGTCTTAGGATATGACTTGAAATAAGATACCTTTAGGACTCTCTCATCTTGTTCATCCCTTCTCAACTCAAATTCTGATAAGGACCTTAAGGATTAGGGTTTTCCTCTCTTCTCCTCACTCTCTTGAGGTATGGGTAAGGTTGATAAAGATTAAGGGATCCTCCATCAAATTAATGAAAAGCATGTAAATATGATGTCATGTACATATGCTTAATAGGTTAAGCGTAAAAAAATAGATGCATGCTTAGGTCGTATGACACGAGTGGTCATCACCCTCAGGAGAGACCTGAGGTTAGACCTCCTTGTCAGGAGGATGAGTAGAGAGGGCTAGTCTTGGAGGTAGAGACCTCCATTAAAAGTAGAGAACTAGCAAATCCTTTTAGGATGATATTAACCCTAACCCTAAGTGAAGGTTAGGGAGAGATGACATGATGAGTTAGATGTCATGATAAACATGCCTTGGATGCCATATGAACCATGAGAAGTTGATGACTGAGTACCTTTGGCAACCCAACCCTGGGAAGGGTCGTGCATGTTTCAGCGAAGGATACCTCCTTCATGGATGAGGTTAGAGAAGAACATGTAGAAACCTTTTTAGTTGTTGCAAGTAGGATATAGCTTGCACCTAGAGTGCGTCAGTAGTATTGACAGTTGGATGAAACCCTATACAAGGGATCATGATGGATGACTTATGAGATAAGCATAAGGGGTTATGGATAATCTTGACTAAACATAAGTTCGAGCATAGGCTTCACCCATGTTGAGGTATGCTTGTGAGGTTGATCCTTCATGGAGAGAGGACCTCTAGTAGTAAGGTTGGATGTGGAGTTAGCTCTAGATAGAGAAAGGACCCCAACAAGGAGGTTGGAAGCCTAAAACCCTGACATATGAGGAACAATGGGGAGTTGAGGATGATGTGACCTAAGTGGATGATAGTGGTTGCATTATTCTTGACCCCTGGAGGTTGATGATATCTTGGTTGCCTTTAGAGGAACCAAACCCTAAAGAGAGGATGATGCTTCTGGAACCTATGTGCCTATGGTATAGGAGTTTACCTGCTCATATGAGACAAAGAGTGCCTTAGACCCTGAGGAGGTTCAAGTAACCAGTTGTGGGGCTTTATACCTAGTTGGTTGTCCTTGAGGAGGACTCAACTCTAAGGTGTTGCTCATATAAAAGGATCATGGGAGAACATGGCATACCTTGGACATGCTTGATTCGTGGTTAAGAGGTTGAGCAGGTAGTTGGATATCCAAAAGTGAACCCAGGGTTCCTGGCCGAAGAGGGGAAGTGGTGTACCTAATGCTCATGATTAGAATTGAGTCTCTATAGTTTCAAGCATGGTACTCTTCATGTATAGAGGAAAAGGAAACCCCTTAAGTTAAAGGTAGGTTTGATGAACCCCTCACAACTTAGTTGACCTAATGTTGAGGAAAGAGAATAAGTGTGACCTAGCATGGTTTAGTAGGTATGCTTGTGCCTTAGTAGTTGCTGGTTTAAGCATGCTCATATGGATGTAAACCCTAAGGATGCTTGTGACCTTTGTTATCAAGGTATACTTTCCTCCCATCCTGGGAGAGGGACTCTTTGGTAGGGAGTTTACCTGTTTGGTTGGTTTTGAGGTAATCTAAGGAGGTTTCATAGGATCTTGAGAAGCTAAGTGAAGAGTATATGGAATGAGAATGAACCTATAGACCCATAGATAACCATATCTATGTGCATGTGCATGTGTTACCATGGAGGTAACCGGTATGGGGCTCGACCAAGGTAAGCAGGTTGCCATGATCCCTATGAAAGAATGAAAGTCAGCCCATGAATGCGGGAAGATAGATGATGAATGCTTGGGTAAGGTTCTAAGCTAGACATGTACTATAATGGAATCCTAAGTCTATCCTAGGGTCAGGTGGGGATAAGACCAATGGAAGTAGGAGTTGCCTAATTCCCTAGTTGCACATGACCATAGGGTCGGGAGGTAACATCTATCATTGTCTGAGGGCCATGGGTTAGGAGATTGATCACCTTCATGAACTCATGGGACCCAAAGGGCAGATGAGTAGGGCACTCTCTGGATGCATGAAGGAAAAGGGATGACCCCAAAAGTACCGACACCCTATAGACCTAGGGGAGATGACTAAGGATTGTGTGGTGACCCAAGTAGGTTCGAGACCAATTTTCCATGGAAGTAATCTGGATATCATGATGATGGCACATTTCAACCTAGATTTGAAGGTGTACTAGCAAGGTGGGATGTACCATCTCAACTCATGGAATAGGAAGAAATCTGTATTTGGACAGCCGCCAAATGCTTATTTCCTCTTGTTATGAGAGGGAGAGATGGGACAGTACGCATGCCATACACCAAGGATAAAGGTGATGCGAGTTGGAACGGTGCTACAAGGTATGAGGATAGAGATGATAACATACCTTGGTGGAGTGAATGATACATGGATAGGTACAAACGATAAGAGTATTAAGATAATCACCTTGTGAAAATGTTTTATCAGGAGCTATGTGGAATCTGCATGTGATACAAGGTTGAGTTTGATAACCAAGAGGATGATCTCAGAGTTTTCTTGATGAAGATAAACTTAGAGTTCGAGGTGAGACTTAAGCAGAATGCATGGATGTGTATGTCTTCAACATTACCTAATACCGAAGGATGAGAAGTGGTAATGAATGCTCTGGCTGAGATATAGCTGCCTAGATTAGCTGGAAGCTAGAAGAAGTTGAGGTTATTAGGCTAACCTTAAGTTGAGAAAAAAGTGGTAAGTTTGGCTAACACTCAGATATAACGAGATCGGTTGAACAAGATTAGTGGTTGTTTGGATAGCCATCCTAGTCCTTGATGTGGTAGAAGGATGGTTGTACAACTCTGGATACACTTATTTGGATAGGAAGGTAATAAAACCCTGATGAGAGTGGTTTAGGGACTGAGGAATCGACCTTGAGGAATCATGACATACAGGAAATCATGATCACCATACACCATGAAACTACAAAGATAGTAAGTGATGGTAGAGCTTTGGATGCTTGATACATGTTGCATGTGGCCATGCAAGCTAGGAGGTGAAGGACGAACACCAGTAACCCAGTGCATGGGTATAAAGTATAAAGAATCCCCAAGAGAGAATGGGAGTTCATCACTATGGATATTGTGGTAAGTCTCCCCTAGACCAAAGAGGGTCGAGGTGCAATATGGGTTATGGTAGATCGCCTTACGTAGATGACATGAGAAAGGAAGAGTACTGTCACAGGACAGATTCAGCTGAACTACTTAAGAGAGAAATATCGTTCAACCACACCATGATGTGAGTATGACCAAGGTTCACTTCCATAAGGTGGAAGTAGATACATGAAGAACTCAAAAATAGTACAGTTTATCACCTCATACTAATGGACAGTATGATCTAGAGTAGAGGGTCTGATGAGAGAAAATGTGCTTGTTCAGGGTGATACAAAGAGGCAGTTCTTAAGATGTGATGTTAACCACCATAGCCTTTATCGGGATGCAAGAAGGAGGTTGTGTAGGTCACCACTTCATTAAGATGATGTTGGTGAAGGAGGCCTCGCGAAGGTCAGAAGAGAACCATAGTGTGTGTAGGTGAAGTCACTTTGATCGTGCAATGGCCGAGAGAGAGCCCAGTAGTGACATGAGTCATGAGTTGATGCAAAGGAGACTGACATGCAGTTCACTATGGGAGAATATGTGATGTGAAAATCTGACCCCTCTAAGCTACAACTGAGAAAGATGAGTCCCCAATATATGGGTCCATTTGAGACGGATTGGTGGAGATAGTTGTGTTTAGCATTGCCCCTCAGGATAACATGATGAGTAATGTGTTCCCTGAGAAAGATCTAGAGCACTATGTGAGGTACCCAAGCCATGTGTTGAGCCCTGAACCTATTCAACTTTTGAGAGGCTGAAATGTCTTGAGTCGCCTATAAGGGTATGATATACCAAGGTGAGAAAGAACTCAGATGGAAGAATATGAGATGATGAAGGTTCTTAGGAAGCACCATGGAAAGGGTGAAGCAACATGGGAGCCGTGAAGGACATATGAAGGGTTTATCCTGTTTGTTTGCTTTCTTGACGGAATTTTGAGGGCAAAATTCTTATAAGAGGGGAATGATGTTACGACCCCAAATTTTGATCTCATTTGGTGAGAAATATGATTTCTCATAATATGAACAAAGAATGATGTCTCTTGATTGAATGCATAAATTTTGTTTACAATAGCCTTGATGTTTGTGTTGTGGGCTTTATTGGCTATTAGGCCCAATAACAAGGAATTTCAATTAGTAAATGAATAATGGAGTTCTTGAGAAAAGAAAGATGTGGAAACCTCTAGAAGGCAAAAGAACTTAATCCAAAGGTGGATTTTGTGCCACATGGGTTCCTTGGATTCTTAGGAGTCCAAAAGTGCATAAAGAATACAATAAGAAAAGAAAAGATCAAATGAGTATTTCCTTGTTAATAAAGAAATTGAAAACAATGGTAAATGTGGAAAACAAGTGAAAAGAAGTATAATTGAGTGATCCTTTGTGGATTTTGGTATCCCAAGGATTCCTAATGATAAAAGGAATACCAATGAGGAAAATAAAAGATAAATAAAGAGAAATCCTCAAAAAGAACTATTTTAATAAGAAATAAACAAGATAATAAGAAATAATGAAGAATAATGCATTTAGATGCATCTAGAAGGATAATGAGTATCCCATAAAAAGGATTTCGAAATAATAGAGTTTATTGGGATCCAAGCAGTCCCAATAAAGAGGAAAGAAAGAGAAAATACCAAAATTGCAAAATAAGGATAACGGGAATACATAATTAATGGATTATGTAAATTTAATAAAAGGAAGTATTTCCTAAGGAGATATATATATATATATATATATATATATATATATATATATATATATATATATATATTCGTGGCCAATAGATTAAAAGGCAAATAAAGAGAGTGAAGGAGAGGAATTTCGAGTTCCTAATATTTAAAGAAAATAGAATATCAAAAGGATGGGGAAAATAGGAGAGAGAATCTTGCTTCCTCATAAAGGAATTGGATTCCCAATAGAAAAGAATCTTGTTTTCTTCATGGCCAATCATGTTAGGGCGTGGATGTCCTCCCTATATAAGGGGTCGAATCCTTACCCAAGTCTAGAGGGACCCCAAGAGACTATCTCTCTTCCATCTTCTTCTTTACATTTCTTTGCGTCTAAACCCTAATCAAGGGAGGTAGGCCAACCCCAGGGATAAGGAGTAGCCACAGACTGGAACCACGATACCCCCACGACGCCATATGGGAGTGCAGACATTCCCATGTGCTCTGAAGCTCGTGCAACATCCAAGGTCTAACTGCAGGTCAGCCACGGGTTGTGGGACCAAGCAGGCCCGTAGTAGCTGCTATACCCGCGAACCAGAAGCACCTAGAGGTGCGAGAGGGTATGACAGAGGTGGAGGTAGCCACCCTGACGGACATCGAGGCCGGGGATGGAGCCGGGAGCCACACCTAGGGCTACAGACTGGTGCATCTGCGGCATCGCGAGGAGGAAGAAGGAGGCTCAGGCTTTGGGCTATTCTACCCCTCGTGGGTATGTAGAGCCGACAGCTTACACGGGGGTATATGGGTCTTTTCAAAATGTTTCGAACCTGCAAGCACGTTGCATGAAGAAGGTGACGTGGCGCAATCTGATTGGCCAAGTAAGTGAAATCTTACTAAATTCGTAATTAAATATTGGTAGCTCCAATGGAAACATATAATATATGAAAATTTCTCAAAAAAATGAGAGGAATTTATTAAAAATATAATTGAATCCTAATTCCTCTTGAAATTCGAAAAGTAACGGAAGATATCAAATTTAATGTATTAATGTTTAAAGAAACCTATTTTGAGATGAATAATATATTTAGAAGGGTTTAATTGACGATTAAAGTTGATATTAACCTGTTAATCGTAAAGAGATACATTAAGATAGAAAAAGATGAATCTTGCACGTAATTAGTTTAAATGAAAGTCCATGTGCATGAATATGTTGTAATGGGCCTTGAAACCTTAATGTTGGTAATTAGGACTACTAATGGCTTTAATTATCTGATTTCATGTATAGAACTGAGTTTTCATGGTTATAAGCTATTTTGAGCATTAAAGTTCCTAATTTGTGGATAAATACCCTAAATGTAGTAATTAGGGTTTTCTCATGAATAAAAGGTGGAATTAATGGCAAATCGAGTTCATATGTGAATTGAACCATAATGAACTATGAATTGATGATAAATGCATATAATGATCTTGTCATGGATTAAAGGGATAAAAATAGTAGCTTTAATGTAAAAGAGGCTTAATGAGCTTAATTAATGGTTAATTATGCCTTTAATCTGGAATTAAGGATTAGATGTGGAAATAATTAGGGTTTGTGATCAATTGCATTAAATTAGGGTTTAAAATAGCAAAAGATGAAGGGAAACCCTAATTGCAATGGAAACCCTAAAAGTGGACTACAAACCCTAGGAAGCGAGCTAGATTTGATAGATCTTAATGACATGAGTAATAAAAGGAAATAGTATAATTGTTTCAAGATCTTATTGAATGCTTGCTTGCCTATTGGTTGATTGGATTATTTCTATCTCACGTCAAATTGACAGGTATGTGGTTACGCCTATGAATATCCCAAATTAGTTTCTCGGTGATTTTTGAGGTTTTATCGATGACTTGAATTAAATTGTTGGTTGCATTTAATTCATCCAAATTATAATGTGAATATGACTATCACATAAGAGATGTGCCTACTAGCTCAGATCCTAGACCCCTCTGTAGCTTTATAGATTGACCTAGTAAATGGCTACCAATGGGGTAGGTCCATCAGGTCATTAAATGACTTAGTAAATGGCTACCAATTGGGTACGTCCATCAAGTCATCATGAGTCAGGGATTGGGCTACCCTTGGGTAGGACCGTGTGACTCCATAACCCTAAGAATTGGCTACTTGTGTGGTAGGTCCATGGGGGTAAGGATCTACCATATGAGAGAGGTAGTATCCATGTCCAATGTAGGGATGGTACAGAGATAGGGAATAGGCAAGGATTGAGTAGTATTTCTTAAAACATAATCTTGGATGTTAAATGATATTTGGTTGACTACATTGTTAACACAGTTGCACAATTATTGTTTCCCCCACATACCAGCTTCTTGCTGACCGACGTTTTGTTTGTCGGTGTTTTAGGTACAAATGAAAAGAACAAACAGTAAAGTGGCATATGTGGAACTAAATGAGAAATAACTTACATAGAAGGATTATTTAGATTAGTATCTTCATGGATAGAAGTTTAGAAATCCCAACTTTTAAAAGGTAAGTAAAGTTTTTTATTTTATACCAGTTTTTAGTTTAGTAGTAGAGTTATATAATTATTATTGATTATTTGTCGAACCTTTGATCCGGGTTATTAGATAACGGCTCTGATCTCTTGGTCTCCCTTAAGTGGGGGTTACCGGGAGACGGGGTCGTTACAATTGGTATCAGAGCATAGGTTCCTCACTTAATCTTTAATAATTATTAAATTTTACAAATTCCATAGAACCAAGGGAGTTATTAGAGGATTGTCCGAAAGATTGAGGTGTCTAGAAAAGGATCATGTTTGGGGTTGGCAATATTTTCCTCCGCATCGCTAGTCGGAATACGAGGACTCTCGGATTGTGTGACTTCCTAGTCGATGTCTTAGGATATGACTTGAAATAAGATACCTTTAGGACTCTCTCATCTTGTTCATCCCTTCTCAACTCAAATTCTGATAAGGACCTTAAGGATTTAGGTTTTCCTCTCTTCTCCTCACCCTCTTGAGGTATGGGTAAGGTTGATAAGGATTAAGGGATCCTCTATCAAATTAATGAAAAGAATGTAAATAAGATGTCATGGACATAAGCTTAATAGAGTAAGCATAAAAGAATAGATGCATGCTTAGGTCGTATGACACGAGTGGTCATCGCCCTCAGGAGAGACCTGAGGTTAGACCTCCTTGTCAGGAGGATGAGTAGAGAGGGTTAGTCTTGGAGGTAGAGACCTCCATTAAAAGTAGAGACCTAGCAAATCCTTTGAGGATGATGTTAACCCTAACCCTAAGTGAAGGTTAGAGAGAGAGATAACATGATGAGTTAGATGTCATGATAAACATGCCTTGGATGTCATATGAACCATGAGAAGTTGATGATCGAGTACCTTTGGCAACCCAACCCTGGGAAGGGTATTGCATGTTTGAGCGAAGGATAGCTCCTTCATGGATGAGGTTAGAGAAGAACCTGTAGAAACCTTTTGGGCTGTTGCAAGTAGGATATAGCTTGCACCCAGAGTGCGTCAGTAGTGTTGACAGTTGGATGAAACCCTAGATAAGGGATCATGATGGATGACTTATGAGATAAGAATAAGGGGTTATGGATAATCTTAAGTAAACATAAGTTCAAGCATAGGCTTCACCAATGTAGAGGTATGCTTGTGAGCTTGATCCTTCATGGAGAGAGGACCTCTAGAGAGAGAAAGAAGGACCCCAACAAGGAGGTTGGAAGCCTAAAACCCTGAGATATGAGGAACAATGGGGAGTTGAGGATGATGCGACCTAAGTGGATGATTGTGGTTGCATTATGCTTGACCCCTGGAGGTTGATGATATCTTGGTTTCCTTTAGAAGAACCAAACCCTAAAGAGTGGATGATGCTTCTGCAACCTATGTGCCTATGGTATAGGAGTTTACCTATTGAGATGAGACAAAGAGTGCCTTAGACCATGAGGAGGTTCAAGTAACCAGTTGTGGGGCTTTATACCTAGTTGGTTGTCCTTGAGGAGGACTCAACTCTGAGGTGGTGCTCATATAAAAGGATCATGGGAGAACATGGCATACCTTGAACATGCTTGATTCGTGGTTAAGAGGTTGAGTAGGTAGTTGGATATCCAAAAGTGAACCTAGGGTTCCTGGACGAAGAGGTGAAGTGGTGTACCTAATGCTCATGATGAGAATTGAGTCTCTATAGTTTCCAGCATGGTACTCTTCATGTATACATGAAAAGGAAACCCCTTAAGTTAAAGGTAGGTTTGTTGAACCCCTCACAACAAAGTTGACCTAATGTTGAGGAAAGAGAACAAGTGTGACCTAGCATGGTTTAGTAGGTACGCTTGCGCCTTAGTAGTTGTTGGTTTAAGCATGCTCATATGGATGTAAACCCTAAGGATGCTTGTGACCTTTGTTATCAAGGAATAGTTTCCTCCCATCCCGGGAGAGGGACCCTTTCGTAGGGAGTTTACCAGTTTGGTTGGTTTTGAGGTAACCTAAGGAGGTTTCATAGGATCTTGAGAAGCTAAGTGAAGAGTACATGGCATGAGAATGAACCTATATACCCATAGATAACCATCTCTATGTGCATGTGGATGTGTTACCATGGAGGTAACCGATATGGGGCTCGACCAAGGTAGGCAGGTTGCCATGATCCCTATGAAAGAATGAAAGTCAGCCAATGAATGCAGGAAGAGAGATGTTGAATGCTTGGGTAAGGTTCTAAGGTAGACATGTACTATAATGGAATCCTAAGTCTATCCTAGGGTCAGGTGGGGATAAGACTGATTGAAGCAAGAGTTGCCTAATTCCCTAGTTGCACATGACCATAGGGTCGGGAGGTAACAACTATCATTGTCAGAGGGCCATGGGTTAGGAGATTGATCACCTTCATGAACTCATGGGACCCAAAGGGCAGATGAGTAGGGCACTCTCTGGATGCATGAAGGAAAAGGGATGACCCCAAAAGTACCGACACCCTATAGACCTAGGGGAGATGACTACGGATTGTGTGGTGACCCAAGTAGGTTCGAGACTAGTTTTCCATGGAAGTAATGTGGATATAAAGATGATGGCACGTTTCAACCTAGATTTGAAGGTGTACTGGCAAGGTGGGATGTACCATCTCTACTCATGGAATAGGAAGAACTCTGTATTTGGACGGCCGCCAAATGCTTATTTCCTCTTGTTATGAGAGGGAGAGATGGGACAGTACGCATGCCATACACCAAGGATAAAGGTGATGTGAGTTGGAACGTTGCTACAAGCTATGAGGACAGAGATGCTAACATACCTTGGTGGAGTGAATGATACATGGACAGGTACAAACGATAAAAGTATTAAGATAATCGACTTGTGAAAATGTTTTATCATGAGCTATGTGGAATCTACATGTGATACAAGGTTGAGTTTGATAACCAAGAGGATGATCTCAGAGTTTTCTTGATGAAGATAAACTTAGAGTTCGATGTGAGACTTAAGCGGAATGCATGGAGGTGTATGTCTTCAATATTACCTAATACCGAAGAATGAGAAGTGGTAATGAATGCTCTGGCTGAGATATAGCTGCCTAGTTTAGCTGGAAGTTAGAAGAAGTTGAGGTTGTTAGGCTAACCTTAAGTTGAGAGAAAAGAGGTAAGTTTGGCTAACACTCAGATATAACGATATCTGTTGAACAAGATTAGTGGTTGTTTGGATAGCCAACCTAGTCCTTGATGTGGTAGAAGGATGGTTGTAGAACTCTGGATACACTTATTTGGATAGGAAGGAAATAAAACCCTGATGAGACTGGTTTAGGGCTTCCGAGGAATCGACCTTGAGGAATCATGACATATACGAAATCATGATCACCATACACCATGAAACTACAAAGATAGTAAGTTATGGTAGAGCTTTGGATGCTTGATACATGTTGCATGTGGCCATGCAAGCCAGGAGGTGAAGGACGAACACCAGTAACCTAATGCATGGATATAAAGTATAAAGAATCTCTGGGAGAGAATGGTAGTTCATCACTATGGATGTTGTGGTAAGTCTCCCCTAGACCAAGGAGGGTCGAGGTGCAATATGGGTTATGGTAGATCGCCTTACCTAGATGACATGAGAAAGGAAGAGTTTTGTCACGGGACAGATTCAGATGAACTACTTAAGAGAGAAAGATGGTTCAACCACACCATGATGTGAGTTCAAAAGTTCTTGGGTATGACCAAGGTTCACTTCCATAAGGTGGAAGTAGATACATGAAAAATTCAAAAATAGTACAGTTTATCACCCCGTACTAATGGACAGTATGATCCAGACTAGAGGGTCTGATGAGAGCAAGTGTGCTTGTTCAGGGTGATACAAAGAGGCAGTTCTTAAGCTGTGATGTTAACCACCATAGCCTTTATCGGGATGCAAGAAGGAGGTTGTGTCGGTCACCACTTCATTAAGATGGTGTTGGTGAAGGAGGCCTCGCGAAGGTCAGAAGACAACCATAGTCTGTGTAGGTGAAGTCGCTTTGATCGTGCAATGGTCGAGAGAGAGCCCAGTGGTGACATGAGTCATCAGCTGATGCAAAGCAGACTGACATGCAGTTCACTATGGGAGAATATGTGATGTGAAAATCTGACCCCTCTAAGCTACAGCTGAGAAAGCTGAGTCCCCGATATATGGGCCCATTTGAGACAGATTGGTGGAGATAGTTGTGTTTAGCCTTGCCCCTCAGGATAACATGATGAGTAATGTGTTCCATGAGTCCGATCTAGAGCACTATGTGAGGTACCCAAACCATGTGTTGAGCCCTGAACCTATTCATCTTTTGAGAGGCCGAAAAGTCCTGAGTCACCTATAATGGTATGATATACCAAGATGAGAAAGAACGCAGATGGAAGAATATGAGATGATGAAGGTTCTTAGGAAGCACCACGGAAAGGGTGAAGCCACATGGGATCCGTGATGGACATATGAAGGGCTTATCCTGTTTGTTTGCTTGCTTGATGGAATTTTGAGGGCAAAATTCCTATAAGAGGGGAAGGATGTTACAACCCCGAATTTTGAGTTCATTTGGTGAGAAATATGATTTCTCATAATATGAACAAATTATGATGTCTCTTGATTGAATGCATGAATTTCATTTACAAAAGCCTTGATGTTTGAGTTGTGGGTTTTATTGGCTATTGGGCCTAATAACAAGGAATTTCAATCTGTAAATGAATAATGGAGTTCTTGAGAAAAGAAAGGTGTGAAAACCTCTAGAAGGCAAAAGAACTTAATCCAAAGGTGGATTTCATGCCACATGGGTTCCTTGGATTCTGAGGAGTCCAAAAGTGCATAAAGAATACAATAAGAAAAGAAAAGATCAAATGAGTATTTCCTTGTTAAAAAGAAATTGAAAACAATGGTAAAATGTGGAAAACAAGTGAAAAGAAGTATAATTGAGTGATCCTTTGTGGATTTTCGTATCCCAAGGACTCCTAATGATAAAAGGAATACCAATGAGGAAAATGAAAGAGAAATAAAGAGAAATCCTCAAAAGGAACTATTTTAATAAGAAATAAACAAGATAGTAAGAAATAATGAAGAATAATGCATTTAGATGCATCTAGAAGGATAATGAGTATCCAATAAAAAGGATTTCGAAATAATAGAGTTTCTTGGGATCCAAGGAGTCCCAATGAAGAGGAAAGAAATAGAAAATACCAAAATTGCAAAATAAGGATAATGGGAATACATAATTAATGGATTATGAAAATTTGATAAAAGGAAGTATTTCCTAAAGATATATATATATATATATATATATATATATATATATATATATTCGTGGCCAATAGATTAAAAGGCAAATAAAGAGAGTGAAGGAGAGGAATTTCGAATTTCTAATATTTAAAGAAAAGAGAATATCAAAAGGATGGGGAAAATAGGAGAGAGAATCTTACTTCCTCATAAAGGAATTAGATTCCCAATAGAAAAGAACCTTGTTTTCTTCATGGCCAAGCATGTTAGGGTGTGGATGTCCTCCCTATATAAGGGGTCGAATTCTTACCCAAGTCCATAGGGACCCCAAGCGACTATCTCTCTTCCATCTTCTTCTTCATGTTTCTTTGCGTTTAAACCCTAATCAAGGGAGGTAGGACAACCCCAGGGACAAGGAGTAGCCACGGACTGGAACCACGATACCCCCACGACGCCGTATGGGAGCACAGACATTCCCATGTGCTCTGAAGCTCGTGTAACATCCAAGGTCTAGCTGCAGGTCAACCACGGGTTGTGGGACCAAGCAGGCCAAAAGTAGCTGCTCTACCCGCGAACCAGAAGCACCCAAAGGTGCGAGAGGGTATGACGGAGGTAGAGGTAGCCACCCTGACGGCCATCGAGGTCGTGGATGGAGCCGGGAGCCACGCCTAGGGCTACAGGTCGGCGCATCTGCGGCATCGCGAGGAGGAAGAAGGAGGCTCAGGCTTTGGGCGATTCTACCCCTCGTGGGTATGTAGAGTCGACAACTTACACGGGGGTATATGGGTCTTTTCAAAATGTTTCAAACTTGCAAGCACATTGAATGAATAAGGTGACGTGGCGCAATCTGATTGGCCAAGTAAATGAAATCTTACTGAATTCGTAATTAAATATTGGTAGCTCCAATGGAAACATATAATACATGAAAGTTTCTCAAAAAAATGAGAGGAATCCATTAAAATATAATTGAAGCCTAATTCTTCTTGCAATTCAAAAAGTAATTGAAGATATCAAATTTAATGTATTAATGTTTAAAGAAACCTATAGATGAATAATATATTTAGAAGGGTTTAATTGACGATTAAAGTTGATATTAACCTCTTAATCATAAAGAGATACATTAAGATCGAAAAAGATGAATCTTGCACGTAATTAGTTTAATTGAAAGTGCATGTGCATGAATATGTTGTAATGGGCCTTGAAACCTTAATGTTGGTAATTAGGACTACTAATGGCTTTAATTATCTGATTTGTATAGAAATGAGTTTTCATGGTTATAAGCTATTTCGAGCATTAAAGTTCCTAATTTGTGGATAAATACCCTAAATGTAGTAATTAGGGTTTTCTCATGAATAAAAGGTGGAATTAATGGCAAATCGAGTTCATATGTGAATTGGACCATAATATCTATGAATTGATGATAAATGTGTATAATGATCTTGTCATGGATTAAAGGGATAAAAATAGTAGCTTTAATATAAAAGAGGCTTAATGAGCTTAATTAATGGTTAATTATGACTTTAATCGGGAATTAAGGATTAGATGTGGAAATAATTAGGGTTTGTGATCAATTGTGTTAAATTTGGGTTTAAAATAGCAAAAGATGAAGGGAAACCCTAATTGCAATGGAAACCCTAAAAGTGGACTAGAAACCCTAGGAAGCGAGCTAGATTTGATAGATCTTAATGACATGAGTAATAAAAGGAAATTGTAGAATTGTTTTGGGATCTTATTGAATGCTTGCTTGCCTATTGGTTGATTGGATTATTTCTGTCTCACGTCAAATTGACAGGTATGTGGTTACGCCTATGAATATCCCGAATTAGTTTCTCAAGGATTTTCGAGGTTTTATCGATGACTTGAATTAAAATGTTGGTTGCATTTAATTCATGCAAATTATAATGTGAATATGACTATCACATAAGAGATGTGCCTACTAGCTCAGATCCTAGTCCCCTTTGTAGCTTTATAGATTGACCGAGTAAATGGCTACCAATGGGGTAGGTCCATCAGCTCATTAAATGACTTAGTAAATGGCTACCAATGGGGTAGGTCCATCAAGTCATCATGAGTCAGGGATTGGGCTACCCTTGGGTAGGACCATGTGACTCCATAACCCTAAGAATTGTCTACATGTGTGGTAGGGCCATGGGGGTAAGGATCTACCATATGAGAGAGGTAGTATCCATGTCCACTGTAGGGACGGTACAGAGATTGGGGATAGGCAAGGATTGAGTAGTATTTCTTAAAATGTAATCTTGGATGTTAAATGATATTTGATTGACTACATTGTTAACATAGTTGCACAATTATTTTTTCCCCCACATACCAGCTTCTTGCTGACCGACATTTTGTTTGTCGACGTTTTAGGTACAAATGAAAAGAGCAAACAGTAAAGTGGCATATGTGGAACTAAATGAGAAATAACTTACACAGGAGGATTAGTTATATTAGTATCTTCATGGATAGAAGTTTAGAAATACCAACTTTTAAAAGGTAAGTAAAGTTTTTTATTTTATACCAGTTTTCAGTTTAGTAGTGGAATTTCATAATTATTATTGATTATTTGTCGAACCATTGATTCGGGTTATTAGATAACGGCTCTGATCTCTCGGTCTCCCTTAAGTGGGGGTTACTGAGAGACGGTGTCATTACAAAAAGGGTACAAAATATGTTGAAAAAGAAAATACTACGAAGAAGAATATACACCTAATTGAACATGTTCTCTGAATCATGGAGAAAGCAACCCAAAACAATATGAGACTTCCTGCTATTATTAAGAAAGATCCTACTCTTTCTTTCAAGCCAAAGATTATACAAGACAAAACAAGTACATATCTTGTCTCTCCCTGTCAGATTGAGAAACTACAACTTATTCTTTGGCCAGCTAGAAGAGAACTTCTAAACAAAGAAACTCCAAATATGCATAGAGCGAGAAAGGACATTCAAAAAACACATGACTTCCACTATCCTTCCCTTCACAACATAGAGGATATCTAGACCCCAGAGAGTATCTAAATCTCTAGAGAATATCCATTATAACTAACCTATCCCAAAATAATTTCCAAATAAATATTGAGACTCTCTAGGGCAACATCACAGACCATATACAACCTCCTCAAACAACCTTAGGTTGATTTTCCCCTGCCAGCTTCTAAAAATTTCTGATGGTAGCTTTCAATGAGTCCTTTAACTCTATAGAATCCTCCCTTACAACATTTGGCTTAGGAATAGAGTTTAGATATCTTTTAGCATCTTATGCACCTCTAATAACTCGGAACATCTAGTCACTAGTATCACTAATACAAAAACTCAATCTACAATAAAAACTTTCTCTCAATCTAAAAACAAGTTGTGGATCGACATTATCCAAGAGATATTTCTTATTCAGACGCTAGGAATCACCCCATGGAAACAAATTATTTCCATTTCCAACCTTGAAGTTAGTAAAAAGAAGAAGATCGTCTATGTGCTTCAACAGCTTGTTCCACATCCACAAACAATTGGCCTTAGGTTTAACTGACCAAAGAGACTTCTAACCAATGTATCTTTCGTCGACCCATTTGACCCAAAGGGATGATTTTGAATTAGAAATATCCCAAAGATTGCACAATAGGCTAGCCTTTGACCATTCTAAAATTCTTCTCAGACCAAGACATCCCTCAATTTTAGGTCTGCAAATGGAATCCCAAGAGACAAAACGAAACTTCCTCTTACTATCACTATCTTTCCAAATGGTTTTTCTAATAATTCTTTCCATCTTTTCAATAATAGACTTAGGAATGGGAAAAGAAAAAGTCCAGAATATATAGACTGAAGAAAGAGTAGAAATGGCTAACTCTACTCTTCCTGCCATAAAAAGAAACCTACATTTCCCAGACTCAAGTCTATTCTTTAATTTATCGATTAAAGGTTCACACAAATCTTTTGTTAGTCTTCTAGAAATATAGATTAAGACCTAAGTATTTCATAGACAAGTCAGAATGGGAATATTATAGTTATTAGTGAAGGAGGCTTCATACCTTTACACTGAAAAATTTGTCTCTTGATGTTATTGAGAAGAAGACCTGAACATTTCCCAAAGATATCAAGAGCTTCTTTAATCCCTTTTAGATTCTTGGAATCATCTCTAGAGAAGATTAATAAGTCATCCAAAAAAATGATGTGCGACACCCCAAAGCCATTACTCTTAGTAGCAACTAAAGTAACAATTTTCCCATTATTCACATAGCTTTTAGAATATAAGTGACACCTTGCATGGCAGTGACAAACAAAAGGGGAGACAATGGGTCACCTTATCTCACACCTTTAGTTGCCTTTAGAGTCCTCAAAGGAGTACCATTTATAAGAATTTGAAAGCAAATAGAGGAGAAACATCCCTCCAAAAATTTGGAAAATTCATTTCCTGTAGATGAAAAAGAATATAGTCTTTATTAACAGAGTCAAATGCCTTAAACAAATCTACTTTTAAGCACATCATTTCTTCATTTTGACAACTGAAAGAGATCATTATTTAATTTGCCAAAAGGATTTCATACCCAATCTTTCTACCCTTCACGAAGGCAATTTGATTCAAGCTAATGACTTCAAGTAGACCATTTTTTAATTTGTTAGCAAGAATCTTCAAGATTATCTAATATATGATATTACATGGAGAAATAGGTCAAAATCCTTAATAGTTGAGGCCTCCATGTTCTTGGTAATAAGCACTACAAAGGACCTATTACATTCCTTCAAAAGTCTCCCATTTTCAAAGAAATTTAGAGCAGCAGCCAAAATATCATTTCCCACTGTCTCCTAATATCTTTTAAGGAAAAGGGAGTTGAAATTGTTCGGTCCAGGGGCCTTTTCATCATTCATGTTCTTGATGACCTCTATAACTTTGTTTTTTATTACCCACTTCCTTATATATTCAGCCTACATCTCATAAATTATAGGCAAAGACCAATTATCATTCTAATTTATCTCAGTAGGGCTCGAGCTTTTAGAGACATTCTCAAAATAGGAAGTTATATGCTCACTAATTATTTATGAGTTAGAGAAGAAGGAATCATCAATCCTCAGATTATACATAATACTCCTCAATCTTCTATTTTAAAGAGAGGCATAAAACAAACGGTTGTTCCTATCCCCCAAATTTCATTCATTGGACCCCCGATTGTTGTTTAATGAACACCTCCTCCTCTTGCAATGCCTTTAAGGTATCTTTCCTCATATTATTAGATCTAATTTGAAGATTAACATCAGCAGGATTATTATCAACTAGAGTTTGTAACACCATGGCTTGCTCCTCCAAAATTCTTGTGTTAGAAAGAAATTATTAACTTTTTCTTATTCCATTTACTCAGAGAAATCTTCACATCAAATAATCTTCTATACAACATGTACATAGGGGGGCCAGAGATATCAATACTCCAAGTTTTTGCAACTTCTTCTTTGAAACTAGTTTGAGATGTCCAACTATTAATGAATCGAAAAGGAGTAATCCACTTTTTACCTTTTATAAGGTGGACCATTATCATCTTATGGTCACTTACAATATCGAAAAAAGATTCACCCCATGAATTGGGAAAACTTTTCATGATATCCATATTACAGAAGAGACGATCAATCTTAGGCTCCTATTGGTTTGGTGTAAGTCATAAGTGTTGTGGAACTCATTTTCTGGGAACTCTAGTTCACTTTCTAAAATTTAAGTTCCATTCACTTCAATGTGATTAGTTTGTTGTAGATGTAAATATTGAAAACATTGTTAATTTTTATAGTGTAATATAAATAAGAAAGGATGGCAAAAACATAAAACAGTCATATCCATGAAAATCATAATGTTTTTAAATAATAACAACCTCAACAAGTGATTGTGGTGCAAATGTCGCTCCTTTAAAAAATATTTTAATATGATACGACTATAATATTAATAAAAAATATTATGATTAAAATCACAACACAATATTTTTATTTCACTTTGTGTGTACAAAGTATTGTAATAATATCTAATTTTCATTTGATTATAAATATAAGTTTTGGTTCATTATTGTTTAACACATTGTAGAATATTAATTTTGACATTTTTTGTGAGGAATTTTTATTACATTATTCATGCATGGTCATAGTTAATTGTCATTTTCACTTCATATTATTTAATTTTAAGAATAAAAATATGATAGGAAAATTACATTGTTTTCACATGGTGCGGTGTGTATCTTATCCTTGATTTTTTTCTAAATCGCAATGATAATGGTAGTTATAGTGTAAAATACTTTACATAGTGTGATTATAGTGTATGCTATTTTTTCATATTATGTTGTAGTTTTAATAATGAATTACATCCACATCGCTAATATTTCTAGTCATAAATATTTAACATCTGTCATTTATGACGAATGAAGAACATAATTGTATAAGAAATGTTGATAATTGTCCTGGAACTCATTTTCCACTCTTTTTAAGAGGGAACTCAGGATCTGTGTTTTGTATGTAAAGTAGTAACTCACCAGAAGTCACAGAACTCAAGTTCCAACACTTACTTTAAACCAATCATACAAAACTTCTTAAGGAATTCCAGTTCGTAAGTTTTCTGGACCAGTTATGACAAACCAATCAGAGCCTTAGAGAAAGTACTTTTACAATACTTGCTTCTGCTACCCCATGTATAGAAGGGTCCTTTAATAGGCATCTCAAGAAGGTCCATCTCACACATATCCTTGTTAAAAGCATCCATACTAACCTCTGTAGGAGGCTTCTTGCCTAGCCTTTCACAAGATAGACAAATTACATTGAAGTCACCAACTAGACACCATTCATTAGCAATATGTTTGGAGATATCAATCAAGCCCTCCCACAAATGATTCTTGTCAATATCATTATTTGCCCCCATAAACTGCTGAGATATGAAGATCATATTCACCAAAAATAGCATCATAGTGTAAAAATTGATGCCCTTCTGAAATCTTAGTAATATGGATATTTAGGTTTTACCAAATGATAATAATTCTAGTATATGAATGGAAGTATGAGTTGTCTATGAAATAAGCATTCTGCCAAATGGACTGAACACAAGAAGAAATACCATTATTATTAACTCTATATTCATTGAGGATAAATATATCAAGTTTAAGACTCCTAAGCTCCTTCCAAATAAAAGGTATTTTATTGTGTGCCCCCTTACTTTCCATGACATGATGGAGAAAGGAAAACAAGATGTTACTTCCCTTCCCCCCTAATCATCTGATTGATCAATGTATGATCCAGTAGACCAAACCTGTTAGGCAAGACATCTACAACTCCCTTTACATGATCCACAACTTCTTCACCTGGAAACTTTTCATGACACACTTGGAGGGTTTCTCATTTTATGAATAGTTTGCCATTCTGACATAGTCCTCTACACAGGTGTCAACATGACCCCATTTTTTTCCATTAGCAACCACCTCAGAGGAAACTACAATATCATCAATCCTAACACTTCATCCCATGCAATTTCAATAATGTTGGATAGTACATCATACCACAGACCATCCACAGCCCTCATGGTCAAGGTGGAGAAAGAAGAAGATGAATAAGAAAGGGCAAACTAGATCCAAGGTTCAAATCACTTACCAAGAGAAGAGATTCACCAAGAACCCACCACCAAGAAGATGATCTAGCACCAAATCCACCACATGCAAGATGGATCGACCACACTAGCTTCAAGATCTGCTCCTTCTTTCTCTTGAAGATCCAAGGTCAGTTCATGTTCAAGGGAGGAAAAAGAGGAAGTTGAAAAGTATCTCACACTTGAAGATAAAGGGATATATACCCCAAGGGAGAGAGAGAAAGTGATTTGTGATGTGTCACCATTCTAGATCGCCCAAGGACACAAGTCCTTCAACCTCGTGGTCTTATCCTCTCCCACATGCAAAAATACAAAAATCTCATATTTATCTAGAAAGTGTAGCGATCTCCATGGTCAATACCAACATAAAGGGCTCAACACTTCATCCATGTTTACCATTTTTGAGCCAAACCCTAAATTAACAAAGCAAGGTCAAAACACTAAAGGACAAGGTTTCGTTTCATCCTATAGGTTATCTAGGTCGATACCATAACCCTCAGGGATGGTGTTGTGGTCTCTACCCTCACCCAAGTGTGAGGTAATAATATCTACACTCACAGCTTAGCTTAGTCACCACTTGCACATGGTAACCATAGAACACCATCAAGTGTTCCATCATCAAACATCAATAAAACAAGTCACCCTATGTCACCATGTTCTCTCACATAAAACTAAGATACGAGGATTACTCTCTTCATGTGACATTTTTCATGTAAATCCTCAATTGTAAACTAGTCTAAAATAAGTACTTATATAGAAAAGGTGGTTCAAACCCCAATCAAATTGAACCAAATTGAAACCAAAGACATGTCACCTGATATTAAGGCACTCACAAAATAAAATTAAGGTTTAAGTATCTCATTATTCAAAGTAAGCACAATTTAGCATTAAGCTAGGTCAGGGGCCTTACTGTGATACCCTTTTCCACACAAGTGAGATTACTCAAAACTTAAACCATGATTAACCATTAATAGTGCATTATCAAAAATCATAGAAAATCAAAACCGATCTGCAACAAGCACCATGAGCTGAGATTTATTCCACAAGATTCAATGCTTCCACTTCATAACATATATTCAAGGTGTTACAACATCATATGCTAGTCAACCTATTACATAATATAATAGTTCCAAATGTATATACATACCACCAAAGGCACACAAGCTAAAAACCACATATCGATCACCACGTCATCAAAACACATCGAGAACACCCCAAGGACCCGAGTGTATAGGGATGACACATAGGAGTTTATAAATAGACATTATCCATATACCATGATCCACCAGGTGTAGTTCCTTCATATATATATATATATATATATATATATATATATACATATATATATACATATATATATATATATATATATATATATTTCTCATTATTCTCTCTTCCTGAAAAAAGGAAGGGTGGAGCAAGCAAAATTGAATTCACAGCGAGTACTTTTATTTCATTTGTGTTTCTTTCGTATTCCTTATGCCCATCAGACAAAAATGGGAATTTGTCTTTATTCTATATTCTAAGAGAGAGGTATATGTGGATTGGTATAATCAGCAAATAGTATCGTTGTAGTCAGGGATTTTAAGAAATACCATTTTTTGTTCTTGATTAATGAAATGGAATGAAGTACTCACATTATTACTGGTATTTTACATAATATATGTACTTGTGTTTATTGTACAATGGGGATTTAACATAATTAACTCTACAAAACAAAGTACTTTTTTTGAATTAAAACACCCTTATTATTTCATATTTTTATTTTATATTATAGTATATTTGTGTATACTATTCATTTAGTATACTATTTATTTGTAGTTATAAGTAGTATAAGATGTAAATATTTAAGATAGAAATATTCTAATAAAATCAATATTATAATAAAATCTATTAAAATGGAATTCGGTTTTCATTTTCATTTGATTATAGAAAAAAAATCAAGAGTGGAAAGAGAAATTCAATGAATAGGACTATTCTTTTATTTTATTGGACCGGGAATCCCATTCTTATTTGGTATGGATAAAGGACCTTTCTATGTTATATTATTCAAGTCTCGACGATGAATCGATTTGATGTATCAAATATTGTTATTCATAATATTGATCCTAATCTGATTTCATATCATTAGGGAGTAATTTATCCCATTGAATTTCTAGGAGTCAAATTTATTATCTCTATGGGATTAGATCCTGAGTTATTGTGAAGCAAAAAAAACAATGAGATTATGGAAGTAAATATTCTCGCATTTATTGCTACTGCACTCTTTATTCTAGTTCCTACCTCTTTTTTACTTATCATTTATGTCAAAACAGTCAGTCAAAATAATTAATTTGACTGAAACTTATTAGTTCTTATGAATGATTGAAGAAATGAAAGGGATTGAAGCCCCAAGTCTTAAATGAAATAATCAGACTGGAATCAACACTATCTACGCTAGTATGGTAAAAAGAACTAATAGGAAACCATATTTTGGAATTATTCTATTCTAAGAAATATGAAAATTATTCTATTATATTGAATTATTATATAATTCAATATAATAGAATAGAATTAGATAATTAAAAATTAAATATAGTATAAATGCTCATAAATAGAAAGAAATCTTTCTATTCTTTATAAATCTTTATTTTCTATTATATACCTTTTAGATTTGGAGTTGTATGCAGATATGGGTTTGAGATCGACCAATTTACAATATGTAGTACATACATCTATTTCATATATATAAAGTGAAAGTACTCTAATTCTATTTCTTGATACATCCATTTGTATAAAAAATCAATCCAAAATAATTGACAGTCAACTGCTCTATTATATAGAATCTAATTTTTCGGTTTCGTATCATTTTCAAAAAGAAATAGGGATCCTGGGATCTATTGAAAATGATTAATAAATAATGAAATGAAGAGGATATGATTCAACTTTGATCGTTATGGATTGGTACCAAGATCAAGTCCTAGGCAAGAAGACCTTATTTTAATAGCTGGCACAGTAACAATGAAAATGGCTCCTTCTTTTGTGAGATTATATGAGCAAATGGCTGAACCAAAATATGTCATTGCTATGGGTTCCTGCACTATAACTGGGAGGATGTTTAGTACCGATTCTTATAGTACTGTTCGGGGAGTTGATAAACTAATTCCTGTAGATGTCTATTTGTCAGGCTGTCCACCTAAACCAGAAGCGATTATAGATGCTATAACGAAACTTCGTAAGAAGATATCTCGAGAAATCCCTGACGATAAAATGGGGTCTCAACAACAAAATAGGTGTTTTACTACAAATCACAAGTTTCATGTTAGACGCAACACTCATATTGGAAATTACAATAACAAATTGCTCTATAAATCACCATCTACTTCAGAGATATCTTATGAAAGATCTTTCAAATAAAAAATAAATTCAATATTTTCCCAAGAATTGGTGAACTAGGTAGATAGTTGTTGTTTGTGCAGAATAGAATAGTAAACAATGGGTCAATTTTTATAAATTCCATTGTAAATATGAAATACTCATACAAATAAATAGAAATACAAATGTGGGGGAGATCAAGAGGATGCAGGGTCGTTTATCCGCCTGGCTAGTTAAGCATGAGCTAGTTCATAGATCTTTGGGTTTTGATTACCAAGGAATCAAAACTTTACAAATAAAACTTGAGGATTGGGACTCAATTGCTGTCATTTCATATGTATATGGTTATAATTATTTACGATCTCAGTGTGCTTATGATGTATCACCAGGTGGATTTTTAGTTAGTGTGTATCATCTTACGAGAATATAGTATGGTGTGGATCAGCCGGAAGAGGTATGCATAAAAGTATTTACTCCAAGAAGTAATCCTATAATCCCTTCCGTTTTTTGGATTTGGAGAAGTGCCGATTTTCAAGAACAGGAATCTTATGATATGTTGGGAATTTCTTATAATAATCATCCGCGCCTTAAATGTATCTTGATGCCTAAAAGTTGGATAGGTTGGCTTTTACGTAAGGACTATATTACCCCTGATTTCTATGAAATACAAGATGCCTATTGACTGGATGCTTATTAAATGATAGGAAATGAATATTTCTTAAATAGGAATATGACACGACTCAAAATTTCAAATCAAGGCAGATTTTTCTCTTCTATTCTAGATAAAACAAAGTAACTGAATTTTCATTCATATTATGGGTATGCTAAGAAAGTATTTCATTGATATTCCCAAGATTGTAAGATATCCATTTCAGATGAGCCAAGACAATAGAATCAGTCAAAAGGACCTTGTGTCATTAATTTTGTACCGTGCCATATCAGTTATATATATGTTCCTTAAAGTAACATAAACAGGTATGAAAAAGAATAAAGAAAATATAAAATAAAATACAAAATTCAGCAAAGGGGTTCAATTTGATTTGTACTGTATCTAAAATGAATTCTATTTCTATTCTTTAACTCTTCTAGATTCAATTTTGGCATTTTTAACCTACTCATTTTGGATATATTATGAAGAATTAACATTTCGAATAAAAGAGGGCAAAATATAAACAAATAAAAAAATAAAATAGAGGCTAACCTAATTTTTTTACCATAACCATTAACCAATAACCATATAATTAACCATATATATTCCTATCCATATACATATGTCTATCTACTCCAAAAAAAATAGAGGAAAAATAGAGGTATAAAGGTATATATTATATAGCTAGATGAATAAGTATGTAGCATGCTCTGGATTATTAAAAAAAAGTATCCTCACCCTTTTTTATGGATTTGTATAAATATCTATACATGAATCGTGTGTCAGGAACCAGATTTGAACTGGTGAGAAGAGGATTTTTAGTCCTCTGCTCTACCGACTGAGCTATCCCGACTACTTTTTGCACATTATCCTACTATAGTGTAGGACCCATGTTTATGTCAATTATAGGGACTAAAAAAGTATCAAAATCTTATTTAGTCCCTAAAATTTTTTGTATCTTAAAAAAAAGATTTTGTGTAAAAATAATGGTATGGACTGTGAATGATTCAATAATGGACATTCTTTGTCCACAAAGGGTTATTTTTATTGGGGATAGAGGGACTTCAACCCTCACAATTTCTAGAGTCGACGGATTTTCCTCTTACTATAAATTTCATTGTTGTCAGTATTGACATGTAGAACGGGACTCTCTCTTTATTCTCGCCTGGTTAATTATTTTTTTAATGTTTGTTCAAATGATAAATCAGACTCCTTAGTGAATGAGTTTATCATTGAATATTCGATTCTTCCTTCAATTTGCTTGAATTGGTATGGATTCACAATCATAAATTTTTCATAGAATTTAATTTAGAATTGATATTATATCAATTCTAAATTCACAATTAAAATTGTGATTATGATTAATCATTTGATATATCAGTATGTATACGTACGTATTCTATTACGTATATAAGGTAATACCCTCCTTTCTGTAATTTTGTTTCTATAGAAAATTCATGTTACCAACGTAATCCAACCAACCCCATTCATTAGAACAACTCCCATTGAGTCTCAGCACCTATCCTTTTTTTATTATTTTGAGATTATTTTTCTATATAAATAGAAATAGAAAATCATTTTTTTAGAAATGCTTTTTCAAAATATTCTACGAAGAGAAAATGGATTATGGGAGTGTGTGACTTGAACTATTGATGGGGCCGTGCGGATATATGATTTTACCCGCCACATTGAAAATCACAAGTAAATGTGTCTCCGCATCCAATCAAAACGTAAGTATCCCTACGTATACTTAGGAAAGGGTAGGCTGGTTCGATTAAGGAGAATTTTTTCCATGATTATACCTGAATCTGTGTCACTGATGAGCAGGCTCTGTAAGATCCCGTAGAATAAGTGATTCAACATAATCCAAATTATGTTATATCTATTATACTTATTTATATTATGTTTATATTATATATATATAATACTGTAGATATATTATAGTAATTATAGTATAGAAATGCATTCATTTCCTTTGCATTAATCCAGATCCATAATACTATCAGAGTTATATAGGGAATCTAAGGAAGAACAGAGGCTAGACTGTATTAGTATCAAGAAAATCCTTTGTATTAAGAAGATTCGAGAAATTGTGTAGATAGACAACAATTACAAGCCGTGAGACAATCCAAAAAGCATTTGATCATGATCAAATTTGTAAGCCCACTTGGATATTAAGCAATTATTTGTGAAAACAGAATTCAAAATGAATAATTAATAATTGGAACTCACGCAATCTACATATCCTTTCTTTTTTTTTCATTTTTCTAACTCGGTTTGTAATACTGGAACGATCAATACTAATTCTTTTTTGTCTTTTTCATGCTATTTTTTCACTTGACTCTCTGAATAAAAAAGTCAGAGGAATGTTGCCTTATTACCAGAATTCCATTCCATTACATCTTTATTTTTATACTTTTATAGAAAATAAATAAGAAATCTAATAAAAAATAGAAAATCAAATAAAAAATAGAAACCAAATATGATATAAATAAATTTATATTGGATATTGATTGATGTTAATGATCTAATATATCATTAGATAATAGATGATTAGAATATAATGTGTAATAAGAGTGTATAGTAAGAAAAAAAGAAAATGATTAATGAATCGTATCAGATTATAAATTTTGAATACATAATTCTTTCTATATATATATTCTTTCATTTTTAATCCATTTGAATCCATAATTCTTTCTATCTATATATATATATATATATATATATATATATATATTCTTTCCTTCTCCAATTCTATAAAAATGCAAAATTCTATAATATCTATATATATATAGATAGATAGATATTATAGAATATATAGATATATCCATAATATATACATAATATAATAATAGGATAATATATACATAATATAATAATAGGAATATATAATAATAGGAATATATAATAAAATAAATAGATAATAAATATCTATATAATATCTAATAGAATATAAAATTAGTAAGAATATTAAATTAATGACTAACAATTAATAACTAACAAATAATAGCTAACTAAGACCCTTGTGGTTTATTAAGTTACTATGCACCATTTCCTTTTCTTTTATGCAAGCTCGCTTAGCTCAGGGGTTAGAGCATCACATTTGTAATGCGATGGTCATCGGTTTGATTCTGATAGCTGGCTTTTTTCTCTTCTTGTTTTTTGTTCAACTTTTCCATAATCTCTCAAAATATTGAAAAGGCTCTTCCCCCTCCTTCGCCTTACAACTAGGAAAAAAGAACGGATTCGAGAAAAAATGGGATTTCTCAAAAATGGGATCCCCATAGAACAAATCATAAATGTAGTCTTAACTTACTATCCTATATATTTAACTTCTTATGCCATATGCTATGATATATATATATATATATATATATATATATATATAATCTGAATATTGATACAATTCTTTTAGTTCTACTTTGTAATATTTGCAGTACTTTCGTAGAGTTAGCTTTTCTTTACTTTATTTTTATTTAGTTCAGTCTTAATTTATGGATTTATTATTTAAATTGAAATTTCAATAAAAAATAAAGGAGTCTTTATGTCTCGTTACTGAGGACCTCGTTTCAAAAAAATACGCCGCCTGGGGGCTTTACCAGGACTAACTAGTAAAAGACCTAGATCTGGAAGTAATTTGAAAAACCAATTATGCTCTGGGAAAAGATCACAATATCGTATTCGTCTAGAAGAAAAATAGAAATTGCACTTTCATTATGGTCTAACAGAGCGAAAATTACTTAGATATGTGCATATCACTGGAAAAGCAAAAGGGTCAACAGGACAGGTTTTACTACAACTACTTGAGATGCGTTTGGATAATATTCTTTTTCGATTGGGTATGGCTTCGACCATTCCTGGAGCCAGGCAATTAGTTAACCATAGACAAATTTTAGTTAATGGTCGTATAGTATATATACCAAGTTATCGTTGCAAACCCTGAGATATTATTACTACTAAAGATAAACAAAGATCAAAAACTCTGGTTCAAAATTATATTGCTTCATCTTCCCACGAGGAATTGCCAAAACATTTGACTATTGACTCATCCCAATATAAAGGATTAGTAAATCAAATAATAGATAGTAAATGGGTAGGTTTGAAAATTAAGGAGTTGTTAGTCGTAGAATATTATTCTCGTCAGACTTGATCCTAATGAAAGAAAAAAAAGTTTTAGACCAATTTTTTGTCCTTTTTTCATAGATTTAAGGGCCTTGATCCCTATTTTTCACGTATTACATATCACAAAAAAAAGGATCGATCAGTAATAAGAAGTAATAATATTTACATTTTAAGCCTTTCTGATACGGGTATTTTAAGTACTACATAATTAGGAATAGATAATCTAATCTAAAGGCCTTACTATTGGAATAAGAATAATGGTATACGTTATTTGATTTGATACCTTGTAGTCTGTAATGTTGACAAATTGGATGATGATATGGAAACGGAAAGAGAGGGATCCGAACCCTAGGTAAACAAAAGCCTACATAGCAGTTCCAGTGCTATACATTCAACCACTCGGCCATCTTTCTGACATAATCTTATTATTGACCAGAAACCAAATGAATAGCGAGTCATTCATATTATTGCGGTAAGGTACAGCCGATTCATAACTAATCGAAGTAAAAAAATCTTAAAAAATTCCTTTTTAGGCTCGAGGATTAACAAATTTTTGTAACAAAAAAAGGATATTCATTCATGTTTGTCAAGACGATAGACGATCCTTTACTATTTTGACATTTATGCCAGATAAAACCAATGGCTTGGAGTAAATAAACTAAGGAAATCCGTATACTATACTATGATTTGATTTATTTAGACTACTATCCTATATAAGAATGCAAAATTCCTTTCTAATTTCATATTTTGTAAGGTTAATTTCTCTCATGGGCTATCGTATCTATGGATCTATTAAAATTAATGAATTGTGCTAGAGATTTTGCTATTTCGATTTATGTACGCATTATGTAAATAAAATAAATCATTATTGTAATGTAAAATTATTGTTTTTTTTCTTCCTTTTGAATCATAATTCAATCAAAATTCCTCAAATGAAATTATTAGAATGCGTAAGAAAATAAGGTCCTCGATTCTTTACTTTTGTTTAGATGAAATAGTAATACTTTAGCTCATCGGTATACTATTTAAATGAAATTGGGTTTTATACAATTAAATAAAAATATTTATTGTCTCTACCTCTTCAAGGAGGAACAATTAAAGTCCACATTTTTTATAATTCGAATTAGTTTGTTTTTATGTTATTTCATACTGTATAATTTCTTTGTTTGTGAGATCTTTTCCCCCCGGGGAAAATGAGAAGAATTATAAAATGGATTGCTAATTATGCCTAGATCTCGGATAAATGGAAATTTTATTGATAAGACCTTTTCAATTGTAGCAAATAAATTATTACGAATAATTCTGACAACTTCAGGAGAAAAAGAGGCATTTAGTTATTACAGAGATGGTGTGATTTGATTTTTTTATTATTTTTAGCCCTTACTTTAATCTTATCTTATGAGAAAGAAAATATAGAAAAGAAAGAAAAAAATATTTAAATAAAGCCACGCTTGTTGAAGGTGAAGCTTGGAGATAGAACAATTCCTTCTATCGTGTATCCTCGATTGATGCAGCCTCAGATGCTTCAATTGTCGATTTTAGTATTGAGCGAAAGGTTACACCTACAGGTTCTTGCGGGTCAATCCTACTTACTCCACTAGTACTAATAGGCGGCATAGGGGAAAAAGCACTACACTCGGGAATCAACAACATGAAAACTTTGTTATAAATTACCCCTTTTCCTCATCGGGGCTAACAAAAATGGTTGGGACAACAAACATCCATATCGTTCATACCTTGGATACCCGTATAGCCATCGAATATAGTTGAAGTGACTAATTCCTAGAAATAAGGGGAGTTAAGGACAAAGAAATTGTTGGATTTTCTATTCATATAGAACATATAGAAATGGAGCACGAATATTTATGAATTAGTATTAAAAAAAACTCCTACATGAAGGCTGGCTAGAAATTTCTTGTAAAAATACAAGCCCCCGTCAGTTCATAATGAGAATATTGCAATTTGGATTTCAAAAATTATGGAGTACCATGCATAGAAGGGAGGAGCCGTATGAGATGAAAATCTCACGTACGGTTCTGGAGTGGAGTTTCTTTGAATAGAATGAACGACCGTAACGAATATCGGTTCAATTCGAAGGAAATTATGCGGAAGCTTTACAGAATTATTATGAAGCTACGCGATCGGAAATCGATCCCTATGATCTAAGTTATATACTCTATAACATAGGACTTATACACACAAGCAACAGGGAGCATACGAAAGCTTTGGAATATCATTTTTGGGCACTAGAACGAAACATGTTCTTACCACAAGCTTTTGTCGTGACCTGTCATTACGTGCGACTATCTCCATTATAGAAAAAGGAGAAAAATTAAATAGACTAGTAAATGAAATATTAGAGAAAAAATAGGCTTTCTACATATGCATCGTTCAAAGCAATGATTTTTATAAGTTGTAGCAAGGAAAAAAGAACCAAAATATTAGGAAATGAGTATGACCTATATATTTATATTCTATGGATAAAGGATCAAATTGATAGAGGAAGCACTATAAGGATCAATTCACTTTGGATCGATACAATAAGAATTGCTTAATTATCTCATGATATGAGACAAAAGTTAGGAATCAACTTATGTAATAGAGTTGATCCACTGGGGTATTGAGCAGTGATGTAGCATCAAATCCCAAAGAGAGTAAGACTTCTTTCTTATGGAATCAAGTCTTTTTCAAAAATTCTATATAAATTTCATATATGAAGCCGAGATAGTTACCTAATATATATATATATGAGTCAGGCTAGAATACACTCGAGTGTACAGATTGCACGAATACACTCAAGTGTGTTTGAATATAAAGACTATTTTTTACAAAATGTAAACCGTTGATCTTCACTCTCATACTATAACTAGGCTGCATACAAATTTTGAGCCCGTTTGGATGAGTATAAGTCACTCATCCGAGGGCAACAAAATCGACACGTGAAACTAATTTAAAATGCATAATTTTTGCGTTTTTTATAACATGACCTATAAATGTCCAAATGTGCTCAAATTTTTTATATGAGCTATTCACAAGATGTTTAAGAATATCAATGGATTAGATTTTAAAAAAAATATTACATCATGGAAAACTACTTGAGTGTATTCTGCTTCGAATACACTCGAGTGTATTCTAGCCTGACTCTCTCTCTCTCTCTCTCTCTCTATATATATATATATATATATATATATATATATATACATACATATATCCTATATATATATACATACATATATCCTCAGCTATCTGATCTTTAACTTGGCATGCACGTCCACCTCAAGATTTTTAACAAATAGGTTGAGACAAAAGTCCCAGCAAGAGATACAACTCTCTGCCAACTCTATTATTATCACAGATAACTAAATAGACAGACTAACATACTGAGAAGGTTGAATAGGATTTACTGAATGATGTATAGTGCATGGATAAAGTAAATAGATTAGTAATATCCACTTGCCACTGAGTAGTATAACAACTAATAAGTTAAAAAGTAATATGAAGAGCATGTATAAGTGTTATAAACTAAATAGTATAAAAGCAAGGCAAGGCTTCAACCAAGGTTCTCATATTTGATCCTAAACAATTATGCTACACAATTGTTTATGGGTTTATTATTCCCTGAGGATTTGAGTTGTACCACCCAAATCCAACTGACCATTGTAAAGTGAAAATTAGAGTCATACGAGGTCAAAGGAAGAGTCAGAATCCAAGACCTTCCCACACCTCGTGGTCAGTACATGAGAACACCGTAGAGACATATCAGTCAACTACCAAAGTGACATACAGTCACATCAAAGGGGTTGCCTCACGCATGTCCACCCATATAACATCTAGCCCGCCTTGGTACAAGTAACGACGCTAGGAGAACAACCTCACGCATGGACATTCTAACAAAAAGGAGTGGCTCATGCATGGCCATCCATATAACATCGAGATCGACTCATGCATGGTCGTCTCCCACAACCTGATACTAAAGATTCAAGGGAATACTTGACTTGCATCCTGCATATTCAAAAATATATGCTCTGAGTTAAACTCGTTTCATCATCTTGCAATAAAATTGACACTGGATTGGATCTATGGCACCGAGCAAGCTACATGATTAGATTCCAGTTGATTAATTAGACCAAATAAAGTTTCTTTTAGCATCAATGAAGTTACAATGTATGAATCCATAGCAAATTCTATAAAATAAGGACATACAATACTTTCAATAGATGTAAACATATAGGGTGTGATCTTGTCACACTATCACCACATAATTCCTATATCATTGCCAGTAACAATACCATCACCACTGTTACACAACCTCTCAAGGCTATCACCAATGTCACATCACCATGGGATATCAATCCCTCATTCCAATACCAGAGGATATCATCTCAACTAGGTATTAAACCCTTTCTAGGTTTTAAGACCCATCACATCACACTTGTGATTCATTATTATCTCATCTTATTTCAATGGGCATATAATCATTACTTATGCCAATCATCACTTATGCCACATCACATGCACTTGTAATAGCAATCATTATCTATTACATTCATCTCTGTAATGAAGCTAATATTACATAAACAAATAGATAATATGTTGCAACACATCAAACCTCTTTAAGTAAATCAAACAATTCATCATAAGTTCTTTAATTTATGGTTAGTTCATGCTTGTTCCACATAAGGTTCTCAGTCATCATTATGTTTCAGTACTCTGACCTTCACTACTTCACACAAATTGAAATGTATGAAGTTAAGAATTAGACAATCTAACCAAGTGGGCACATTCACACATTCATACTAACAACTTCCATCATCTAGGCTTATAGACAATGCTTGATATTATGTAATCATCTTCATAGTATTCATTAATCATAACACCTAATTAACTCACTAGGTGAAGGTCATGTAATCTAAGAGAAAGAGTACAATATCATGCTTTCTATTCATACACCCCCATTAATATGACCTACCCTTAGGATTAGGGTCAGTGCTCTTCACATATATCCAATTAGGGTTTTACCTCATGGTTACATAACCAAACCCTAAACACACAGTTTCCACTTTCTTGGAACTAATTTTAGTTTGATCAATATTAGTTAGATATACCTAGCTCATTGTGTCATCAACACTAGTTATCACCGTTTCATAAATTCAATATGTGTGTCACATCGTTAAGTTATGTGTGGATTAGAACAATGCAAAATGCAATACAATGACCTTTATACTACCATGATGTTTGATCTTTATATGACCCATATGTTATTACCCTTCACAAGTTATCAACCACGTCATCTTGTTAAGGAATGTTAAACCTTAGATTACATAACTAGAGGGTTTCACTTCAAATTATGCACAAGGTACTTTATTAGATCATTAGACGTGTTTATATGATTTATACACAAATATTGTCACCTTTTATTCCAACAAGGCTTATCATCACCATCATATACAATCACATAGTTGTGTAATTAACCTTACTTCACAAGTTAATATTATATGAAAAGGAAATATAGTAGACACTTGTCATGGATTATAAACTTTCATTAAGATGAGCACATGGGTCATATTCTTCCATGATTAAGGTTATCGTATGGATTTTTAACTATTAAACCCTACATCCATTATTTCCCACATTGTTGGAGAGTTTAGGGCTAAGCTCTTTAGTTTTAGTATTGACCACTCATAGTAACATCATCCTATGGTTCACTAGGTTTAGGAGAAGCAATTAAGATTGACCATACATTATCCAAAATAACACTCTTCTATGTTATGCATTTCTCATATGTGTACATCATTGGGTAACCAAGCATATCTTTCAACCCTCATCATGTGATGTCAATTTCAACTCATGCACATATGTCAGCTTGACTACAACATGGTGTGTTGGGTGAGCTCATCTAAGGGTATCAGTGTAGACCATCTTCTTTCCATAGGTTTAGCACTCATGGTCTCGGGTTGATGCTTGCCATAGGGTGTCGACTTATCATCACCATAACATGTAAACTACCTCTAAGTAGGGAACAAGGGTTAACGTTACCAGGACGTGTCGGTTTAACCCTACTTGAAAGGGTGTCAGGTTAGACACATATAAGGTGTATCAGGCAACCTTGCTGGAAATGGTGGTGGGCAACCCTTAGTATGTCAGGCAACCCTAGGTGTGATGGGTTACTAGGATTAGGGTTTTCCATGTCAGCTTCTCACTCAACCAATATCATCATGGTTTGACACTAAAAGCATACCAGCCCATGAGGTATCCTCATAGAATTATGCGTTAACATCCTTAAAGAATACCAATTTAGCCAACATATTGATTTAGGCATCTCTAGGACATGACAGGTTAACACCCATCAAAGCATATTTGTTAGCATCCCTAAGTCATGAGGACTTATCATCTTCAACCTTAGGAAGATTGGCCACTAGTCCATCTATTGTTATGGCAAGAAGGTGTAAGATATGGATAGAAACTACACAAAATTCCTTCATCAAAATATTTCTTAAGATCATCATAAACTACTAAAATATATGAGATACATGATCTAGAGATGAGAAACAACATAAACACATGAAAGAGTGAAAATAACAATGAAGGATAAGAGTTATATAACCCACCTCAATAAGGTCTCCATCAAGGGTTCAAGCTCCATGATCAAAGATCCAAAGCACATGTTCTCAAGGTGGAAGATGATCCATCAAGAGTCCCAACTTGCCCTCAATATTACCTCAAGAAAGAAGGTGCCAAGGTTACGATAGATCAAGAATAAAGGAAAGAGAGGATACCACGTCCTAATCAATCTTCATCTAAGGTAAGATCCATATCCGAGAGATGAAGAAGAAGATGAAGAAGAGAGCTCAAAGAAATGACCATCAAAGAAACATAACTCACCAAGATGGAAGTTGGACAAGGAATCACCATGATCAAGGGGCTCAACCTTACAAGCTCCATGGGGACTTCCTCTAGCTCCATAAGCTCCCAAGCTCGTCCACCAATAGGAGAGGAACAAGAATGGATAAAAGGGTTTACTTGTGTGAAGGAGGGGTTTATATACTTGAGGGAAGAATGAGAGATCAAAGGAGAGGTGTCATCACCTTAGGAGCTTAGATGACACTTTTCTACAATAAAGGGCCACATGCAACAACATGCAAGACATGGTGATAAGGTCCAGGCTAGATCTTGCCCTCTTGGTATTCTACCAAGGTCATGGTCTCACTAAAACAATACCATATCCCCACACACTCACAAATTGATACACCATAACCCTACACACTCACAAACCGATAGGCCGCAACCCTACACAATCACAAACCAATAGGACACAACCCTACATGCTCACAAACCAATAGGCTAAAACCCTACACACTCACAAACTGATAGGTAGACTCTCTAAGGTTCTCTAACCTGAGATAACACATCTAAGAGAAAAACACATATCACTCATGTGTTCATATATCACCAAAGATGTTACCACACGACTAAGGCACAAACAAGGAGCCCACATCTTCTTTATCCTCTAGATGATATCAAATAAGAGAAGGAAAACTCTATAGATGGGAAATTGCATGTTCACCCATCACTTTAGTAAATTGCAATTTACACTAAAACTAGCACATAAAATACAAGCATCATCCACAAAGGCTCGAATTGAAACTTAAGCCCTCCAAAAGGTGTCCCTTAGCATCATTCTCTTTATTATGATGCTAAATCACTAAGGGAACACTCATCATTTGACATATTTCAAGATAACCCCTCATCTTGGGTAAATTCAACTTTAGTCCAGAATAAGAAATCATTGCTGATACAACATTCAAACAGAGCCACACTTGAAACATAAACGTGTCACATGATAAAAAAAAGCACCTCAAAGGATTAGATTAAAGTTCTAATCAACTTAATTAAGCAAAACAAATAGGGTTATTCCAAAACCCAGGTCAGGGTCCTTACAAGCGATAAACCCAGAATCACAATTTCGCCCCCAAAATCCCAGGTGAAAGGAGATGGATACTACTCATGTATTTCACCTTCAAGATTTTAGATAGCCACTTTATGTCAAGTTGGTGTCATAAGACTTGACCAACATATTGTTCTTGCATCCAAGGTCAACATAGGATCTGTTGCACATGATACATACTCAATCTATCCTTTCCATTATTGGTTGTAGAGTCAACCCTATGCCATGTGATACTTTCTTAGCCATAGAAGCACTATTCATACTTATCCAACTCAGGTTCCAACTATGTTTTATGCATCACCTCCTCAACTTATAACATTTTATGGTGAGATTCTTGATTTTGGGAGTTTTCCATACCTTCCTCATACCTCGACATGTCTCTTCTAAAGAAAGACTAGGGATATGTTCTATCATCCACTTGGAACTACAAAACCTATCATGCTTCTGTTGCACTACTCTGATCTGCTAACTCAACACTAGTCTTACTTTTACTAATTATCCTACCAACATACACACTCTCATCTTTACATCCTCTTGTTGTAAGAAAATACCACTTATCCAAGAAAAACTATCTCAGAGGTAACCCAAGACGTTATGTGTCACCTTAACTGACCTAAATAGGGAGTGGAAATCATGCTTATCCATGTATACCCCTTTTTGGAACCCTTCTTACATGCAAACATGATAGGTTTACTCCAAGGGGTTGTACTCAATTTGATTAACTTTTCCCAAGAAAATCATGCAATTGTATCTTCAACATAAGCATCCTTGTTGATGTTACATTCATGCAGAGCATAAACCACTAACATGTGATATACTTACCATGGGTTGAGCACATATAACCATATTAGTCCCAAAGTCAATCATTCTAGGTAGTAATACACTTCATCATCTTATCAAGATGCATATTCTTGGGTCCACGTACAACTGGAACTTCTTGGATACTATGATTCGTCACCTTGATATCCATCACACGTGCTAAAAACACATCACATCCTATTCACATCCACCCTCTGCTACCACTTCCAAACCCAAACATATCAGAAGGTTCTTTCTTTCTTCTTGAGACATCACCTGTAATAGATATCCCTATCTTGGAACAAAAATCCAAAATGAACTGATACTTATCAGAGTATCCATCTTAAGATAACCTCTAATTCATGCACATCAAGTGACATAAGACCCACTTGACTATCATATCCTTGAAAGGAAAGAACACAAGTGAACATACTTCTCTTATCACTACATCATTACCCAGGGTATTCTTATCAAGGTGAAAGGACAATCACTTTCTTTGATTATTTCACAAGTTTTTCAACTGTTCATGTGTCAATTTAACATGTTTCCACCTAGGTTTCCTTGCCATTAGAATAGGAACTATGAGGATGATTACATACCATTACTCTCTCTTTGATGATTGTTCTTCATCTTCATGAACATTTCCTTGTTTTACCACATTTTTTTCATCTTTACATTATAAAAAGGGTCGTTATTCTTTGCATCTTCTTTTTAAACAAGGATCATCTCCCTTGTTCCCTTTCACGTATCGTGAAGATTGCATTTACATCTTTTAATATTCATGGGTTGGTCTGATATTAAATCAGGTTCCATCTTATTTACTCATTATTCATTCTCATATGTTTCCTTACTTCATTTTTGTTTCAGAATTATCTTCATCTTATGTAAATTTTACACCTTAACTTACTTTATTAGCGCATATTCATCTATCTTTTTCTTCATACATTTCTTGAAATTATAGTTTCAAGAACTTTTCTTATCACATTCACACTTAAATTTTGGTTTTATGAGTTGTATCTTTCTCTTTTAATCACCAAATGTTCAAGTTTTAGTGAATTATGGCATGGTTCTTATCTCTTTGTATAATATGATGGAGGTATTAACTTCATGATTCCTGATTGTTTATGCTCTTTAGATTATTCCAAAATGACTACTTGATCAGAGTGGTCAAAGAGAAATCAATCTAAGTGTTTCATACTTACCTTTTCTTCAACATTTGAATACCTGGCCAGGGCACTCAAGTACTAAGATTAGGCAGTATGCACCATATTTTATATCATGTTCTTATCTTAGACACCATCATAATCCTAGTCCTAGTGTCCCTGTAGACTCAACGAACCTAGAGCTCTGATACCACCAAATGTGACACTCTTTGCCACACAAGCGAGATTACTTAACACTTAAACCACGTTTAACCATTAATAATGGATTACCAAAAATAACAAAAAATTAAAACTGAGTTGCAACAGGCACCATGAGCTGAGATTTATTCCACAACAGTCAACACTTGCTTTTCATAACATATATTAAAGGTGTTACAACATCATATTCCAAATAACCTATTACATAAGATAACAGTTCCACATGTATATACATACCACCAAAGGCACACAAGCCAAAAACCACATATCGATCAACATGTCATAAAAAATATCAAGAACATCCCCAAGGACCTGAGTGTATAGGGATGACACATAGGACTCTATTAATAGTCACTATCCATGTACCATGATCCACCATGTGTAGTTCCTCTTCATATATATATATATATATATATATATATATATATATATATATATATATATATATATATATATATATATATATATATATATATCCTCAAATATCCAATCTTTAGCTTGGCATGCACGTCCACCTAGAAGATTTTTATCCAAAGGGGTGAGATAAAAGTCCCAGTGAGAGATATAACTCTCCGCCAACTCTATTATTATCACAGATAACTAAAGAGATAGACTAACATATGGAGTAGGTTGAACATGATTAACTAAATGACATGTAGCTCATGTATAAAGTAAATAGAGTGGTAATATGCACTTTCCACTGAGTAGTAGCACAACTAATAAATTAAAAAGGAATATGAAAAACATGTACAAGTTTTATAAATTAATTAGTATAAAAGCAAGGCAAGGCTTCAACCTATGTTCTCATATTTGATCCTAAACAATTATGCTACATAGTTGTTTACAAGTTTATTATGCTATGAGGATTTGAGTCGTACCACTCAAATCCAATTGACCACTACAAAGTAAAAATCAGTGCCATACAAGGTCAATGGAAGAGCCAGAATCCAAGACCTTCCCACACCTCGTGGTCAGTACTTGAGAACACCACAGAGGCATATCAGTCAACTACCAAAGTGACATATAGTCACATTGAAGGGGTTGAATCATGCATTTCCATCCATTAACATCCAACCCACCTTGTTAGAGGGGATAGTGATAGTAGAACATGCTCACGTATGTCCATTCTAACAAGAATGAGTGGCTCACACATGGCCATCCATATAACAGTGAGATCGACTCAGGCATGGTCCTCCCACAACCTGATATTAAGGATGCAAGGGAATACTTGACTTTCACCCTACATATTCAAGAATATGCCCTCCAAGTTAAACTCAATTCACCAATCCATCAATAAAACTGACACTAGAATGGATCTATAGCACAAGGCAAGCTACATGATTAGATTCCACTTGATTACTTAGACCAATTAAAGTGTCTTTTAGCATCAATCAATTTATAACATATAAAACCATAGAAAATTCTATAAAATAAGTGCATAACATACTTTCAGCATATGTAAACATATATGGTGTGAGCTTGTCACACTATCACCACATAATGTATGTATCATTGCCATTCACAATATCATCACCACTATTAGACAACCTCTAAAGGCTATCACCAATGTCACATCACCATGGGATATCAATCCCTCATTCCAGTGCTAGAGGATATCACCTCAACTAGGCATTAAGCCCTTTCTAGGTCCTAAGACCCATAACATCACACTTGTGTTCATAGTTATCTCATCATGTTTCAATGGGCATATAAGCATTACTTATGTCAATCATCACGTATGCCACATCACATGCACTTGCCATAGAAATCATTAGCTTTATATTTATCTCTGTAACAAAGATAATATTATATAAATAGAGAGATAATATGTTTTAAACACATCAAACATCTTTAAGTAAATCAAACAATGCATCCTAAGTTATGTAATTTATGGTTAGGCTTCATGCTTATTCCACATAGGGTTATTAGTCATCATTCTATTTCAGTTCTTTGACCTTTACTACTTTGGATAAATTGGAGTGCATGAAACTAAGAATTATACAATATAACCAAGTGTGCACATTCACATATTTATACTAATCACTTCCTTTATCGAGGCTTATAGCCAATGCTTGATATTATTTAAGCATGTTCATAGTATTCATTAATTATAACACCCCATTAACTCACAAGGTTAAGGTCATGCAATTTATGAGAGAGAGAGAGTACAATATCATGCTTTCTTTTCATACACACCCATTAATATGACCTACCCTTAGAATTAGGGCCAGTGCTTTTCACATTTAGCCGATTAGGGTTTTACCTCATGGTTACATCACCACACCCTAAACACACTGTTTCCAATTTCTTAGAACTGATTTTAATTTGATCAACATTAGTTAGATATGCTTAGATCATTGTGCCATTAGCACCAGGTATAACCATTTTATAAATGCAATATGTGTATCAGCTTATTAAGTTATGTGTGGATTACATCAATGCATTATGCAATAAAATGACCTTTGTACCACCATGATGTTTCATCTTTATGTGACCGATATGTTATTACCCTTCACAAGTTATCAACCACATCATCTTATTAAGGAATGTCAAACCTTAGATTACATAGCTAGAGGGTTTCACTTCAAATTATGCACAAGGTACTTTATTAGATAATTAGACTTGTTTATATGATTTATACACAAATGTTGTCACCTTTTGTTCCAACAAGTCTTATCATCATCATCATATACATTCACATAGTTGTGTCACTAACCTCACTTTACAAGTTAATGTTATATGAAAATGAAATATAGTAGACACTTGTCATGGATTATAAACTTTCATTAAGATGATAACATGGGCCATACTCTTCTGTGATTAAGGTTATCATATGGATATTCAACCATTGAACCCTACATCCATTCCTTCCCACATTGTTGGAAAGTTTAGGGCTAAGCTCTTTAGTTAAGGATGGACCACTCATAGTAACATCATCCTATGGTGCACAAGGTTTAGGAGAAGCAATTAAGATTGATCATACATTATCCAAAACAACACTCTTGTATATAATGCATTTCTCATATGTGTACATCATTGGGTATCTAAGAATACCCTTCGACCCTCATCATGTGATGTCGATTTCACCTCATCCACATGTGTCGGCTTGACCACAACATGATGCATTGGGTTAACACATCTAGGTGTGTCGGGTGATCTCATCCAAGGGTATTGGTTTAGACCATCTTGTGGTGTATCAGTTAACCACACATGAGGTATATCAGTTTAGCACTCATTGTGTCAGGTTGATGCTTACCATAGGGTGTCAACTTATCGTCACCATAACATGTCAACTACCTCTAAGAAGGGCACAAGCATTAACCTTACCAGTACGTGTCGGTTTAACACTACTTGAAAGGGTGTCTGGGGTGCCACATATGAGGTGTATCGGGCAACCATACTTGAAAGGGTGACAAGCAACCCTAAGTATGTCTGGAAGCCCTAGGCGTGATGGTTTGTTAGGGTTAGGGTTTGCCATGTCAGACTCTCACTCAACCAAGGTCATCATGGTTTGGTACTCAAAGAATAATAGCCAATGGGGTATCCTCATAGTCATGACAGGATAACATCCTTAAAGAATATTTGTTTAGCCAACATATCAGTTTAGGAATCTCTAGGACATGACGGGTTATCACCCATCAAAGCATATCACTTAGCATCCCCAAGTCATGATGACTTGTCATCTTCAACCTTAGGAAGATTGGCCGCTAATCCATCTATTATCATGGCAAGAAGGTGTAAGACATGCATAGCAATTAAATGAAATTCCTTCATCCAAACAATTCTCAAGATCATCATAAACTACTAACATATATGAGACACACAGTCTAGAGATGAGAAACAACATAAACACATGAAAGAGTGAGAATAACAACGAATGCTAAGAGTTATATAACCTGCCTCAAGACGGTCTCCATGAAGGGTTCAAGATTCATGATCAAAGCTCCAAAGCACACGTTCTCAAGGTGGAAGATGATCCATCAAGAGTCCCAACTCGCCCTCACATTACCTCAAGAAAGAAGAAGGTGTCAAGGTTATGATAGCTCAAGAAGAAGGGAAAGAGAGAGGACCACGTCCTAATAAACCTTCACCCAAGGTATGATCAATGGCTGAGAGAGGAAGAAGAAGATGAAGAAGAAAGATCAAAGAAATGGTCATAAGAGAAACATAACTCACCAATATGGAAGTTGGACAAGAAATCACCATGATCAAGTGACCTCTGAAGCTCCATGGGGACTTCCCCTAGCTCCATAAGCTCCTAAAGTCGTACACTGAGAGGAGACAACAAGATTGGACAAAAGGGTTTACTTGTGTGAAGAAGGAGGGGTATATACTTGAGGGAAGAAAGAGATATAAAAGGAGAGTTTTCATCACCTTATGAGATTATGTGACACTTGTCTATGAAAAAGGGCCACATGCAACAACATGCAAGACATGGTGATAAGGTCTAGGCTAGATCTCACCCTCCTGGTCTCCTACCAAGGTCAATGTCTCACTAAACTGATACCATATCCCTACACACTCACAAATTGATACACCATAACCCTACACACTCACAAATTGATAGAACACAACCCTACACACTCACAAATCGATAGGCTGACTTTCCAAGGTTCTCTAACCTGAGATATTACATCTAAGATCAAAACACATCTCACTCATGTGTTCATATATCACCAAAGATGTTACCACACGAATAAGGCCCAAAAAAGGAGCCCACTTCTTCCTTTATCCTTTAGATGATATCAAACAAGAGAAGGAACACTCTACAGATGATAACTTTCATGTTAACCCTTTACTTCATGTAAATTACAGTTTACACCAAAACTAGCACATAAAACACAAGCATCGTCCAGAAAGGCTCGACTTGAAACTTAAGCCCACCACAAGGCACCCCTTAGAATAATTTTCTCTCTTATGCTGCTAAAGCACTAAGAGAACACTCATCATGTGACATATTGCAAGATAACCCCTCATCTTGAGTAAATTACACTTTGGTCCAAAATAAGCAATCATTTCTCAAACAACATTCAAACAGAGCCAAACTTGAAGATAAATGTGTCACATAATAACAAAACACCTCAAATGATTAGATTAAAGTTCTAAAAAACTTACTTAGTAAAAACAAATAGGATTATCCCAAAACCCAGGTCAGGTTCCTTACACTTACAGTCAAGTTGTTGTCGGTGGCGATCAATTAGGAGTTGTTGCTGACGTCATCCGACTGTGACTTGAAGAAAAGAACATACTACAATGAGGTTAGCGACTGGACTTGCTCCAGAACCAAGTATGACCTCATAAATTATCCTTCCCATTACATATTTATTGACGTGATTATCTATTAGATGGGAATATGGTAGATATTTTTGTTGTTTCTACTGCTTATTTGATGCCATATTTCCCAACAGTGTTATCAGAGCCAATTTAATTTACTATGTTTTCGGATAATATATATACTCAAAGTTTTTGTTTTTGTCTTTTATTTATTTCATGCAATACAAATATTTAAAATTATTAATGTGCATATCCAATTAAAAACCACATACGATCCCAAACTAATATATATATATATATGTGTGTAATTTACAAGAGGCAACCTAAAATTAGTTTTGATGATGGATGTGTTGCATGGTTATGGACAATAAACCTAATATGTTTGTGTGTTTGAATGGTTTGTTTCTATCTTATTTTGTATATCGAGCCTCTATGATGTGCTTCATTGTACACACAACAATAATTAGGACAAGTCCTAGAGTTTAACCTTCTAACTAGGTTGTCAATATGTTGTGAACAAGATGAAAAACTTTCACCAATTGTCATGCTTGTTATTGCAGCTTGTATAGGTTGTAAGATTTTGCATATGAAGATTAAAATTGGATTACTTAAAAGCAATATTTGAGAGGATGTGTATGTGACACAACCTAAAGGTTTTATAAACTTCATGAATGCAAATAAAGTTTATAAGCTATAAAGTTCAATCTTAATACTAAAACAAGCATCTCAGAGATGGGATCTTTTTAGTAGGAGAATATATATATATATATATATATATATATATATATATATATATATATATATATATTCTCCTCATATTGATGGGGAATAGCATCACAATATTATGAATATTGAGACCTGACATGGAAAACACCTTCAGAATTGAAAGAATTAGATGAAACATCATATGTGATAGAAATTGAGATCTATAGAGATAGTTCTTGAAAGTTTCATAACCCAAATCGAGTCCATAAAATCACAAGATCTTGAAAGAGTTCAACATGAAGGATTCAATGTGAGAGAATATGGATTACTCTCTCGAGAACCCTAATTTCTAATTCTTATGAAGAATGGAAAGGACATGAGTAAGATGTCATATGCACTAGCAGTTGGATCTATCATTTTTTCTATATAAATGTACTCATCCCATAATCTTATATGTATTTGACATGACAAGATGATATTAGTTTGCAATAAAGGTCATTGGAATGTCATTAAGAAATCCATTAGTACTTGAGAAGTACAAAAGGATTAAATGCTAGATTATAGTCGCAAGGAAGACTTTAGTGTAAAGTGTTATATCGATGCAAGATCTGAAATGACAAAAAATGATCGCATTGTAAAATATGTTTATTTTGAGAAAAGAGTTCTAATTTGGAAGAGTTTCAAACTGCATACCATTAATTCTTCTATACAATAGAAGTCAAGAATCCTAGTGTTATGAACACAGGAGAGGATAATATATGGATGTAGAAGTTCACATGGACAAACTTGAAGATGTTCTGACCATTGATAACACAATGGAAATATTGTGATAAAAATAGAACTACTAGTCAGGAAAGGAATATCAGATACTATATTACGGGCTGTTCTATCTCATATGAGAAATCATACAACAAAGAGATGATACACATGAATATACTGACTAAAGCAAAAGTTGTTAGCCTACTGGATTAACACCTGTGCAATAAAAACATGGTGGACATGTTTAGATCACTAAGAATATGATTCATGGGTCATTGGCTCTAAGTGAAAGTGAGATTCTATTGGTATGGTATGCCCAGAGAGCCAATCATATCATGATGGACATGGCATATAACATAAAAGATTTGATTAATAATATATATAAAGCAAGCTTCCAATTCATCCTATTTCAGTCAACTATGAAATAATGAGGAAACCTAATGAATGTCTAAAGAATGGTAATAATCAATGACATATGTCTTCAAGTACGTGACTTGAACAATGAGATCATACTGATGCTAAGAGTATGTACATTCTTGTGATGTCCATGCTCGGTTGTTATTATAGAAGGCAGATAAATAGTGGTAATACATAAGACTGGTGTAAAGACCCAAAAATCTAAAGTCTCTACTAAAAACATGATAAACAAAAACATCAATTGGATAGCAGCGGAAGAATTAAATCTTGACTTTATTCAAAATGTATAAAGAGTACATTATAAAATTTCCCAAACGGGTGTACAACTTTATACAAGCAACTACAAGGATCTAGGTACAGGAAGACTTAGACTAATGCAACATTGTCTCCAAACAAAACAACTATACAACATAAAAGCAAATATGTTCACTCAAGCTATATATTCCTTTCTTCTTATCCCATCCTTGTGTTCACCAAGCTTCCGTGCGCACTCTGATCCTATCCTGGATGGTTGGGGTCATCCAGCAAGAGAAAGATAAACAAGGTATGTGTTAAAAATAAGAGATAGGACAAATCATAATAAAAAGCTTTACAATATAAAGGATTCTCCACAATAAGAGATTTCAAAAGGAATGAGACTATAATACAAAGATTCCAATAAATAACAGATCTTGCCACCATTATTCATCACATTAAATTAAATATTTGCATGTAGATATATTGGACTAAAATAACTATAGTAGGGCCATGACACCACTAAGTCAATGGCCTAAGTAAAATGGGTGGAAAAGCACACCCTAGGCGGAAAAGCACGCCTCTGTATATATAAGGGTAGAAAAGCATACCCCGGGTAGAAAAGCATACCCTAATGGTTACGCATAAGCGTCTACGATAGTTAGCTAGTCAAATTATCTACCATGCATAAAATAGTGGCAAAATATATCATCCATTAGACATTTGCATCATAAGACAAGCTCAATAGCATGTGGGGTCATGGACCCAATTCAACCTGTAAATAATAATTCCAAGAGAATAGGATATGTCAAAGTGAAACAAGAGCAAGTACATCAAAAGATGAGGCAACAACGGAATTAGAAGCATAAAATAAGTTAGGAGCCAATACATGCAATTAGAGAGAAAATGAGGCCAGCACAATAATTATAGTGGGGTTGGAAAAGGCCCAACTGAAGGATAGGTAGTTTGCACATAACATATTCCACACATTCATCATAGTTGTTCACATACATAGGGGTCAGATACACAATAGGGTGCACATACTAGAATAGGGTTCACATACATAAGGATCACATACTAAATAAGTCTCACATACCTTAGATATATACAATACCATCATATCCACCAAACAGATAGCAAACCATCCATATATCCTAGTTATAAACATAACACATGTATTAAAAGACATAAGTATAGAAAAAACCCTAATTTTACAAAACTACGATTTAGAGTTCAAAACCAAGTCCAAACGATTACTCATAATCTCCTGATTAAGAAAACATATCTTATTATAGAAAACAGAGTTAAAATGAATTAATTATGTATTTTAAAACATTTACATATTAAAAATGCCAATCAAAGCAGACTTCAGAAAACCATTGAGAATCAGGTCTCAAAAACCACAAAATCAAATTCTACATTAAAAATCCTTTCCATCGACTATTTATTCATATTTTTCTGACAAAGGATCGATTTACTATGAATTAAGTAAATCCGACCAATCAGAAATTAGAAAAACTATAGCGTGACATGTATTTAAAATCGAAATACAAATTCGATGTAAATTATAGGTGAAAGGACCAAAATGCCCTTGCTTGCTAAATCAAACCAATTGAAACGATGAGGGCAATAATGACATTTGCAACCATCGTTTGCTTGTAAGAGAGAAACAAAAACCTGGGGTGAATTGACGAAATTACCCCTGTATCACACAATCGACTGGTCAGAGGGGCGAGGGTTGCCCTGGTCATTTACTGGCCAGGCACCTTCTTGCTCTTGCCATGGCGCGCAGAAGCAACAGGTCAGGAAGAACCATCGATCTGATTCAGAGCTAGGATCTCATCGAGAACAAACTGGGGTCGAGGTCATGTACACCACCGTTGGACGAACTGGACAAGCCCAGAGTCGGGGCTTCCGCCGCACAGGAGCTTTGCCCAGCTGCTCCACAGGTCGAGAACAGGGGAACAAAATCGGGGGGTGGAACCACACGAAAACACTACCAAACAGACAACCGAGACCGGGCGTAGATTCGTGGGATCAAGGCGAGCTAAAAGGAGGCGGTGGTGAGGTCGGAAGAGCGGCAGAGCCGGAAAAGACATGGCGCCGGCGGAGCTTGTCGGAGCTCTATAGGACCTGACGCTCGGAGGCATCGCGAGGCGAGGTGAAGATACGAAAAGGAAGAACAGGGGTCTAGGGTTCTTACGACGCGAGGAATTGAACCGAGATGGCCGGAGGAGGAAGCAGCAAGCCAAAGTCGCCGGAGATGAAAGTGGAGAAGGCCTGGGAGCTCCGCGGAACAAGAGGAGAAATTAGAGGAAGGGATGGAAGGATCGGAGCCCGAGGGTTGTTTCTACATCTTTATATAGGCGTGAGGGTGGGTGAAGCTGGCTCTGCGGTTCCACGGTGGAGAGGAGGAGGCTCGTCGGTTTTGGGCGTTTCGCGAAAACGGTGAGGTAGGCGACGAGTTAGGACTCATTAGAGGCGTCTTGACGAGACGAAACCAACGGAAGAGGAATCAAGTGAAACCGTTGAGTGTAGAGGGAGGAAGAGATCGGGAGTGTAGGGGCGTCGTTTTGCTGTGAAATGGTCGGCCAGCTGGAGGAAGAAGAAGGTGGGGAACCGTTGGATCAATGGTCTAACAAGCCAGAGCCGTTGGATGGCTCGGTCACAGAAGGGGGCGCGTGACAGCCCAAAAATAACGGAACATAGCGTTACATTGTGAATAAATGACATGCGATTAAAGCATTATAGTCATACTATATTGAAAGCTAATAAAAAGGATTTGAAGGGTCAAATCAACTCCAAACAACACCAAATTTGAACCATAGGCTTATAACGACGCAAACTACAATGCTATATAATTATAATCTCGTTTAATGCATAATATGGCCAAAAATCTAAAGTCTCTACTAAAAACATGATAAACAAAAACATCAATTGGATAGCAGCGGAAGAATTAAATCTTGACTTTATTCAAAATGTATAAAGAGTACATTATAAAATTTCCCAAACGGGTGTACAACTTTATACAAGCAACTACAAGGATCTAGGTAGAGGAAGACTTAGACTAATGCAACATTGTCTCCAAACAAAACAACTATACAACATAAAAGCAAATATGTTCACTCAAGCTATATATTCCTTTCTTCTTATCCCATCCTTGTGTTCACCAAGCTTCCGTGCGCACTCTGATCCTATCCTGGATGGTTGGGGTCATCCAGCAAGAGAAAGATAAACAAGGTATGTGTTAAAAATAAGAGATAGGACAAATCATAATAAAAAGCTTTACAATATAAAGGATTCTCCACAATAAGAGATTTCAAAAGGAATGAGACTATAATACGAAGATTCCAATAAATAACAGATCTTGCCACCATTATTCATCACATTAAATTAAATATTTGCATGTAGATATATTGGACTAAAATAACTATAGTAGGGCCATGACACCACTAAGTCAATGGCCTAAGTAAAATGGGTGGAAAAGCACACCCTAGGCGGAAAAGCACGCCTCTGTATATATAAGGGTAGAAAAGCATACCCCGGGTAGAAAAGCATACCCTAATGGTTACGCATAAGCGTCTACGATAGTTAGAGTCCCTCAATGCCTTGAAATCAAGTAACCTTAACTCCTTAGACATGTGAATAGAGATCTTATGTGTTTAGAGTTTAATAAACCTACTATGTTTGTAATTCATCTTGTTTGCTTATGGATAAGTCATGTAATCCTTATGCTTGAACCTTAATATATTGTTGATGCACCTAATCATTAATTGTTCATATGTGGCTATGCATAGTTTGGGTTAAGTTACCCTAATGGTAATATGTGTATGGTAAAATACACCCTAAGGATGCTTTATCATGTTAGGGTCATGTTGACCTAAACCCTAAGTTGTAATCATCTAGCCTTGACAACATATGTACATATATACCATTCATGCCTTTCTTGACACATTAGTGACATTAGGTGTCATCACATGATATGCCTTAATGCATGTAAATAGATTATAATCCCTTAATCATAGTTGTGACCTAATTATCAACATATGTTAGGCATAGCACCTTGTGACTAATATACATCTCATTGATCATCTTATTGGTTTATGGATCTAATTAGTAATGAGATGATGAGTAATTAGATTCACATAATGTGAGGTTAATTCATAGTAATTAGTGTTGTGAGAGAATATGATTAGTGATGTCATGGATATGAGTATGGTAGATGTTGTGCCAACATGTAGCTTGGAGATAAGCCTTATACCCTTAGACCTGTTATTAGGGTAATAATTTGTTGGATAAAATTATATGGCATAATCCCACATGATGTAGTTATTGGGTAATAATATTGAGTTATTTAGGTTTTTACCTAATACATTTATTGTTGTTGGGACCGGTTTAATATAGGTTGTAATGGCCTTGTAAACCCTAATTTTACAAAACTACGATTTAGAGTTCAAAACCAAGTCCAAACGATTACTCATAATCTCCTGATTAAGAAAACATATCTTATTATAGAAAATAGAGTTAAAATGAATTAATTATGTATTTTAAAACATTTACATATTAAAAATGCCAATCAAAGCAGACTTCGGAAAACCATTGAGAATCAGGTCTCAAAAACCACAAAATCAAATTCTACATTAAAAATCCTTTCCATCGACTATTTATTTATATTTTTCTGACAAAGGATCGATTTACTATGAATTAAGTAAATCCGACCAATCAGAAATTAGAAAAACTATAGTGTGACATGTATTTAAAATCGAAATACAAATTCGATGTAAATTATAGGTGAAAGGACCAAAATGCCCTTGCTTGCTAAATCAAACCAATTGAAACGATGAGGGCAATAATGACATTTGCAACCATCGTTTGCTTGTAAGAGAGAAACAAAAACCTGGGGTGAATTGACGAAATTACCCCTGTATCACACAATCGACTGGTCAGAGGGGCGAGGGTTGCCCTGGTCATTTACTGGCCAGGCACCTTCTTGCTCTTGCCATGGCGCGCAGAAGCAACAGGTCAGGAAGAACCATCGATCCGATTCAGAGCTAGGATCTCATCGAGAACAAACTGGGGTCGAGGTCATGTACACCACCGTTGGACGAACTGGACAAGCCCAGAGTCGGGGCTTCCGCCGCACAGGAGCTTTGCCCAGCTGCTCCACAGGTCGAGAACAGGGGAATAAAATCGGGGGTGGAACCACACGAAAACACTACCAAACAGACAACCGAGACCGGGCGTAGATTCGTGGGATCAAGGCGAGCTAAAAGGAGGCGGTGGTGAGGTCGGAAGAGCGGCAGAGCCGGAAAAGACATGGCGCCGGCGGAGCTTGTCGGAGCTCTATAGGACCTGACGCTCGGAGGCATCGCGAGGCGAGGTGAAGATACGAAAAGGAAGAACAGGGGTCTAGGGTTCTTACGACGCGAGGAATTGAACCGAGATGGCCGGAGGAGGAAGCAACAAGCCAAAGTCGCCGGAGATGAAAGTGGAGAAGGCCTGGGAGCTCCGCGGAACAAGAGGAGAAATTAGAGGAAGGGATGGAAGGATCGGAGCCCGGGGGTTGTTTCTACATCTTTATATAGGCGTGAGGGTGGGTGAAGCTGGCTCTGCGGTTCCATGGTGGAGAGGAGGAGGCTCGTCGGTTTTGGGCGTTTCGCGAAAACGGTGAGGTAGGCGACGAGTTAGGACTCATTAGAGGCGTCTTGATGAGACGAAACCAACGGAAGAGGAATCAAGTGAAACCGTTGAGTGTAGAGGGAGGAAGAGATCGGGAGTGTAGGGGCGCCGTTTTGCTGTGAAATGGTCGGCCAGCTGGAGGAAGAAGAAGGTGGGGAACCGTTGGATCAATGGTCTAACAAGCCAGAGCCGTTGGATGGCTCGGTCACAGAAGGGGGCGCGTGACAGCCCAAAAATAACGGAACATAGCGTTACATTGTGAATAAATGACATGCGATTAAAGCATTATAGTCATACTATATTGAAAGCTAATAAAAAGGATTTGAAGGGTCAAATCAACTCCAAACAACACCAAATTTGAACCATAGGCTTATAACGACGCAAACTACAATGCTATATAATTATAATCTCGTTTAATGCATAATATGGCCATTAATAAATATATGTCTCATAAAAGAGTATAATAATACATTAAAATCAAGGAATTATATGAAAAAGCTATTAATAAGAAACATGTGAGTAAATTCGATATATAAAACATATTAGGATACAAATAATCATTACTTAACAAAATAACATATTAATATGAAATAAAATCATATTTTGAGGAGAGACAAACACTAAAGGTTAATATACACATATATGAACTCAAATACACATTATTAATAATATATTTATCCAAAAAGCTCCAAATAAATATAATCTACAATATTATCCCATTAATGACCAAACTACAACATTAACCCTAACTTATCTTCCAATGTGGGTTATTTGTGCAAACACCCCTCAATTATCATAAAAGAGGGTAAATAGTGATTTCAACCTCAGATTGTGCTCAAATTGCACAAGGTGTACAAGAATGATCCAAAAGGATGTGAAATTTGTGGAAAAGGTCCAAATGGACTAAAAGGCAAAGAAAAGCTCAAGAATGGGTAAATTGCAGGGAAGACCCTGAGATTCAGTATGTTACAACTGGAATGTATGTTGGTTGATGACAGATTCTCATTAGTCATGATATGGTATATCAAACAAAGCACATATACTTGTTATGGAACAATATATTAGATAGTCTCACTTTGAGAGTGACACATGGAAACTATATTTGGTAGTCATAGTCATATCTCATAGTGAAGGTGGTGATTGTGGTTCACTACACTGATCACATGTCGTTTGGTATACTTTTGCATCACCAAATATAACCCTGAATAAGGATTGCCAAAAAGGTGATGATTGGGTAGTTGTGGCACATCGGGACTGACTATGAATGACGTAGATTGAATTTGTCCCTCCTACTGGAGTTTTATATCCTGGCCACTTGATAAGCGAGACTGAGAAATGCATGTGCATGCACATGTGGATCAATATGATATTGAGGTCACATATATCTCAAATAGTCTACTCTAGGTTCACGAAACATGGATTGAACACTGGGAGGATGATGTTTCCATGCCTTGAGTTCTTTATGGATATCAGAGATAAAGAAATTATACAATCACTACAACACCTTACACATATTATAGGTTGAAGTTGTTCTCCAGTTTTCCATTGACTTGGTTAGAACTGATGTACGACTATGCATTGCTCTTTTCTTGTGATGTCATAAGCAAGTTATGGGCATTCATTGCTAACATAATATGGGACCTATAGGGTCACACACATAGGAACTCATCTAGAATAGGAGCACAATCATGAATGATTATTGGATTGATTATTAAAGTGTTTAAGTATTCAATTCAAGAAACAAATCATCTAACGGGTATGTCAAGTGATCAATTCAAGTAGGCAGATGGTTGATTGGGGTTTCGGGTTGATTAAAAATTGAATTGGTTGAATTTTACATGAGTCGGGAAACCAAATGATCAGCTCACTGGGTGAACTGATCGGTTCAGGTTTGGTGAGACGGGTTCACCTAGTGAACCAATCGGCTTGGTCATGCCAAGTGAAGCTTCTGGTGATTTTCCTGATTCGTGAGAATAGTTGATTGTTTTACTTATTCAATTTGATTAGTATAAGGAATAAATGGTGGACATTAATTAGATACAAATTATCAATTCATATGAAATTGGGAAACATAACAAAACAATCGGTTCAAAGTGTGAGCCAATCATCTCGCATGTGAACTGACCGGTTTGGTTGCCAACCAAATGATTTGGCTCTTACAGGCTGTGAAATTCATGATTTTTCAGTTTCTTCTACTCTCACACAGACTGGGAACCCATACCCTAACCCCTCCTATAAATAGAGGATTATTAGGAGCTACCCAAAACATAACTTAATTGTATCTGACAATTGTTCTCCTCTCTAGTTGTGGTAATCAATAGAGAGATCGAGCAAGTCCTACCCACTAAAGGGAGGGATAGCAAGGGACAACTCCTTCCTATCTATTCTACTAGAACAATAGGAGTTCTAGTTGGTCCATGTGGACTTATCTAGATGTGAGGTGATATTTACCCATCACTAGGAGAGCAAACTCAGTCTGCAATCTGTGGTGAGACCAGATAAATTGCACAAACACCGTCCAAGAGCAAATATCATATAGTTGCATTGCAACAAATTGTAGTCATTGATCTTACTCCAGGACTAGGTATGAACTCGTTAAACTATACTTCTCATCACATATTAGTTGCGATCTTGTTGTTCTAAAAAATACAGATAGATAAAATTTTATTTCCGCTTCTTATTCTAATGCCCATATTTCCCAGCGAAAACAACACTTAAAGAAAGAAAAATTAAAGTGTGAGAATTAACTCTATACTAGAAAATAATCAACAAAAGACTTATAAAAAATGGCCTGAGAGATGTAAATGGAATGAATAAATATGCATTAATCAACACGATATACAAATGATTTACGAATACTTACGCTTTATGTTTTTACTACTTATGAATGTCGATATGATCGTCTCAAAAGATGCTTATAGATTTATTTCTACTACTTATCAAAAAATTCACACCTTCTCTAATATAGCTCATCTCTTAGCATCATCTTTAATGGCTTCAATGGGCAAATATGTATGTAACTTAATTATTTAGAGAATAGAGTGATCTTGTATGAAAAGAAAGGAGATGATGGGTCGTATCTCATTCAATGCTTGGTTGTGAAGTTGTAACTACAATTAGAAGTCGAGAATCCTGGTGTTATGAACACAAGAGAGGATGTTATATGGATCTAGAAGTTCATATGGATGAACTTGAAGATGTTCCAACCATTGATAACACAATAGAAATATTGTGACAAAAATGGAGCTACCAGTTTGGCAAGGAATATCATATACTATATTACGGGCCGTTCTGTGTCATACGAGAAATCATAAAACAAAGAGATGATAAACATGAAATATACTGACTATAGAAAAAGTTGGTAGCCTACTAGATTAGCACTTGGACAACAAAAATATGGTGGACATGTTTAGATCACTTGAATACGATTCATGGGTGATTGGCTCTCAGTGAAAGTGGGATTCTATTGGTATGGTATCCCCAAAGAGCCAATCCTATCATGTTTGACATGGCATATAACATAAAAGTTTTGATTAATAATATATATATAAAGGCAAGCTTCCAATTCATCCTATTTCAATCAACAATGAGATAATGAGGAAAATTAATGAATGTCTAAAGAATGACAATACTCAATGACGTATTTCTTCAAGTACGTGACTCGAACAATGGGATCGTACGAATGCTAAGAGTATGTACATTCTTGTGATGCCCATGCTTGGTTGTTATTATGCAAGACGGATAAACAGTGGTAATACATAAGACTGGAATGTATGTTGGTTGATGACAGATTCTCATTAGTCATGATATGGTATATCAAACAAAGTATAGATACTAGTTATGGAACAATCACTACAAAAAACAATGATTTAGCTATGATTGCTTCAGTTACAATTTATTTATATGTAGCGAGAACCATTTTTACTTATAAAATATTTTTGTATAACTAAAATGATTGTAGCCACCTTAGTAAATAAGGTGTAGCTACAATTTTTCACTCTATTTTAATTGTATGCAAAATAATTGTAAGGAGGAAAAACCCGCACTCTATCCCCCATTACGTAGCACAGCTGGCAGTTACCCCCACTCCCCCACCCCGAATCCCCTGACCCCGGCCTACAACGGTGCCCTTCACGCACGGACTCCACAACACCATCCATCGTCCATGCATCGTGCAGTGGTGGACTCTTGAAGCCCGACGCCTAAACCCTCCTTGCCTCCTCTGACTCCGAAGCCATCTGCCTGATCACTGCGCCCCCTGTCGTTTGATCGGTGATGTTTCCCCCCAGCAGTAGACCTTCTCCGACGGCGCACCTTCCGGTCTTCTCTCTAGAGGCATTCCTTTCTGGATTCTCTCTGATGGTGCTCCTGTTGATTTTCTCTCAAGCAGCGGTCCCATGCTTTGTGTGCTCTATGGTGGTGTCTCCGTCTGGTCTTCTCTCTGGTGGTGCTCCCTATGCTCTCTGGCATACAACGGTGCCTAACCTATGCTCTTCACTCTATATATATCATATATATTTTATATCCAGTTCTTGTTCTTCCTCTCTCTATCAATCCTACAACTGCAACAAGATGAATGTTTGATAATTCTGTCAGCCCCTTCCTCTATGAAATAGGAGAAAGACTATTGCTTGATGCTTGTTGTAGATACACAATACCTGTAAAAGTCGGCATTAGTAATACCATCAAATACTCATAGGTTTATCCCATATTAGAAGTTGCTCACAGACCTTAGGCTCCGTTGAATACCATCCATCTGGGCCCTCCATTTTTTCTTACACTTGTGAGAGCAGTTGTTCTCTTTATTCCCCTCTATATCATTCGTACATGTGCAACAAGTGGAATGTTTGACATTTCTGTCAGCACATTCTTCTATTAAATAGGAGAAAGATTTTTGCTTGATTATCGTAATGGATACACCATACCTCTTAAATAGGCATTGGGAAGAAGAACAATTGCCTAATTATACAATATATGACTAACATATATATTAAGTAATGATAATCATGTTACGCCTAATAGGCCCACTAATACTATGTAACCTCCTTTTAACTTTAAGGTTCCCCCTCATGCTGGATGATATACATTAATCATGATCGGCTTGTCCATGAATATGACTACTATTTACCTATTGGGATCAGACTGAAGACTAATATAGATAGTTTGCTTTGAGTCATATGGCTTGTTGAGGCTTGCATGAACTATTGTACATAGTTCTTTTGTGTGTTTATTTATAATATTTCTTTTCATGGATCAAGCCAATGCATTGTAAAAACTCACTTTTTGATATATGCAAAAAAAAGGAATAGGGGATAAAAAAAGGAGTGTACTCATTATGGAAGGGCACTCCATAAGAAAACTATGTTGTAAACTGCATGGTTCTCCTTCCACAACATACAAGCAACTCTCATTTTTTTAACATTGAGACTAAGTTATGGATTGTATTTTAATTATACTATATTCTCGCTACAATGATAAACAAGTGGGATATATTTGGAAAGTTAGTAGTTGATGCTTTCTTCATTGGTAGAGGCTGAACTGGCCTCCGTGCCACTGTCTCTCATAAGGCTTCAAAAAGTTCAATTTCTTATTGGTCTGGGCAAACTCTACCCAAGATCTGAGAAAGAGCTCTTAAATCTTATTGAAACTAACTTATGTAATGATTTTTAATACTTTGTATTCTTATCTTTTTTTTCTTAATTGTTATAGGTAGTCATGATAGATAAAAGTTGGATCCATGAGGAACATAGAACAAGAATGACATATTTACTTGGGGTGGTTAAATTTATAGAGCATGCATTTTTAAAATCCAGCAGAGATGGGACTATCTTATGTCCTTGTAAGCAGTGCTTAAATGTCCATAGGTAGAATCAGCAAGTCGCAACTGAACACTTGTTATACAATGGATTCTTGACCACCTACACAAATTGGATTTCTTATGGTGAGGGTTCATTTGATAGCTCTGAGGATTCACAAACACAAAATGACACGTTCAAAGATGATATGAGAGACATTTTGCATGATGTGTATGGAGTATCACAGGATGGAGAGAATATGGAAGACGACGACCATCGATTTGTATTTGTTGATGATGTAGAAGTTGAGACATTTTACAAACTGTTAGAGATTGTTGCACACGAATTGTACCCTGGAAGTAAGAAGTACTCTAAATTGTACACTGTTGTGAGGTTGTTTCACATAAAATGTGTCAATAATCGGAGTAATAAGTCATTTTCTGAGCTACTTGAGCTTTTGAAGGAATTTCTTCCAGAGGATGAGACGTTGCCCAGCTAATTATTATGAATTCAGAAAAATAATCAGGGACCTTGGACTTGACTATGATAAAATTGATGCTTGCAAAAATAACTACATTTTGTATCGAAAGGATTTTGCAGATAAAACTTCATGTCCGAAATGTGGTGCTTCTAGATATAAAGAAATTGAAATTGACAAAGCTGGTGTCGAAAACATTCATACAAACAAGAAAGGAGTTCCTTGTAAAGTCCTTCACTACTTTCTCTTGACTCCTAGGTTGAAGAGAATGTTCATGTCTTCGAAACTATCACCCCTAATGCGGTGGCACGATGAAAGTCATACCAAAGACAGGATTCTTTGACATCCAGCAGATTCTTCAACATGGAAGATGTTTGATAATATGCATGCTGAGTTTGCTTCTGATTCTCGCAATGTTCACCTTGGATTAACTTCCGATGGATTTAATCCCTTTGGCCTCATGAGTCTATCATATAGAATTTGGCCCATCATATTGATTTCGTACAACTTGCCACCATGGTTGTGCATGAAGTCTCCCAATTTTATCCCGTCGATGATTATTCCTGGTCCAACTCAAATAGGAATGGACATAGATGTCTACCTACAACCATTGATTGAGGAGCTAAAAGAACTGTGGGAAGTTGGTTCTGATACTTATGATGTTGATCGTAAAGAGGTATTCAAGTTGCATGCTTCCTTATTGTGGATGATAAGCGACTTTCCTGCATATGGTTATCTATCTGGTTGGAAAATTAGTGGGTATCTTGCATGTCCTTTCAGCAACAAAGATGCGTGCTCATGGAGACTACCATATAGTAAGAAAGCATGTTTCATGGGTCACAGGAGGTTCCTCCCAATGCATCATAAATTCATAAAGATGCTTCATCATTTGACGGAAAAGAAGAATTTAGAAGTTCTCCTAAGATGTTGTCTGGAAGTCGAGTTCTAGATCAAACTAGAGATGTAGATAATTTATCATACAACTGGAGAAAGGGAAGTATATTTTTTCAGCTGCCATACTAGAAGTATAACCTTATACGTCATAATCTTGATGTGATGCACATAGAAAAGAATTTATGTGAGAGTTTGATTTACACACTGCTAGGAATGGAGAAGTCAAATGACACTAAAAATTCTCGATATGACCTCGAAGAGATGGGCATAAGGCATAGACTTCACATTATCAAGGATGGAAATAAAAATATCATCTCGCCTTCATGTTTTACTTTGAAGAACGAGGAAAAAGAATTATTTTGTAAGCTGTTGAAGTCTGCTCGATTTCCTGATGGGTATTCTTCTAATATAGCTAGAAATGTGTGCGTCAAAGAAAGAAATTTGATGGCATTGAAGAGTCGTGATTATCATGTATTGATGCAACAATTTCTCCCATTAGCTTTACAAGTAGCATTGCCCAACAAAAATGTTAGATCTGTTGTAATTGAGTTGTCCAAGATTTTTAAAGACTTATGCTCTAAAGTCATAAATCCAAATACTTTTGAGAATATTTGAATTTGTAAGATGTGATAATCAATCTTATGCAACCTATATTCAGCGATGAAACCTAGGGGTTGTCGGGGGTCTGGCGGCGCGGGAGGCGACAGGGTGAATCCTGATCTCGAAGTGGATCACGGAGGAGGAATATCAAATTCGGGAGACGTTGATGTGATGCCTTGCGGAGAGGAAAACATGATGCAGGCTAACCAGACCCAGGGAAAGGCTCCGATGAGCGGTGTTGTGACATCAGAACTAGGCGGACGGCGTGGAGATGAAGTTGATAGGGTTTGCTTTGCATCAAAGGCAACCACAAAAACACGAAGAGCTACGTCCGAAGAAGGAGGCGTGGGGGAAGAGGTCACCGTCCCGGGACTAGTGAATGGATCCGGTGTTGCAAATCACAAGGAACAGATGCCAAAAACGTTTAGTGAGATGGTCAGTGGGGTCACACCCCAAGGTGGCAGCGACCAGTTCTTGGAAAAACTATTTGAGGAAGGGTTATCTGTAGGCGAGGTCACACTGGGGGAGGTGCACAATAGACATGCCATCTCGATTGTCCACGCAGCCGAAGAACGACTTGCAAAGCCATGGAAGTTTGATGTTGTGGTTAGGCTGTTAGGCGCTGACATAGGATATATGACTCTCAGAAACTGCCTAAAACTAATGTGGAAGATCACTGGTCATTTTAACATGTATGAGATGGAACTAGGCCACTTTGTGATTCAACTATCTTGTCGCAGGGATTTTGAAGAAGCTTTGATAGGTGGTCCCTAGAAAATTTTTGGCATGAACCTACTTGTGTGGGAATGTATCCTACGTTCAAACCTAAGCAGGAATATCCCGATTTAATCATCTCATGGGTGCGCATCCTAGACCTGCCCTTGCACTTATATGTTTCAACCATATTCGACTATATAGGCCTAGCGTTGGGGAGAATGATTAAAGTAGACATCCACACTATGAGAAGAATGAGGAGCAAATTTGCTCGGCTGGCTATTGAACTGGATACTAAGAAGGAACGCAACCCTTTCATCTTTATCAATGGAGTAGAGTATGCAATCGAATACGAAGGAATGCCCAGGAGGTGTGATATATGCAGACAAGATAGTCACATATCCAAGGACTATGATCTTCTACACCAACAGAGCACAGATGATAGTGCCTTTCAGGCGCATCATGAAGGTAGAGGGAACAGAAAGCAACAATCCAACCAACAAAATGAGTGGTAGGTACAAAAACGTAGGGGAAGTGGGAGGAAAAATTCACGGAAACAAAAACATCCAAACAAAGCGAGAGACCAGAACAGGTTTGAAATACTTGAAGACGGGATGGAAGAACAAACCGAAGAGAGACCAATAGCTGAGGAATCTGATGAACCTACTGCAGCCTACGATCAGCAGAGGAAGTCCACCAAAGTTTGGAGAAAGAAGAAGAACATTTCCAGCAACGAGGATAACAAGGAAGGAAACTGTGAAGTTTTGAAGAATATCATGAACATTGCGAAAATAGGAAACACAAAGAAGAACCAGTCCAAGACGGACCATATTGTTGCTACACCAGATATCGATGAGGTGATTGAAGTTATAGTTGTAGAAGATGGGGGAAAAGAGGAGGTGATGACTGAAGTTCAGAAGACGGTAGAGGAGGATTCTAACCGTAAAATGCCTACAACTATATAGGACATTAACGAAGCCCTATCTTGCATTCGTATGGGTAGCGGAGGAAGAAAATCTAAAGGAAGTGGGTCAAAAATGAAACGGAAATGTTTAGACTTGCACCTAATTCCGCAGGAGTCCGGAAGGCGCATGTCACATAGAAAAGATCTAGGAAGTTCAATTACTGTGCCTCCGGATAAAGAAGATAATAGAAACATCAGCCAAGAAAGCACTGACAGCTTGAATGAGGAGGTATGTCCCGAGAAGGACAAAGAGAATGTGGATCCAGAGGGTGATATTTTAAGCAAAGAACCCCCATCTTTTTCTTAATGATGATGGACATCCTATGTTGGAACATTCGGGGGGTAGGTAAAAAGAACACACAACTGAACCTCAAAGAGTTAATGTCTATTTATAAACCGAAGATTGTTACTTTGGTGGAACCATGGCTTAGTGGCATTAGAGCTACTAGCATTATTAAGAAGTTGGGATTTGATCATTCTTTCAGGGTGGAAGCTCAAGGATTCGCAGGTGGCATATGAGTTTGTTGGAGGGAACAAGAATGTACGGTGCAAATTCTCAACTTCCATAGACAGTTTGTTACCTGTTCTGTGAACAAATCTAAAATCATAACTTTTGTTTATGCGAATCCGCACATCAATATCAGAAAGCTGTTCTGGAAGCATATCATTAAGATGGGAGAGACTTATGATCGTCCGTGGTTAGTGTTGGGAGATTTCAACACTACATGCTATCCTCATGAGAAGATGGGAAGTAAAATTACAACCATTCTGAAGCGGCTTTGTTCCAAGAAAGCTTGATTGCTACTGGACTGAGCGACCTTGGTTTTTCCGGTCCTAAGTTCACGTTTAAACGGGGGATTCTCCAACAAAGATTGGATCGAGCTGTTGCTAACAAAGAATTGTTACAGAAGTATCACAACTATCATGTAGAACATTTTCCACGTCTCCAATCCGATCACAGCCCCTTGTTAGTGAGAAACAATGGTCTGTCTCAGGGACCTAGGCGGTTCATAGCCAAAGCCAGTTGGGCGCGAGATGAGAGGGTTTCAAGATGATGCTCGCAAAGAAGTGGAAAGATGACGAGGATTTCTATGAAGCCCTAGAGCTATCCAAGGATGATATGTCTAATTGGGATAGAACCCACGACAACACTAAAAGGAAGTTGAAGACTAAAATCTTGCGGAATATTGACAAACTTGAGAAGGATCTCGCTGAAAATTACAATCCTATAACGGATGGTATATGCACATACATGAAGGCCACTTTAGACATGATTTTAATCGAGGAAGAGGAGGAATGGAGACTCAAGATTCATATAGACTGGTTGCGGAATGGTGACTGTAATACAAAATTGTATAGTGCTTATGTAAAACAAAGACGTAGGTCCAATACTATTACCATGCTCAAGAACAACGATGGTTGTTGGGTCCATGAGGAAGCCGACATTGTTGAAATGGTGCGCAATCACTTCAAAAATTTGTTGTCCACTATAGGTAGAGCTGATGTTGGGGCGATGAGGCAAGTTCCAGCTGAGTTCAGGAAACTCTCACAGGCACAATCATATCTGGTTGCGAGAGAGCCAACTGAAGAGGAATGTCATAAGATCATGAAAGCTATGAATCCTTATAAAGCTAATGGTCCTGATGGGATCAATGGTTTGTTTTTTCTGAGTCATTGGGAAACTATTAAGAAGTCGGTTGTTTCCACTGCTAAGGGGGCCCTTGCAGGTGATCCTCTTAGTAACGAGATGTGCAGGTCCTCTATCGTGCTTATCCCTAAGGTCCCGAATCCTACCAGTTGTGACCAACTGAGGCCGATTTCTTTGAATAATTTCTGCCTTAAGCTGATATCCAAAGTGGTTGTCGAGAGGCTTAAGATACATTTACCTACTTGGGTTTCTGGCGCGCAAAGTGCTTTTGTACCCGGACGTTGCATTACTGATAACATTGCGGTTGCTCAGGAAGTCATCTATATGATGTGAAAGAAGACTGCAGCCAAAACTATGGCAATTAAAATAGACCTTGCTAAGGCATATGACAGATTATCTTGGGACATCATTGCGGATACTATCCAAAAGATTGGTTTACCGACGAGGATTATAGCCTACATCATGAATTCGATTCGTACCGGAGAGTGCTCTATTCTGTGGAACGGTAAAGCTATTGTGTCATTTAAGACTAGCTAAGGACTCTGGCAAGGTGATCCTTTGTCGCCTTACATTTTTGTTCTGTGTATAGAACGACTCAGCCAACTTATTCTGAGATATGTGGCAGAGGGAAGGTGGAAGCCTGTCAAACTAGGGCGTAAAGGAGGTAATATTTCCCATCTTTGTTTTGCAGATGATCTAATCCTGTTTGGTGAAGCAACGACGGACCAGATGAGGAATATCAAACATTGTTTCAGTCTGTTTGAGAAAGCTTCGGGACAGATGATATCCATTTCCAAAACTCAAGTTTTCTATGCAGCGAGTGTCCCTCAATCGACCAGGAGGAGAATAAATCGGATAGGAAAATTTAAAGAAACTGATGACCTTGGAAGGTATCTTGGTGTACCGATCATCCACAAGAGGGTTATAAAGGAAACTTATTCTGGCATTCTAAAGAGAATTGACTCTAGAATCAATGGTCGGGCTACTAAATGTTTATCCTTAGCTGGAAGAAGCTACCTTGCAAAGTCTGTGTTGGAAGTAATCCCTACTTATACTATGCAAACAGTGGCCTTGCCACTAGGTTTATGTGGTCGGGTTGATGGATGCATCTGGAGATTTTTGTGGGGAGGGGGACACAAAGATAATCCAATGTCGTTGGTTGCCTGGAACAAATTTACATGTCAAAAAGATAATGGAGGTCTAGGCCTCAAATCTATGAGAGACTGGAATATTGCCCTGCTGGCCAAGAATGTTTGGGATGTTGTGTCTAACAGAAAGTCTATCTGGAGAGACTTTGTGAGGGACAAATACAGAAGTTACAATGGAGGAAAGATCACAAACTCAACCAATCTTGCAGCTGCTACTTTGAAATGTAAGGAGCTGATCAACAAAAATTATGTTATGGTTATTTTGAATGGACAGAATACCCTTTTCTGGGAAGAGGATTGGGTGGAACCTAAGATGAAGCTGAGTGAACTGGCAAGGCGGGAAGTGCCAGCTGACTTAAAAGACATGGTAGTAGGAAGTGTAGTGCTAGATAATGGGAGGTGGGATATTGTGTTCCTCGAGCATTGGTTTCCCACGCCAGTGGTCAGGAAAATCCTAAAGATTGAGCCATCGGATACTTGCCTTGGACCAGATGTGAGAATCTAGACTGGTACACCACACGAAAAGTTTACCACCAAATCTTCCTACAATCTCGTAAAGAGGGGGAGAGAAATTCACGCTGAAGGAGAATGGGATCTGTTGTGGAAGACGAATCTTCCAACGAAGATCAGAAATTTTGGTTGGCTTCTTATGCATGGGGCTATTTTAACTAATAGCAGAAGGCATAGAAGGAAGATGTGCCCGACTGCAACTTGCAGTAGATGCCGAGGCCAAGATGAAACCATCTGTCATGCACTTAGAGACTGTGATCAAGCCAAAGCGATATGGGAATGCATTCTGAACAGAGGAGACTTAGTTGAGTTCTACCAGACGGAGGACAACTCATGGGTGTATAAGCATATGAAGAAAGCAGCTAATGTAAGGAAACACTTCTTGATAACCTGTTGGTTCATTTGGAAGGGGCGCAATCAACAAGTTTTTGAAGGAAAGATCATCCTGGTGGATAAGCTAGTACAGATGATAAGAAACGAAACGCATCTGATCGACACGGCATGGAGCACGAATGACATTGTCCAGACGCCGAAGAACCAAGAATGCTGGAAATGCCCCGTGCATGGATATATCAAGATTAATTCAGATGCATCCTGGAGACCCGACAAAGCAATTGTTGCCATCGTTGCCAGAGACAGTGAGGGTCGGTGGATTGATGGACATGTCAGGAGTATTTCTACAAGTTCTGCGCTTCAGGGAGAGGTCAAAGGCATAGATATTGCGGTGGCGTTAGCCTGTAGCAACAACATATCGGGACTTATCATTGAGACCGACTGTAAGGTGTTGGTGGAAATGCTCCAGTCAGATGAGGAGGAGTGTCCAAGATATTCTAGAAGCATTACTCGGATCAGGCAGACTCTAAGGGAGCACAGACAGTGGAGTATTCAGTTCAGTTCTAGAGACTGCAATCATATGGCTAATAGGTTGGCAAAATAGTTCCAAAAACAAAAGGAAGGGTGTTTTGATTTACCTAGACCACCTGATTGCATCAAAGATATTGTTATTAGTGAAATATGTAATGGAGGTAGTACCTCCAAATTTAATTTCCGAAATTGCTTAGAAGTTTGTAATATTTTTCCGTATTGGCTTGCAAGAGGAGGGAAAGATGAATAAAATAGCCTCCTGGCTTCCCAAAAAAAAATACTTTTGAGAAGTTGGAATCCAGAATAGCAGTGACTCTTTGTAACCTAGAGAAGATTCTCCCACCATCATTCTTTGATGTGATGGAGCATGTGGTCATTCATCTTCCATGAGAAGTGAAGATAGTTGGACCGATATTATATCGTTGGATGTACCCTGTGGAGAGGTAATCTTTCTAAAAATTAAATTTGTTCAGACTTTGCATCCGATCATATGTGATGTTCTTACAGAGTCTTTTCTTCTTATTAATGTAGACACTTACAAACTTTAAAGAGATATGTGCGAAATAAAGCTGCTGCAGAAGCTTCTACAGAAGAAGGTTACTTGGCAGATGAATGCTTAACATTCTATTCGAGATATCTCTTGGGAGTTGAGACAAGGTTCACTAAATTGTCTAGAAATGATGTGGAAGATGAAGATATGGATAATGATGAAGAGTGGTCTATATTCTTTCATAAAGGGCATCATCTAGGAAAGAAGACTCCTATTACGCTTGATAGCACAATGCTCAAAGCTACGCATCAATATATTTTGGGCAACTGTGATACAGTTGATACATACGTGAAGTAAGATCATTGTTTACTTTTCACTATGTAATTTCATATTTATGTCTAGGTGTGTCATATGTGTTTGTTAGCAAGGAGCACATCCGATACTTGAAGAAAATCAATCCACATGTACGACAATGGGAAATCAATAATCTTCATATGAACAGTTTCAATGAATGGTTTAAGAAACATGTAAGTTTAAATAAGTTATTTCCATTAGCATAATAAAAAATATATATAAATAATAAAATTCATAATATTTTTAGATTGAGGAGAAGGCAAAGTCGACAACTGTGTTACCAAACCTTATAGTGTTGGCTCGAGGATCGCAACAAAAGATGATGCAATATGTGGGATATGTAAGAAATGGTTATAGATTTCACACCAAGGATCGAGAATGTGGCAGAAAAACACAAAATAGTGGAATTATGGTGAATGCTCAGACCAAAAGTTTTGTCAGCCGCAAGGATAATAATCTTGTAATGGGTCAGGTTACGTATTATGGGGTGTTAAGGGATATTTTCGAGATCAGTTCTTACGAGCAACATAAAGTTGTATTGTTCAAATGTGACTGGGTCAATGAAAACAGAGGCATCAAAAAAATCTAAAAATGACTTCACAATGGTCAATTTAAAACGTATGGATGTAATTGATCATCCATTTGCATTGGCCTCCCAAGCACAACAAGTGTTTTATGTGAAAGACATAAGTCAAAAAAATTGGAGCTTTGTTGTTCACACTACACCTCGTGATACTTATGACATGGAGGAGAATCTTCATGATAATTTCATGGATGGAACCTTCTTATCAGAAGATAAATCTCCAAGTGATTTGGAAGATATCTTAAGTGACGTTTGTGATGACATTAATTTAGTCAGAGAAGACATGGAGGGTGTGACCTTTTATGAAGGGGGTCATGATCCCCATCATTGATCTTATGTAACTCTTTTTATTTTATTAGTTGGGTCAATTACTGGAAAAACTCATGTTATCCTTTTATTTCTAAAATGTTCATTTATTCTTTTACATAATTATACATTTGGGTTAATCTTCTTAATGAGTTTGCTTGTTGGATGTTGGCTTCATCAGCAAAATAAAAATATTATTAAAATTTTTAATTTTATTTGAGGAACACAATTAGAGAATGTATGCCATGATTTCAGTTTGTAATTGAATATTTTTGATATCAATTGCCTTTTTAGGAGAATGAAAAGATGCAGTCAGCTATTTTCTCCACTTACTGATGATGTCTGCAATGAAGGATTAACTCATGGGAGTATATTAGGTAAAATAAAAAATTACATCATTTAATATCTTTCTTAGAATAGCTCATATCATCATTTTCGTTGCAGGTATTTCCAAAAGACCAAAAGGAGGGTATCTTGGTTTGATAAATGCTGATTGGGGGTGTTCAAATGCAAAAAAAGGACTTAGAAATAGTAAAACCATGGCGGGATGAGCTACAAACAACAACAAAAGTTCTTCTTTGAACCTTGCAAAAGAAAAAAATCCCTCCGAGTCAAATGATGGAGTTGGTGCCATTGGTAAAAGTCATGTGGTGGCAAACTCAAATAATGCTAGAGAAGGAAGTCATTCTAAAAGACACTTAGAAAAAAAAGTCATCAAGGAGTGCTTGTAAAAGAAAGTATGCAACATTTGTTAAATGATGTCAGTAACAATCAAGAGGTTGAAATTGATAAATTAGATAATGATCAACATTTTGTTGTTGATTCTCCTACTGTTGATCCTAGGCAGAGTGAAGGTAAGAAAATTTAGATACAAAGATGCATTACATTTTTCACAAACTATTACTTAATTATATGTGTATAATATGTATATCCTTGTAAATGCTTGCATCATATTCATGATTTTGTAGGGGGGGCTACAAATAAAAAAATAAGGGGCTATTCTAAGTGTATCCAGTTATGGGGTAAGACAGGGGATAAAAAGTTGCCAATTACTTTGGATGATAATGGAGATCCAATAGGACCATATCAGAATGACCTGTCTTCCTTTTTGGGAACTGTTGCTAGAAATTATGATCTTGCACCATTAAACTATCTTGATTGGCGACAAGTACCTATGGAAAACAAAACCGCTATATGGAATTATGTGGAGGTAATTCTAGTCTTAGAGATATAATACAATGCTGTGAATTTTTTATTTAAAAATTATTCTTTTGTTACAGAGCAAGTTTGTTATCGACATAAAGGGGAAGAATTCAGTTTTGCGAACAATGAGGGATTGTTGGAGAAACTTCAAAGCAGATATTAAAAAAAACCACTACATGCGGCACAAAAAAAAATCTGACCGACTTAATGATTGCCCCTCCCATGTTGATCCTGATCAATGAAAATGTCTTGTGAATTTTTGGGATTCTGACGATGGAAAAGTAAAACAATTTATTCCTTAATTTTGTAGAATTTAATAGTGTATATTGTATATAATTATATCATAATGCATTGCATGTAGTTAAGGAGTGCTAAAAATGCTATGAGCAGAAAATTCGTAACGACAAGACATACATTGGGATCAATGTCGTATGCTTGTGTGAAGGCTAATGTGAGTTATCTTCTGGTTGAAATGTGCATAACATTTTCTTACTACTATGCCCATATATGCTTCTACTATTACAAATAGTTATAAGAAAAGAAAAATGGTGGCAATGTTAGAAGATTAGACTTGTTTAAGGCCACCCATTTGAAGAAGGATGGTATTGTTGTGGATGCAAAATCTATAGAATTGATTGTAAGAAATCATTTAACAAATTTATTTTTTATTGAATGAAAATATTCTCATTAATATTGTATGTAGGACAATATGAATTCGATACTTGCAAGTAATGATGAAAATCTCGATGAAGACGAGATATTTGATCATATTTAGGGCCCAAAGAAGATTCTTGTGAAACATGCAATTCATGTGTCTCATAATGTATATGAAAATAAAATCACAGACTTAGAAGTGGTTGTTGATGCTCATACCCAGATATATGACACTCAAAAAAAGGAGTTGTTAGAAATGAAGAAAAAAATTGAAAATCTTGAAGCTATGATGCTGAGAAATTCTAACCTGAGTGCTTTGTTTCAGCTGAACGAGGTAAATCTTCAAATTCTTATAATGTGATTACATAATAAAATTGATTTTCTTATAGTAAACTATTTATTTTTGGAATATCACAAGGACCACCAATGAAAGACTACCCATACCAAATCAATCGAGTAGTGAAACACCCATTACTGAAGGACAAGTTATTATATCCAAACATTTATTGATTAATTTTTTAATCTGATTTTTAGGTATAAATAATGTTTGACACAGTCTTTATAAAATTAAAGGTCGTTTCCTTGTTAAGTTTTGAGGATGGGAATTCAGTTGTAGCAAAAGGACACATTACTTCTAAAAGTCCAACTTATGTCGTAGGAGGAGCATTGTTGGGGTCCTCATTTGTTGTCGTGTCCATTATTGTACCAATCCAACCTCAAGAGCAGTTGATTAGGCCTTTTGGTCAACACCAAGTCATTGAGGATGTAATTGGGATAGTGATAGCTTGGCTAAAGAAATTACTCATTGTCAGGTAACATTTTATAAATTAATCTCAATACTAGAAGTGCACTTCTTAACTAGTTATGCATCATTGTAGGTGAACCATTTGGAGACGTGGAAACCAAGAGTAGCAGTCATTTGATCAATGTAGAGATTTACATATCATATGAATTCATAGATTTAGTAAAAACAGAAGTCAGGCATTCTTTATTATATTTAGTTGGTTTTCAATAAATGTGGATGTCACACATATTGTAGTACCATTAATTATTTCATTCTCTTGATTTTAAATTCAAAGGAAAAAATTCTTATAGATCTTCACTATCTATTTTCCATGCATCAAATGATTACCCAGTTATTATAGTTACTGAACAAGTGGCATGTATGGTTCTGGTTGAAGAATAATTTTTTGAGGCCAAATCGACAGTAAACTTGTTTATCTATTTGATGCCTATGATTTAGCAGTCCTACTGATCTCTTATTACATTTTTTCTTTCTGATGGCTTTGATGCTGCATTTGCAAAGGATTTCTGTCTGATATGTTTAAAGCACTGATGGGACTATACAGCTACGTTTGTTGGTTTCTCCCTTTTCTCGGTTTCCCAAGTGTCTAATATAACCAATCCTTTTGATATGTGATCTTCTGGAGATTTTCTTTGATGATTTGGAATCACCTACAAAGGGTTGCTGTCTATTGTTGGTTAAAGCCTTACCACTTTATGTTCTATGGACTAACTGAGTGATCTATTTATGATTTTAGACGTCATGGGTGATTTATCTTTGATCCATTCTTTTGAAGTCTTCTTGAAGACTGAGATGTTGGTTTTGTTGGTCCAGATGCTATAAATGTGTAACTTGTCTAATGCAGAGTCCCCATGGAGATAGATTCAATCTAGGATTCATTTTTCATGTGAAAAATGCCAACTGTACAATGCACATGGTTGATAGCTTCATGTTGAATAGTTCCATAGTACAAAATTGTTACCTTTGTGTGTTATCATTTTATCCCACTGAAGATCTCTACTACTTGTAAATATTTATGGATCATTTGAGTTTTTTTACAGGTGGTTAGTATGATCTGTTGAACTATTTTATTTATCAAGAGTGGTCTTATTTAATCATTTGGACTTTATGTGAGGTCTAACCACACTTGAGCTTCTTAATATATGGCTATTTTCACCGGTTAAAGCCCTAAGAGGCCTTTTTCGTACGTGGTTTTGGATGTTGGTGCTGCTACAAAATAAGTAGTCTAACGAACATGGATGAGTTAATCATGATCTTCTTTGCTTTCTCTATTTTTATGCACCTGATTTCTATGATATCTTTTTGTGGACGTCTATATGTTAATGATTGCTTGTTCTAATTGCCCCCTTTTCATGGCACATGATGTTGCTGATCTTCGTTGTGAGTTGAAAACTGGTAGTGGAGGTTCAAGTGATGTGATTCAACAAATTGTAGGTGATGGACTTGTAGGTGAGTTCTTGGTATGGTAGGTGTTTTATGCCTTCTATACCATGCATCTATCATAGAGTTTTTTTCTTCTAAAACGTATGTGGTTCAGAAATGATCGTTGCACCTCTTTTCACCTGTAATGAGGTTTGTTTGTGATTGAATTTGTCTCTTTTTACTTCTTTTGAGGTTTGTTTGGGAGGCTGTAAGTGGTGCTTTCTAGTTGGAATTAGGGCCTGATTATTACTAGCAACATTGGCAGAGAATGATCCAATAACACTTGCTCCAAAAGCTGCATGTGTTCCTTCATTTCTATGTGATGTTGAAGATCTATGCCGAGGTATGTGCTTTGGGGGTTTCACATGATCAGAGGTGCACATGTTTCATATTGTGCTGCATAGCATACTACTCTTTGTTAGATTGTTATTATATTTGGTTAGATCCATGGATTAGAGGTAATTAAACAATTGTTTCTAACTTATGCACATATCAACACATGATCTCTGTGTACTTGAAACCACAGAATGCTCGTCCTCCTCTTTCTGATTTTCTCTTATGCTTCTATTACTATTTTCTTCTAACATACAACACTTTTCTTGCTAAAATTCTAATCTCATTTAATGAGATTTAGATTTGCAGTAATCATTTGTCACATCCATGTGAAAACCTTGTAATAAATTATAACTTTATTCTAATCTCATTTTGCATTTTCTCTGAATTTATTGCTCTTAAGACTTCCATTCCTAATTCTAATTCGTGGCATGTATGGATAGCTTTCATGTCAATTTGGACATGCATATCACTTTTTACTGCTTGTTTTTGCAGGGTTTCTTCCATCAAGTTGATAAGCCTGGGATTGGACTAAAATTTCTCTTGACATTTCTTTCTTATCTTTGGTTTCAATTAAAATGAGTTACTTTGTTGGATTTATGTTTGCAGGAGAATCTTCCATCTTAGAGTTATGTTTGTGGGGGAATCTTCCATCTTAGAATCTTGCATTCATCTGAACAGCTACATAAATTGCATTAGAGATTTTGCATACTTTGCGGATCTATTCTAGCTCGTGAATGTTGGTAGGAAACTGAGACCATATGTGACTGATTTGAAGGTCTGAAAGCACTTTAAGAATGCCATCCTGAAGAATTCTAACATACATAGGTCCATCTTATAATGCAAAGACTCAGGTTCTATGTGTACTGCCAAGTTACCATCTTGCTAGTCTATTTTCTACTTGTCTGAGCAAGAACTTGTTTAGCATCTCATTCATAAATTTGTCTAGAACGATTAAAGATCCATCCTTTGATCACCCTGAAACTTATCAACATTTCTACTAAGTCTCCATGTACAGTAAGTGACATGAGAGTAAAGGACATACCGACTGGAATTTGGATGTTGGGGCCAATGATTGTCTGCAAGCTTTCCACATGGAGTGTGGGGATGACATATGCACAGTCAGATACAACATATATGCATGCATTATTTTTCATCCAATTCTTGCTTCTTTTTCTTGTATTTTGCGTGCCCTTTCTGTAGCCCAATCTCTGCTCATCCAATTAATGTTTCAGTTGTTGATACAAAATTAGTGAGAAAAAGCATCCATTGACTTGAGTCTGTTAGACCTGATATTATTGGTTAACTCATCATACTGAAGTAACAAAACAAAACCCAAACTCAATTCTCTTCGTGTCATATTATCTGGAAATTTAGACTATCAGGGTTAATTCCTTATAAAGTTATACTGAACATGTTTCCTTCATCCACTTGATAAGTTGTCAACATTTTTCTTATAAGTATTTTGTTTTTCCAATATTTAAAAAGCATTTGTATTGCCGATGCTCTGTCAAATGATTTTCTGTTCTACAAATGTTGCTTAATTTTCAACATTTGAGTTCCATGAATCTTAAATGATCTTAATATTTACTTCATCCATTGCTTGATTGTAATTCTGAGGTAGTATAAATATGGGCAGTCTAAAAATGAGTTATAGATTGGTTAGTCATTTCTATATTTCTTATTATACATATTGTTAGGAAAATTTACTTGTTACAGTCGTCATGGATACAACACTCATCCATAGAAAGTAGATTAGCTAATTGGTATTAAGTCGTATTTGACCATTGAAATACCACAATCCATGTTAGCCATCTAAATGATGTCAAATAAGTTCAATTAGAATCTTGCATTCATCTGAACAGTTATAGAAATTGCATCAGATACTGTGCATACTTTGCAGATCTACACTAGCTCATGAATGTTGGTAGGAAATTGAGACCATATGTGAGTGATTTGAAGGTCTGAAAGCACTTTAAGAATGCCATCCTCAAGAATTCTAACATACATAGATACCATCTTAGAATGAAAAGACTCAGGTTCTATGTGTACTGCCAAGTTACCATATTTAAAAAGCATTTGTATTGCTGATGCTCTGTCAAATGATTTTCTATTCTACAAATGCTGCTTAATTTTCAACATTTGAGTTCTGTGGTTCTTAAATGAGCTTAATATTTACTTCATCCATTGCTTGATTGTAATTTCGAGGTGGTATAAATATGGGTGGTCTAAAAATGAGTTATAGATGGGATAGTCATTTCTAAATTTATTATTATATGTATTGTTAGGAAAACTTACACTATATGTTTGTGTATGTCTTTATATAGATATACACGTACATATATATACATACATACACATACATTGAAAACTAACTACTTGTTTTTATAAAATTAGATGTTAAGATTGTGGGAGTACAGATGGCATTCCTAACAATATCCATAATATCCCATGACCGATTAGAAGGTCTGAAAGCACTTTAAGAATGCCATCCTCAAGAATTCTAACATACATAGGTACCATCTTAGAACTACATAAATTCATTATGTATATCTTCATTTTAGGTAAAAAAAACCTAATGGGAACACTTACTTGGGTGGAAAAGATTTTGGTGATTCTCTACTTGAGTTTCTAGTCCATGGAGAATGTGGCATGGGGTATGTCCAAGAACGACTTCGTGATTCTCAATCCATGGAGAACGTGGTATGGAAGATGGTACATTATTGTTATCATTCTAAATGGGATGAACAATACTACAAGAAAATGAGGCAGAATATCTATAGGTGCCTCCCCCTATTCAGTTGGTGGTTTGTAGAGAGCTCAATCAATAGTTAATACATCTAATAGGCATGCACTCGTTCCATCTTTATCTATAAAAATATTCTTATAAATGTTGAATTACATTATATATTTTGGAATCAATTTTTGTATTCTGGTAAAGAATGGAGGAGGAATGGAGAAAGATGAAGAATGTGCTTTTAGATTTAGCTAAAGCTTTTGGTGCCCACACTGTAAGCCATTGATTTTTTTTCCTTCTCCTTAGTTAGATTCAGTTGTTTCTTCTTTTTCCTTGTCATTTCATGTCAACCGGATTGGTGGCACAAAGCTTCTTTGATTAGTTGTCTTGTATACTGGACATGTAGCATGTATGATTTTGGTTGAAGAATGATCAATGTCAAAATAAATTAGAGACAACACTAGATGTTTACCATATAACACATACCAAATACGAAATCCATAGTAATGTTTTACTTCTCATCTATAAAGGAATCATTCTTATAGATCATTCACTGTCCATTTCCCATGCATCAAATGATAATCTGATCTCTATAATGTTTGTTCCTAACTTTGTTTATGAGTTTAACGATAATAATCATTCCAGTTGTCAACTATTTTGTTTCACCCATGTGTAAACTCTACCAAAATAGGAGGTTTAGTGAACAAGTCAAAAATCAACCATCATACATAGTTTTTTAAAATAGTTACCAAGGTTCCTTGGTTTGGGACTGTTAAGATAGAATAGCATAAAGATAGAATAGCGTTGGGTACTTGTCATGAAGCTACAATCACTAATGTCTGATATGCTTGAGAACATTATTAGAGTGATAAATTGTTTCTTATGAAAGGTTTTCTTTAGATTTCTATATTTTTTCATGCTTACACATCATACATAATATGATACACCGTTTATCAACTTAATGCATTATCATTCTTCAATATTGAACTTCAAAAAGTTTCAATAAGCATTTGATCTCTAATACTTATGGATGTTACTTCCAACAATAACAACAGCAAGGAATGTCCACGACACATTCATGGTGTGGTAGCTTCACTCTTAGTCTAGGGATCCATATATATTCATAAATATTGAAGGGTATCCTTTTCAATATCATTTCATTGCCATCTTGCACTGACATGCCAATTGTTGTTAAACCTAAATTCTATGTAATTGTAATTTCAAAACGGACTGATCATTCTTTCTCTTTTATTGCATTTGTATCTCCACATGCATACTCTGTCCAAGATATATTATTATAACATAAGATTTATCCCAATTTTCAACGATATGTCACCATATGTTTTGAATCTTCATGTAAGTCTTTCTTCTACTGATCATGATGGCATCTAGAACTAGTTGTATTAAAGTGGAGTGACTAAAAGGTTTCATGTTGTGTCTTTTGTCCTTGGTTCATCTTTATATAGGTATAAATTTCCTAATGAGATTCATTAGAAAATCTATAGCCACATAGAAACATAATTCTGAGTTTGAATCCCTTCAAAGTTATGTCCTTGAGCTTCTTCGTGGACATGCCGATATGTTGCATCAATATTTACTATTAGCACCAGTCGTTTATCACTTTGAGGTTGTACCCATAGAGATAAAATTCCTAAGGTTATTCTTTAGAAAATAAGTCCTCTTAGTTAGTTGGTTTGTAGGAGTGTAATCAGTATAGTTGTTAAATTATGTTCTAAAGTAGTTACTTAACAGCTCCCACAATGATAATTATAAATCTCTACTTAAGCTAAAACTTAAAAGTAGAGCCAACAAGATCAAATTCGTATATGTGGCTAATGTTGTTATTCTCTTATAGTTTTTAATACTTTGTAGTGGGTAGAATTCATGTACGAGCCTCACTCAATTAATTGTTTCGTTATGTTGTTATATTCATGTAGGAGGAAGCAAGCGCTTGCATGGGACCAGGCGACTTTTCTATATAATTATATTTTTCTCATTATGTGCGAGATAAAGTATTACTTTTTTAAGTTAAAGAGCAAATTCATTTTTTTATCCTGCTCTTCCTCTGAGATCCGACCAATCCTACAGATGCTATTTCATTTGGATTTATCAGAGTCACATATTATTTAGATGGCGCATGAACATTCAGGGATCTCAATATCATTGTGCTATTCCTTAGTTGACATTTTGCAAATGCATTTCCGAAATAGTTGATTTCTCTACTCACATGTATTGCATGGACATCCTTGAATTGGGAACTCAGTTTCTTATAATATGTAATGATGCTTATGTATTTTACTAGAAACTATTTTCCATTCTCTTATCATATCTATCACATTGGACGATTCCAATCTAATGATTACATTTAGATATCCATCCCGCACTGTAGAAAGTGATGTGAAATGAGTTACTAGGAAGTCTGAATACTAGTGCTGATTGGTCAGTCTAGAAAAAAAACCAAAATGATGTGTTCGATCAGTAGAAAAAAATACTAGATCTACTTTTCTGAATGTCCAGGTACGTACAGGGAAATAGTTTAAATATTATCCACAAGCTCTTCCAAGAAAAAGAAACTTGACTGGGATTCTCATTTGAGGATTGGTGTGCAAGGGCTTGCCTATTTGCTTCATAAGTGCATTCCATGCATAATCTACAAGAATGTGAAGTCATCAAATATACTCTTGATAATGACTTTGAATCCCATCTTACCAAGTTTGGGATTGCTAAGAGCTTGTGTATCTCCAAGAGCCATATATCTAGGTATGTTGTGGGCACCATTGGTTACGTAGATCCTGTGTATGCAATGACATCCCGTCTCAATTAGAAATCAGATGTGTGCAGCTTTGGCATTGTGCTGCTTGAGCTCCTAACTAGTCGAAAGGTTGTGGACAACCTCCATCAGCTGGTATGTAGATATGTTCTTTTCTTGGAATTTCAATCAATGTAGTAGCAGATTCAGCTTTATGGGATCTAATTCATGACCCGCATCTTGTCTTACTGTCGAGTTCACTTTTAAGTTCATGATTCAATATGCTATCATTTACAACAGCTGGCATAACCACCGTCATCAACATCCCAATATGCCTGGAGGGTCATGATGAGTTGTGTTGGTTCCCAACTTCTGGAGACTGACACAACTCATATCAGTAATCCCTTAATCTAGTTGTCTTGGTTCCCAAGTTTTGATAGTTTCTGACAATCAGATTCTTTCAGTACTCAAGCAGGCGGCCTTGCAAGGCTTGACTCCATTAGAATCTCTACTGACTTCGATCATAGTGGGCTTTCTAACCAATCATAAGCTCTTGCAAAATTTAATTCTATTCACAGTACTGAATACTCAGAATATTAGAGTTTCCAATACTTTGTTGCTAACTTTATTCAGGTGCACATTTTCAGTAGAAAAAAGTGATGACCGTGAGGAGCTACTGGCTACTACAAAATTGGCATTGGCTACACGTATGTACTTCTTAGGAAAAAAATGTTGGTAAAGATCATCTCATCAACAGTGTAACTTATTGTTGTATTCAGGATAAATTGGCCCCAACATTTTTTGGAAGCAATTGGACCCCACATTCCGTTTAGTATCTTCAGAGGGGGCAAATTTTTTGACACAACATGTATAATTTGGGATAATTTGGATCTCTCAAATTCTCATCGAGATATTTTGAATCCTCTTAATGCTTCTGTCACTTGTTTTCCAACAATGTTAATCCTTAACTACATTTTTATGTGCTATAGAGGTCATAATGTATAGGCAGGAGCTTTTCTTAAATGCACTGGGATAGGAAAGCTTATGGAATAGGTAAGTTATGAGTAGGAGAAACTATGTTTGCTTGTTTCTTTCGTGAGCTATTGTTTCTTTGTAGGTATCCATGGTGGTTCGCACAAAGTGGATGCTACCATCAACTTGATGGTGCTTGAGATCCACAACATACAAAAGTACAGAACGTATCGATTATGAGAAGAAATGCCAATATGTTTTGATCCAGGGGATTTGCCAACCAAAACTAACCATACATGAACCTCTACATGAGTTGCCAACAGGATAGGCTACAACTCTTGTACTCACTCCTATGTGTTGAGAGCTCTGGGAGTTGATGAGGACATGGCACATACCTCTATCATGTTTGGGATTGGAAGATTCGCCGCTAAAGATGATATTCATAGGGTTATTGAACTCACTGTGAATTAGGTGGAGGAACTATGGGAGATGAGCCCTCTTTATATTGTGCTTTATAGTCTGTAGTGGATAGATGTAGTCAGAAGAAGATATTGTATAGATGTGTCTTTTTCCATGCACATTGTAAAACATGGGCCAGGTTAATGTCCTCCCCATGTGTACTCACTGTTCAAATATAAATAAAAGTATCATTGTTGACATTGTAAGCACAACTCGATCTTGATTAACATTCACCTATTTTCTTATTGAAAACCCCTCTATATTGGCAAGCGACTGACTGGATACATAATGTATCTCACTACATATGTATCTATAGTACATGGTGTCTTTCACTACACACTAGCTATAATTACATGTGTAGCAAGTGCTAATTTTGCTATAGATGAACTACAAATATAAATTGTAACCAATGTCATCTCTCCCTACATATCATATGTACAAATTGAATTATAGTCATACATTTAGCTACAATGGAAACTACATGTTTATGTATAAGGACATTTTTTACCTACAATTACGGTTACATATGAATTTGTAGCCATAGGCATATCTAACTAAAAGTTTGAAAATTTTAGCCTAAACAATTAGCTACACGAGTATTAGCTATATATTATAAGTGTAAGGATAATTGTAGCCAAAGCTTTTGGCTACAAATTTTGGGGTTTTTGCTAAAAAAATTATAGTTAAAGACCATATTTTTTGTAGTGAATATATTAGAAAGACCCACTTTGAGAATGACACATGGAAAATATATTTGGTAGTCATAATCATCTCTCATAGTGAAGGTGGTGATTGTGGCTCTTAGACCTAAAGTCACTACACTGATCACATGTCGTTTGGTATACTTTTACATTATCAAGTATAACCCTGAATAAGGATTACCAAAAAGGTGATGATTGGATAGTTGTGGCACATGGGGACTGATTATAAGTGATGTAGATGGAATTTGTCCCTCCTGCTGGAGTTTTATATCCTAGCTACTTGATAAGCGAGACTAAGGAATGCATGCGCATGCACATGTGGATCAATATATGATATTGAGGTCACATATATCTCAAATAGTGTGCTCTAGGTTCATAGAACATGGACTGAGCACTGGAAGGATGATGTTTCCATGCCTCGAGTTCATTACGGATATCAGAGACAAAGAAATTATACAATCACTGCAACACCTTACATAGATTATAGGTTGAAGTTGTTCTCCAACTTTCCATTGACTTGGATAGCAATGATGTACGAATAGGCACTGATCTTTGCTTGTGATGTCATAAGCTAGTTATGGACATTCACTGCCAACATAATATGGGACCTATAGGGTCACACACATAGGAACTCGTCTAGAATAGGAGCACAATCATGAATGATTATTGGATTGATTATTAAAGTATTTAAGTATTGAATTCAAGAAACAAATCATCTAACTGGACTGTCAATTGATCGATTCAAGTGTTCAGATGGTTGTTCGGGATCTCAGGTTGATTAAAAATTAAATTGGTTGAATTTTACACGAGTCAAGAAACCAACTGATCGGCTAATTGGGTGAAACAATCGGTTCAGGTTTGGTGAGACGATTGGTTCACCTAGTGAACCGATCGGCTCGGTCATGCCAAGTGAAGCTTCTGGTGATTTTTCGGATTCTTGAGAATAGTTGATTGTTTTACTTGTTCAATTTATTGGTATAAGGAATAAATGTTGGACATTAATTGGATTCAAATTATCAATTCATATGAAATTGGGAAACATAACAAAATAGTCAGTTCAGAGTGTGAACCGATCAACTCGCATGTGAACTGACCAGTATGGTTGCCAACCGATGGATTTCTCTCTTACAGGTTGTGAAAATTCATGATTTTTTGGTCCCTTCTACTCTGGCATAGACTGGGAACCCAGACTCTAACCCCTCCTATATATAGAGGAGTATTGGGGGCTTTCTAGAACACAACTCAATTTCGTATGGCAATTGTTTTCCTCTCTGATTGTGGTAATCAATAGAGAGCTCGAGCAAGTCTTACCCACTAAAGGGAGGGATAGCAAGGGACAACTCCTTCCTGTCTGTTCTACTAAAACAACATGAGTTCTAGTTGATCCATGTGGACTTCTCTAGAGGCGAGATGGCCTTTACATGTCTCTAGGAGAGAAATCTCAGCCTGTAATCTGTGGTGAGACCGGATAAACTTTACAAACATCGTCTAAGATCAAATATAAGATAGTTGCATTGCAACGAATTGCAATCACTGATCTTACTCCAGGCCAGCCTGGTCAAAGAAGACGGCAACTGGGACGCTGATTTCATCCGTTTCTGGTTTATTGAAACAACTCTTGTTATTTTGAATATGCCTACTCCCAGCGGGTTATATGGTGAGGACGCCCGCATCTGGAAGTTGACACCACACGGCTCCTTCTCAGCCACTTCAACCTATACCACCTTAACACAGGAAGATGATGAAGACCAGCCATTATTCAAGGGCATCTGGGCTACCCGTGCTCCACACCGTCTTAAAACACACCTTTGGCTTCTGCTCCATAACAGGCTTCTCACGAACACCCTGAGAACCCATAAGAAGATGATTGAAGATCCCAAATGCTCCTTGTGCAACAACGCGGACGAAGATTGCCTTGATGCCATAAGAGATTACAATGTCGCCACTCTGGTCTGGACCAAGCTGTAACCACCGGTAGCATCCAGCTTCTTTACTTTCACTGATATTCAATCATGGTTCGAGTATAATCTCGAGGGCCTTCATCATATCCCCGATTGGGACACGACTTTTGTTGTGACCTGCTAGAAAATCTAGAAGAATCGTAACTCCCATATTTTTGAACAAAGGATTATTCCCCCCTCGATCCTCACTGTACAATGCTTGGCTGAGAAAGCCTCAATCTCCAAAGCTCTATCACCCTCCTCTATCTGCACTCCTGAAGATACCAGACCTGACCCTCCGTTAACGATCAAATCGAACGCAATTATCATCCATGTCGATGTTGCCCTTTCTAGCAACACACTGGCGACTTGTGCATGCGCAATAGCCAGATCTCATTCAGGTGCATGGATCAAGGGGTCAACCAGCGTCACCCCAGGCTCCGACGTCATGGAAGGAGAGTTGAAGGCCATCTTGCAGGGATTGCAACTCGCCTTTCTCAACAACCTTTCTGATGGGATTATTATCTCAGACTCCTGGATGTGGTGCAATGGGTTACCCAACGGATAAGACCCCCAGACAAATATTTCCTTCTCACTCGCAAAATCATCGAATCTTTAGGACGAGCTGGCATCACGAGAGTGGCACACCAGAAAAGGAACCAAAACAAACTTTCTGATGCACTGGCAAAGTCCTGCTTAAAGCAATCTTCTTCACCCCAGATATAGAATTACTACCCCCTCATACTCTCCACACTTATCTTTCTGACCTACAAACCTTTCCCACTATTTTCAGTGTAACTCCTTGATGTAACTATTCCAGTACTGCAAAAAAAAGGGCAAATATGTGAAAAACACTAGAGGGGGGGTGAATCGAGTTTTTAAAATAATTTTAACAATTTGTTGAACTCAAACAACCACAATTAAAATTGGAAGAAGGAGACAGGTGTTTAGAGTAGTTCCAACTTTAGCAAATACTAAAGCTGTCAGTCCACTACCCGGTTGCTTACCCAACCAGGATTTTGAAAGTATTTATTTTATTACCTTCTCAAGGATTTATACAAAATACAATACTTTCCTTTACACCCTTTGAACAGCCTTCACTTGAAGTAGGTGCACCAACTTTGAGGTAGCCTTCTTGAAGTAACTCCAAGCTCCCCCTTGAAGTAGCCTTCCTCTCTAGAAGTAACCTCCCGTTGCACCAGCCTTCTGAAGTAGCTCAACGTCACCTTCTTCACCAAGAAGATCTCCACCCTCTCCAATCAGCAGCCTCCAACCTAGGAGTAGCAAGGAGAGTACAAACGGTAATAGAGAACAAGAAAGGAAAAAGGAAATTACAACTTATCCTTTGTAGCCCAAGGCTTGATTTGCCTAGATCAAGCGTATAGATCTCCTAACCAAGTGTATGGACTTGTGATAGCAGTGGGTAGGAGATACTAGCCTATAGGACACGAATTTTGAGCTAAGGAAGGAAGTAGCCTATTTTCACAATGCTCAAATTGCTCACAAACAGATTGCTCAAAGTATGCTCAAGGATTTCTCAAGTGTAGCAAGTGTAGGTGTTGTGGAAAGGAGATGCTAGCCTATAGGACACGAAATTAGAGAAATGGGAATGAATAGCCAATGTGGGAAATACTCTATTGCTCAAAACAGATTGCCAATGAGTATTCAAGCTCAAGTGTAGTACAAGTGTAGCTTAGGTATGTTTTGGTGTCCTATGGCTTGTCCTATTTATAGGAATGGCCTATGAATGCTTAAGGACATTCTAGACACTTTCTAGGGGGTTCTAAGTGCTTAACTGGCCGTTATTTGTCCACTAATTGCATTTGCAACGGCTAGTTAATTGACCCTGAAAAGTGCAGACAGAACTTTTCTCGGTCAAAGATTTGTCGACCGAGAGTCCTTCTCGGTCGAAGATTTGTCGACCGAGGGACCTCCTGGAGCAAGTGTTTTCAACATTCATTTCCAACTCCCAACCACTTTGTCTTCTGGGTCTAACGGCTAGTAGGGTCTATTCTCGATCGAAGATTTTGTCGACCGAGAGTTTCTCGGTCGAAGTTTTTGTCGACCGATATTTTCTCGATCGACGATTTGTCGACCAAGAATATTACTGACTCAATGTATTCATTTACTAAGTGTGTGTATCAATGTGCAATTGTGATACTATCTTGGGGAATGGCCTATCTAAGTGTTGTGAGTGGATAGGGAAGATCTAAACGCTTGATTTACATGATATCTAATTACTTGTACATTATATACTTGTACAAGCTTTTACATTTGATTACAATCATGAAAATAAAGCGATTTTATCAAATTATTCTTCCAAGTCTTTGTTATAACTCTTCTTGTGTAGATCATTTCTTGCTTGATCTAAATCAGATAACAATGAATCTCTTTCTTTTACAACATTATCATAGTCTAGATGGTTACACAACCTTAATCTTGGACCGAGGGACCTCCTGGAGCAAGTGTTTTCAACATTCATTTCCAACTCCCAACCACTTTGTCTGTTGGGTCTAACGGCTAGTAGGGTCTATTCTCGATCGAAGATTTTGTCGACCGAGAGTTTCTCGGTCGAAGTTTTTGTCGACCGATATTTTCTCGATCGACGATTTGTCGACCGAGAATATTACTGACTCAATGTATTCATTTACTAAGTGTGTGTATCAATGTGCAATTGTGATACTGTCTTGGGGAATGGCCTATCTAAGTGTTGTGAGTGGATGGGGAAGATCTAAACGCTTGATTTACATGATATCTAATTACTTGTACATTATATACTTGTACAAGCTTTTACATTTGATTACAATCATGAAAATAAAGCGATTTTATCAAATTGTTCTTCCAAGTCTTTGTTATCCACCACCTGAAATACTCAAATAGCACGTTAAAACCACAAGAATGAAATGTTTGTCATTATCAAAACAAAGGGATTAACATAATGTCCAATTTAACCAACAATATGTACGTAACTTGATTATTTAGATAATAGAGTGATCTTGTATGAAAAGAAAGGAGATGATGAGTCGTATCTCATTCAGTGCTCGGTTGTGAAGTTGTAACTACGATTTGAAAATCTTGGTTCATATTGTTCAGCCAAGTTGTCATGTATTGCTATAAAAGATTGTATTGCGAATTAACTTATTATTCATTTTTTTTAGGCAAATACGATTGCTATTAAGTAAATGATGGTTCAAAGGGAACTACATTAACAGAAGGAAGAGAACCGGAAAAGGAAAAGAAACTACTACTACTTGAGACAGCCTTGCGTGCAAGCTGATGTGCAAGCTCGTTTGCATGTCTCCTACAAAAACTAAAGGAAACTTCGGAAAAAGAAGACTTGAAATGGTGGATGTTGTTGAGCAAAGTTCCCAGCAGGTCGGCTCTCCTGGTTCCCATCGCAATGTGATTGATCACCGTCTCCGAGTCGGACTCAACTACCAGCCGCTGCAGTCCCAGCTCCCTTGATAGCTTGATACCTTCCAAGATGGACCAAGCTTCGGCGCACAGGACGTTATGGAGTGACGGCTTCCTGCAGCCAGCCGTTTTGAGCACCTCGCCGTTGCTGTTCCTCCACACGATCTCGGCTCCATCATGTCCTTGGCACTCGACCGCTGCATCGCAGTTCATCTTCACCGTGCCCGGTTCCGGTGGTGACCACGGCTGCGCCACCTTCGCATGCGCCTGCTGGCTGCTGCTGCTGGTTGCTGTCCGGTGACCTTTCAGTAGCTCTAGCAGGGATCGATGAACAATAGCAGGTGGTCTCATCTTGTTCCCGAAGACCCGGTCATTCCTACGCATCCAGTTCGTCTAGAGGGCAGCTATCATGACCTCGTCCTCTTCAATCGAGCTCGACCATGTGATGCCGGCAATAGCCTCATCCGTCCTCTTGGATTCTGCTGCTCTCACCTTGCTTTGTATCTCCGGTGAGCAGTCCTTCCATAGCTCCCAGGCCTGCGGACACCGATATAGCATGTGATTGATGTCCTCCTTCTCCCGTCTACATATGCCGCAAATCCCATCTCTGTGGCAGTGTCTGTCAAACAATCGCCCCAAGGTGGCCAAGGCACCCGAGGAGCACCGCCATAAGAAATGCGCCGCCTTGGGTAGGATGTCCCTCTTCCAGATGGCTTTCCATCTACGATCACCATCCGTGCGAATTTGTCTAACTGTGTTGGACGACGACTGGGACGCCATCCAATATGCCGATTTGACCGAGTATTCACCCGACCGCCTGTGCTTTCTTTTTCGTTAACATGGTTATAGAATATAAGGCACATCGCGATCATTTATTAGTAAGAAAATAAGAAAAAAGATGTTGACCACATTTAGTTAATGAAAATATTCGGCTACGTGATGATCATGTTATCAATCAAGCAACGAGATCCACAAACAAGTGAGAAATAAAGATCAGAGTATGTAGGTCATAGAGATAAGAATTGCACATATTGTCTTTATATCTATGTACCCGGTATTCACACCGTATACATTGTGGATACATCGGTACAGGTACAGAGCGGGTATGCTTATTGGAAATTTTGATATATGTATAATTACATGAGAAAAACTAGACTATATACCTGCAGCAAACTCTACCAGTTTACACGCCTACTCATTGCGCAACTGAATCACATACCTTGAACATGTTAGATCCGCCAGCGATTGACAATCTTATTAGAATAAGCATGGCAACTAGTGTTGTTGATGCAGTGGAATGTTGGTAAAATAATTACCGATGCTACTTTATAATATATTAAGTCTAGTGGATTTCAAATTGCATTCTCAGTTCTCAATTAGCATCAAAACTAAAAACTCCGAAAACTCAAACTTGATGCTAACAAGTAAGTAGTAACACCTGTTGACAACGGGAAAGAAAAAGGCACGCAACTAGGCCCAAGGAAATTACACCGGCCCAGTACATAACCTAGCAATACTCAAGCGTCGGACGGGGCTGATGGATCCGTGGCCAGGGGGATTTCGTGGCCCACGGCGTGGAATAGGCCCCAGGATCCCAGAGCCGCCTTCAACTTGGCAGCCTCCTTCGTATCCGTCGCCACCCGGCTCAGGTCAACCACTGGGATGTCCCCTGCGGGGAGGTCCTCCGACACCGACGGCAAGGGCTCCGGCAGGATGTATCGTGGTGGAGGTTTCCCGTCTTGCAGGCTCTCCGCTAAGTCCTGAACTCGCGCCATCGCGGCGGTGGCAGGGACAGCTTCGAGCTGGGCCATTGCTTCGAGTTTGGAAGAGACGAAGGCGTTGCCTCGAAATCGCGTGATAAGTTCGGGGTGTCTTACTGTTTGGTATGACCCTCGTCGACTAGCGAGGAATTGAGGATCGCGAATTCGCGATCGCTACCACCTGTGTAGTCCGTTTGTCTTCTTGTTGACAAACTGTCAGAATTATATAACATAATGAACCGTAATTCTGGAAAAAGAATTATATAACATAATGAACCAAGGCCCAAGGGGAGAAAATCAGAAATACAGCACTAACAGTTTTCTTGTGCGGAAGATTCTTCTTTTGTTGTTCCAAAAAGCATTGTGTATTTCTTTTGATTGATTTTTCAAGATTGATGTATAAAGTGTAAGGCAAAAGATAGTGCAAAATGGGGAACGATCTTCTATATATCTATACAATTAACTCGATGTCCATATATGTCATCTTCTATGCGAGGACCATCTTGTAGAAGGCATCTTCAAAAATCCTCCTACTAAGTATCATCCAAATACAGTATAACTGAAAAGAGCAAAGAATTTTGCTTTCCTCCAATTGCATTAAGACCAGTTGACTAATCAAAATGATGTTGCTAACTAAGTGTTTGTATCTTCTCTTCCTTATTTTAGTAGCACATATGTTGTTAAACCGCTCAACATCATATGAGATCAACACTATTGTTTTAAAGATCATCATGTGCTTGGGTGGAGCATTACACTCATGGCATTCAATTGTAACATTTTGAATATTATATTTATGTAAGATGTATCAAGTTTATGGGGTAGCTGGTAGATTCAACGTGTCACATCAATACATGGTCCACAAAAAATTCCTAGAAATCGAACTACGAGGGTTGTTGAATGATGAATTGCATATTGATCGTAGCTTAATACATTAAGACTTATGCTTGATCGTTGGCTACCCATGCTTCTCACCAAAATTTCATGTATCGGTTGTCTAAAAATTGGTTTTCTTAAACCGTTTATAAATAGTACACACTTGGGCCTCGCTCTTTCCTTGGACAATTCAGGATCTAAAACAATCTTGATAGCATGGTACTCATAATAATATCAAGTGAGGTCAAATTTTTTGTTGCTAAATGTATATTATTATTTATATGATTCCAATGAATACTATATATATCTGGCCACTATAGAATACTATGTGGAGAAGGTTCACCCATTAAACAAGAATCCACCTAAATTTTTGTATTTCTTAGATTTTACATAATTCATGTGACATAAAATATGAAAAAACTAAATAATTATATATGTGAATATAAATAAAGGTATATATGTTTAAAACCTACTCTATCCTATGGAACAGTGGTGTGAGTTGAGATTTTAGATCCTCTCACACTCACAAAATAGATCGTACATTTCATGCATGCACTCTCTATGTCTTTCGTCTTCGCGCCGTACTCGCTCAGGACATCACTGAACAATGGACAGAGTACACGAGCTGAGAAGATCTGTGCCTCTGTGCTAGTGGGTAATCAAAGGTGATTGCTGACCTGAAATCTGTGGGTGTATCGGGCCAGAGTTTCAGCTTCCTCTTCTCGATGGGGTCAACCAACAGGTAAAGCCGGTCAGTCCAATCCAGGACCTGCTGATCTGAGAGCACCCTTTCGTTGCCGTAGCCTTCCAGCTCCTTGGTGAAGTACCGATGTTTCTCCTCGGGAGACAGCCGAAAGAAATCCCGCCCAACTTCCAGGACGGCATCCAAAAGGGCCAGGGGGATTTCGTGGCCCACGGCGTGGAATAGGCCCCAGGATCCCAGAGCCGCCTTCAACTTGGCAGCCTCCTTCGTATCCGTCGCCACCCGGCTCAGGTCAACCACTGGGATGTCCCCTGCGGGGAGGTCCTCCGACACCGACGGCAAGGGCTCCGGCAGGATGTATCGTGGTGGAGGTTTCCCGTCTTGCAGGCTCTCCGCTAAGTCCTGAACTCGCGCCATCGCGGCGGTGGCAGGGACAGCTTCGAGCTGGGCCATTGCTTCGAGTTTGGAAGAGACGAAGGCGTTGCCTCGAAATCGCGTGATAAGTTCGGGGTGTCTTACTGTTTGGTATGACCCTCGTCGACTAGCGAGGAATTGAGGATCGCGAATTCGCGATCGCTACCACCTGTGTAGTCCGTTTGTCTTCTTGTTGACAAACTGTCAGAATTATATAACATAATGAACCGTAATTCTGGAAAAAGAATTATATAACATAATGAACCAAGGCCCAAGGGGAGAAAATCAGAAATACAGCACTAACAGTTTTCTTGTGCGGAAGATTCTTCTTTTGTTGTTCCAAAAAGCATTGTGTATTTCTTTTGATTGATTTTTCAAGATTGATGTATAAAGTGCAAGGCAAAAGATAGTGCAAAATGGGGAACGATCTTCTATATATCTATACAATTAACTCGATGTCCATATATGTCATCTTCTATGCGAGGACCATCTTGTAGAAGGCATCTTCAAAAATCCTCCTACTAAGTATCATCCAAATACAGTATAAATGAAAAGAGCAAAGAATTTTGCTTTCCTCCAATTGCATTAAGACCAGTTGACTAATCAAAATGATGTTGCTAACTAAGTGTTTGTATCTTCTCTTCCTTATTTTAGTAGCACATATGTTGTTAAACCGCTCAACATCATATGAGATCAACACTATTGTTTTAAAGATCATCATGTGCTTGGGTGGAGCATTACACTCATGGCATTCAATTGTAACATTTTGAATATTATATTTATGTAAGATGTATCAAGTTTATGGGGTAGCTGGTAGATTCAACGTCTCACATCAATACATGGTCCACAAAAAATTCCTAGAAATCGAACTACGAGGGTTGTTGAATGATGAATTGCATATTGATCGTAGCTTAATACATTAAGACTTATGCTTGATCGTTGGCTACCCATGCTTCTCACCAAAATTTCATGTATCGGTTGTCTAAAAATTGGTTTTCTTAAACCGTTTATAAATAGTACACACTTGGGCCTCGCTCTTTCCTTGGACAATTCAGGATCTAAAACAATCTTGATAGCATGGTACTCATAATAATATCAAGTGAGGTCAAATTTTTTGTTGCTAAATGTATATTATTATTTATATGATTCCAATGAATACTATATATATCTGGCCACTATAGAATACTATGTGGAGAAGGTTCACCCATTAAACAAGAATCCACCTAAATTTTTGTATTTCTTAGATTTTACATAATTCATGTGACATAAAATATGAAAAAACTAAATAATTATATATGTGAATATAAATAAAGGTATATATGTTTAAAACCTACTCTATCCTATGGAACAGTGGTGTGAGTTGAGATTTTAGATCCTCTCACACTCACAAAATAGATTGTACATTTCATGCATGCACTCTCTATGTCTTTCGTCTTCGCGCCGTACTCGCTCAGGACATCACTGAACAATGGACAGAGTACACGAGCTGAGAAGATCTGTGCCTCTGTGCTAGTGGGTAATCAAAGGTGATTGCTGACCTGAAATCTGTGGGTGTATCGGGCCAGAGTTTCAGCTTCCTCTTCTCGATGGGGTCAACCAGCAGGTAAAGCCGGTCAGTCCAATCCAGGACCTGCTGATCTGAGAGCACCCTTTCGTTGCCGTAGCCTTCCAGCTCCTTGGTGAAGTACTGATGTTTCTCCTCGGGAGACAGCCGAAAGAAATCCCGCCCAACTTCCAGGACGGCATCCAAAAGGGCCAGGGGGATTTCGTGGCCCACGGCGTGGAATAGGCCCCAGGATCCCAGAGCCGCCTTCAACTTGGCAGCCTCCTTCGTATCCGTCGCCACCCGGCTCAGGTCAACCACTGGGATGTCCCCTGCGGGGAGGTCCTCCGACACCGACGGCAAGGGCTCCGGCAGGATGTATCGTGGTGGAGGTTTCCCGTCTTGCAGGCTCTCCGCTAAGTCCTGAACTCGCGCCATCGCGGCGGTGGCAGGGACAGCTTCGAGCTGGGCCATTGCTTCGAGTTTGGAAGAGACGAAGGCGTTGCCTCGAAATCGCGTGATAAGTTCGGGGTGTCTTACTGTTTGGTATGACCCTCGTCGACTAGCGAGGAATTGAGGATCGCGAATTCGCGATCGCTACCACCTGTGTAGTCCGTTTGTCTTCTTGTTGACAAACTGTCAGAATTATATAACATAATGAACCGTAATTCTGGAAAAAGAATTATATAACATAATGAACCAAGGCCCAAGGGGAGAAAATCAGAAATACAGCACTAACAGTTTTCTTGTGCGGAAGATTCTTCTTTTGTTGTTCCAAAAAGCATTGTGTATTTCTTTTGATTGATTTTTCAAGATTGATGTATAAAGTGCAAGGCAAAAGATAGTGCAAAATGGGGAACGATCTTCTATATATCTATACAATTAACTCGATGTCCATATATGTCATCTTCTATGCGAGGACCATCTTGTAGAAGGCATCTTCAAAAATCCTCCTACTAAGTATCATCCAAATACAGTATAAATGAAAAGAGCAAAGAATTTTGATTTCCTCCAATTGCATTAAGACCAGTTGACTAATCAAAATGATGTTGCTAACTAAGTGTTTGTATCTTCTCTTCCTTATTTTAGTAGCACATATGTTGTTAAACCGCTCAACATCATATGAGATCAACACTATTGTTTTAAAGATCATCATGTGCTTGGGTGGAGCATTACACTCATGGCATTCAATTGTAACATTTTGAATATTATATTTATGTAAGATGTATCAAGTTTATGGGGTAGCTGGTAGATTCAACGTCTCACATCAATACATGGTCCACAAAAAATTCCTAGAAATCGAACTACGAGGGTTGTTGAATGATGAATTGCATATTGATCGTAGCTTAATACATTAAGACTTATGCTTGATCGTTGGCTACCCATGCTTCTCACCAAAATTTCATGTATCGGTTGTCTAAAAATTGGTTTTCTTAAACCGTTTATAAATAGTACACACTTGGGCCTCGCTCTTTCCTTGGACAATTCAGGATCTAAAACAATCTTGATAGCATGGTACTCATAATAATATCAAGTGAGGTCAAATTTTTTGTTGCTAAATGTATATTATTATTTATATGATTCCAATGAATACTATATATATCTGGCCACTATAGAATACTATGTGGAGAAGGTTCACCTATTAAACAAGAATCCACCTAAATTTTTGTATTTCTTAGATTTTACATAATTCATGTGACATAAAATATGAAAAAACTAAATAATTATATATGTGAATATAAATAAAGGTATATATGTTTAAAACCTACTCTATCCTATGGAACAGTGGTGTGAGTTGAGATTTTAGATCCTCTCACACTCACAAAATAGACCGTACATTTCATGCATGCACTCTCTATGTCTTTCGTCTTCACGCCGTACTCGCTCAGGGCATCACTGAACAATGGACAGAGTACACGAGCTGAGAAGATCTGTGCCTCTGTGCTAGTGGGTAATCAAAGGTGATTGCTGACCTGAAATCTGTGGGTGTATCGGGCCAGAGTTTCAGCTTCCTCTTCTCGATGGGGTCAACCAGCAGGTAAAGCCGGTCAGTCCAATCTAGGACCTGCTGATCTGAGAGCACCCTTTCGTTGCCGTAGCCTTCCAGCTCCTTGGTGAAGTACCGATGTTTCTCCTCGGGAGACAGCCGAAAGAAATCCCGCCCAACTTCCAGGACGGCATCCAAAAGGGCCAGGGGGATTTCGTGGCCCACGGCGTGGAATAGGCCCCAGGATCCCAGAGCCGCCTTCAACTTGGCAGCCTCCTTCGTATCCGTCGCCACCCGGCTCAGGTCAACCACTGGGATGTCCCCTGCGGGGAGGTCCTCCGACACCGACGGCAAGGGCTCCGGCAGGATGTATCGTGGTGGAGGTTTCCCGTCTTGCAGGCTCTCCGCTAAGTCCTGAACTCGCGCCATCGCGGCGGTGGCAGGGACAGCTTCGAGCTGGGCCATTGCTTCGAGTTTGGAAGAGACGAAGGCGTTGCCTCGAAATCGCGTGATAAGTTCGGGGTGTCTTACTGTTTGGTATGACCCTCGTCGACTAGCGAGGAATTGAGGATCGCGAATTCGCGATCGCTACCACCTGTGTAGTCCGTTTGTCTTCTTGTTGACAAACTGTCAGAATTATATAACATAATGAACCGTAATTATGGAAAAAGAATTATATAACATAATGAACCAAGGCCCGAGGGGAGAAAATCAGAAATACAGCACTAACAGTTTTCTTGTGCGGAAGATTCTTCTTTTGTTGTTCCAAAAAGCATTGTGTATTTCTTTTGATTGATTTTTCAAGATTGATGTATAAAGTGCAAGGCAAAAGATAGTGCAAAATGGGGGACGATCTTCTATATATCTATATAATTAACTCGATGTCCATGTATGTCATCTTCTATGCGAGGACCATCTTGTAGAAGGAATCTTCAAAAATCCTCCTACTATGTATCATCCAAATACAGTATAAATGAAAAGAGCAAAGAATTTTGCTTTCTTCCAATTGCATTAAGACCAGTTGACTAATCAAAATGATGTTGCTAACTAAGTGTTTGTATCTTCTCTCCCTTATTTTAGTAGAACATATGTTGTTAAACCGCTCAACATCATATGAGATCAACACTATGGTTTTAAAGATCATCATGTGCTTGGGTGGAGCATTACACACATGGCATTCAATTGTAACATTTTGAATGTTATATTTATGTAAGATGTATCAAGTTTATGGGGTAACTGGTAGATTCAACATCTCACATCAATACATGGTCCACATAAAAATCCTAGAAATTCAAGTGTATCTTCTCTCCCTTATTTTAGTAGCTTCCAGCTGGGCCATTGCTTCGAGTTTGGAAGAGACGAAGGCGTTGCCTCGAAATCGCGTGATAAGTTCGGGGTGTCTTACTGTTTGCTATGGCCCTCGTCGACTAGCGAGGAACTGAGGATCGCGATCGCTACCACCTGTGTAGGCCGTTTGTCTTCTTGTCAAACTGTCACATAGAGAACCACCGTAATTATGGAAAAAGAATAATAACATAATGGGCCTAGGCCCAAGGGGAGAAAATCAGAAATACAGCACTAACAGTTTTCTTGTGCGGAAGGTTCTTTTTTGTTGTTCCAAAAAGCATTGTGTATTTCTTTTGATTGATTTTTGAAGATTGATGTATAAAGTGCAAGGAAAAAGATGGTTCAAAAATGGGGGACGATCTTCTATATATCTATACAATTAAATCGATGTCCATATATGTCATCTTCTATGAGAGGACCATCTTGTAGAAGGCATCTTCAAAAATCCTCCTACTATGTATCATCCAAATACAGTATAAAATGAAAAGAGGAGAGATTTTGCTTTCCTCCAATTGCAATAAGACCAATTGACTAATCAAAATGATGTCGATTACTAAGTGTCTGCATCTTCTCTCCCATATTTTATTAGCACATATGCAATTAAACCGCTCAACATCATATGAGATAAACACTATGGTTTTAAAGATCATCATGTTCTTGGGTGGAGCATTACACTCATGGCATTCAATTGTAACATTTTGAATGTTATATTTATGTAAGATGTATCAGGCTTATGGGGTAGCTGGAAGATTCAACATCTCACATCAACACATGGTCCACTAAAAAATCTTTAAAATTGAACTACAAGGGTTGTTGGATGATGAGTTGCATATTGAACATAGCTTAATACATTAAGACTTTTGCTTGGTCGTTGCTACCCGTGCTTCTCACCTAAATTTTATGTATCGCTTGTCTAAAAGTTGGTTTTCTTAAACAGTTTATAAATATTACATATTTGAGTCTCCCTCTTTCCTTGGACAATTCAGGCTCTAGAACAATCTTGATGGTACATTACTCATAATATTATCAAGTGAGGTTCAATGTTTTGTTGCTAAATGTATATTATTATTGATATGATTCCAATGAATACTATATATATCTCATCACTATAGAATACTATGTAGAGAAGGTTTACCATTTAAACAAGAATCTACCTAAATTTTGTATTTCGTAGCTTTGATATAATTCATGTGACATAAAATATGAGAAAACTAAATAATTATATGTGTGAATATACATAAAGGTATATATGATTAAAACCTATTATATCCAATGGAACATTGGTATGAGTTGAGATTTTTTATCCTCTCACACTCACAAAATAAGTCATACATTTCATGCATGCACTCTCTTTGTCCTCACCCATCTTCTTCCTCATTTCCATGTCCATTTTGATTAGAGGTTGAAATTGGTACTAGAAAGGGAGAGAAAGGTTTAAGGAAGCAACATGCATCTTCAAACATCATCAACCCCAAGGAACACCCAAAAGACTACTGAGGTGGCCATGTTACAATGACGCTAAGCTATGAGGCATCAACGTGTTAGAAACTTTGAAAAAGGATCAAAATATGAAGATCATCCAAATAATACTTGAACAAGTTTATGATGAAACTATAAAGCCCACAAACTAGCAAAAACAATGTGAAGATATTGGATCTAAAAAATAGTGTGCACATTCAGACTTAAAACTAATGAATGTATGGTTATTCTTTCTTTATAGTATCAGACTAAGGGCTCTAACCCTACCTCTCTCAAACTTCATCTTCCTTTTGTCCTGTTGTTAACTCAGAGGCTATCACTGAGTCATCGCCCACCTTAGCCCCCACCCTTCATGTTTCCCAGTCTCCAACTGGTGCTCCCACCCCCACCCCCACCTACAACAACATCTCCACCTGGCATGTGACCCTCCAATAGGTGTGCGATGCAATAGTTTCAGTTGTCAGTCATGGGCGGGATACTGCTAGGTGAGTCTCTGACCCACTTCCATATTTGTTCCTCTTCAGATCATATCCATGTGATTTCACCCCTCCTCAATCTCCTTTCTTCTTCTATTTGGTTCCTTACACATATTTGTATAAAACAACTAATAAAGTGAACCTAAAGACCCCATGCTGATTTATAAAGTACCAAAAAAGTTAAAGAGGCAACATTTTTTTTGTTCTTTCCTCTCCATGTAGTTTTCATGTGACAACACGATGCCAAAAATATTGAGATTACTCAAAACAAAGTGTGTGATCAATAGCTAAACAACCACATAGCCATAAAAATAGGTAAATTAAAACTGATCTCATATAACCATCACTGTGCATAAACATATTGCATCAAGGTTTACAACATGTAACATATCACATATCATACCAGGTATTCATTTTTGTACAGTGGCCATCTGCCACACACCTGCTACAAAAGAACTTGTACACATATGCATGCCACATATATACAAAGCACATCATATTTCCAAAGCACATGTCGATGCAAATCATCTACAAAACACATCCCTTCCCAGACCTGAGAGTACAAGTATGTCACTAGGACTCTACTACTCAACAAGCAACCACCCAACCTTCAACACATGCTGATTTTTAAGCTTCTCTTCCTCAACATCACAATCTCTACCACGTCACTGATGACTGCCTAAAAAGATGTGGAAACCCATGGGGTGAGACCCATTACCCAGTGAGAGATATAACTCTCAATCAACAGTTGTTATAACCACAAATATATTACTATTAAACATGATGAGCAAATTCAACTAGATCAATAATTTAAACTAACTACACAGGTTAAGAAGATTGAATAACTACAATATATAAGCACAATATCATGATAAGAAGGAATATAAAGAACATGTATAATAGTTGATTCCTCTTACCGCATTTTATAACAGCTAAAATAGTACTAAATACAAGGCAAGGGTAAATATCCAATGTGAATCATGTTTAACCCTACACATATATACTACATAGTTTTATTACGTCTTTCATTAAGCTCTGAGAATTTGAGTCATACCACCCAAATCCAACTAACCACTGCTAAGTCGAAATATGTGCCATATAAGATCTACAAAGAGATAGAATCTAAGATCTTCTCCCCACTCAGTCAGTACGAGTGAACATTACAATGACATATCAGTCAAATTGCCACCAGCGACATACATTTAAGTTGAAAACACCTAGCCCACATTGGTAAAAAGGTCACAAGGCTAGACACCAAGGTACAAAGCCTTGTCACTGAGGTACAACCACAGTTGTTCTCATAGTTGTCCTCACTTATCACATATATAACACCGAGACACGACCGCAATCACTCTCAAAACACCTTGGGATCTGGATGACAACTATGTGCTCTCCAATCACCCTGCATACTCAAAAATTTGTGCTCTGAGATTCCCTTAAGAATACTTGTTTCACAATCCAGATGTTCCTGATGTTGGAATGGATCTATGACCAGGGCTACTCCATGATTAGGGTTCAACTTTATTAGTTAATGCCAATTGGGTGTCTTTTAATTGCATTAATCAAGTTACATACAAACCCTAGAAAAATTCTACAAATATAAGGGTGGATTACAACTTTAGAATATATATAACATATGAAACATAGAGGTTATCATATCACCATGTCGTACTATTCCACTGCCATACACAAGACCATTACCATTATCACATTATCATGGGATATCAATCCCTCATAATATCACCAGAGGATATCACCTTAATTAGAGCACAAAGCTATTTCCAAGATCATAAGATGATTCATAATGTTCCCTTCAAGAACATTATTATCTCTCCATGCCTCATCAAGGCTCATAATCATCATAAATGTGTCATATAAGAGATATCACAATCAATCATTAGTTATGTGCTTCTTAAACAAAATATTAGGGTTAAAACCTTAGGAGAAAGAAAATACTTTATCATCATGCTAATTACTAACTAAGAAACATCATTATGTACTAAAATTAGAGTTAGATTTAACAAAATAACCAAATTAGGGTTTCTAAATCAACATCCAATACTAAACTCTAATTATCAGGATCTCCAACAATCTTGGGAGTGATTAGGACAAACATTATTAACATAATGAAAACAAAGCATGATAATCTATATGTCCCAGAAACCTTAATCGTTCACATAAAATAATGGGTGTCATCGACCAAAGATAAACCTAGGTCACACATTACATCGATTGAAAAGAAAAGCAAGGTCGTGTCTTCAATCGAAGACAATTTGGTCAAAGGAAAACTTGGTGATCGAAGAAAATCTCACCACTTCAACAATCGAAGAGGGGTCAAAGCCAATCAATCGCAAGAATGAAAACTTGGTGACTGAAGAACACTAAGTGCATTGGCAACCTAAGGAGAATATCAACCTCTTCAACCATCAAAGAAGATGGTCACCCTAGAGAACACACCACCTCAAAACTTAGCGACCTTCAAACCATCAAAAATCAATGAACACATAGACCATAGCTTGGAAAACACCAAGAAAGAGAAAAACTCATCCAAATAAGATCAAGCAAGTTGTTGTTCACCATGGACCCAAAACCATCAATGAATATAACACTAATATAAAATCATATTCCAAAACCCCAAATTTTACCATCACCATGAGAGGAAAACCAAATTATGAAGAAATAGAGAGAGAATCATCATGTCCACTATCATGCATATATCCAAAACCTCTTTCCTCAATCAAGAGAGAAAAACCATGATTATGAGGAAGAAAACCAATGTTAAGAACATTTTGTTCACCTAAGTGTTGAACATTGTCCATATTTTGATAATTACTTAACCATTCCATTCATATGTATCTAATATGTTTGTTTGAGATAAATTTCAAGTATTAGATACATTAAAAGGATCAAATTTGTCAAGCCTTAGCTTGTCAAAGTTCAAGTCAAAAGTAATACAATTATACAATTTGGGAAAACACTTCAAACCACCTTAGAATATTTTTGTAATCATTTGTATTGATGATATGACTTGTAACTAAGATGAGATAAAAATAAGGGACACTTAATTTGTTATGACCCACATCGAGCTTAGTCAGTAAGTACCTCGATTAGTGTGAAGTACCTTGATTAGTGCTAAGTACCTTGTTAAACATCATGGTTAATCAAGATAAGCTAAGATGCGAATCAATTAATGTTAATTGTAGTGTTAATCGTCAAGTTAATTACCTAAAATGATTAACCTAGCTAAGATGGTTTAGTTGCTATGTTTTCATGCTTTGAGGTTGTATTAGATTCTGTGCTTGAAAATTTGCAAGAGAAATCATTTGAATCGGATATCCGAGGAAAAAGATATGAGGATTTTAAGTTTTGGGTTTTAAACTGCAATTTTCCAAATAATGGGTTAATAACCCTTTTTAACCCTTCCCTTATCTTCCTTTACTAGGCATAAACCCGTGCTATGCACGGGTGCCTTAGTAGACTATAATCAATAATTTATAGATTTAACTTAAAAAAATATGTATATTACATATATTGATAGGACTTCTCATACACACATGGAGAAATATATAATTTCAAAAAATAATGGAGAAAATTGCATCCACCCCCTTCACAGGCTTTCCTATATAGTATAAATATGTCTTGTAATATAATATATAATTAAAAAAATTAGAGATAAAAGTGTGGTGTACACACATGGACTAATATTTAGTTTCAAAAATAATAGAGAAAATTGCATCCAATCCCTCCATGAGCTTACCTATATAGGATAGATGTGTCTCCTAATATAATATATAATTTAAAAAATTAAAGACAAAAGTATGGTGTACACACATGGACCAATATGTAATTTCAAAAATAATAATAGAGAAAATTGCATCCAGCCCCCTCCATGGGCTTTCCTATATAGTATAGATGTGTCTCCTAATATAATATATTATTTAAAAAATTAAAGACAAACGTGTGGTGTACACATACAAGGATCAATATGTAATTTCAAAAAATAATGGAGAAAACTACACTCAGCCCCCTCCATAGGCTTTCTTATGTAGTATAGATGTGTCTTCTAATATAATATATAATTAAAAAAATTAAAGACAAAAGTGTGGTGTACACATAGGAACCAATATGTAATTTCAAAAAATAATGAAGAAAATTGCATTCATCCCCCTCTAATAATTTATAGATTTAACTTAAAAAATAAAAATATATGTATATAGGACTTCTCATACACACATGGACTAATATATAATTTCAAAAAATAATGGAGAAAATTGCATCCACCCCCCTTCATAGGCTTTCCTATATAGTATAAATGTGTCTTGTAATATAATATATGATTAAAAAAGTAGAGACAGAAGTGTGGTGTGCACACATGGAATAATATTTAATTTTTAAAATGTGGATAAATTGCATCCATCCCCTCCACGGGCTTTCCTATATAGTATAGATGTGTCTTCTAATATAATATATAATTTAAGAATTAAAGACAAAACTGTGGTGTACACACATGGACCAATATGTAATTAAAAAATAGAGATAATTGCATCTAGCCCCCTGCACGGACTTTCCTATATAGTATAGATGTGTCTCCTAATATAATATATAATTTAAAAATTTAAAGAGAAAAATGTGGTGTACACATACATGGACCAATATCTAATTTTAAAAAATAATGGAGAAAACTTCATCCATCCCCCTCCACGAGCTTTCCTATGTAGTATAGATGTGTCTTCTAATATAATATATAATTTAAAAAATTAAAGACAAAAGTATGGTGTACACAGACATGGACCAATATGTAATTTCAAAAAATAATGAAAAAATTTGCATCCATCCCCTTCCATGGGCTTTCCAATATAACTAAGCATAAACCCGTGCTATGCACGGGTGCCTTAGTAGACTAAAATCAATAGTTTATAAATTTAACTTAAAAAATTGTACTATATATATATATATATATATATATATATATATGACTTCTCATATTCCTAGGGACCAATATGTAGTGTCAAAAAATAGTGGAAAATATTGCATCCAACCCCTCCACGATCTTTCATATATAGTATAGATGTCTCTTAATATAATATAAATTTAAAAAATTAAAGACAAAAGTGTGGTGTACACACAAGGACCAATACATAATTTCAAAAAATAATCAAGAAAATTACATCCTGCCCCCTCCACGGGCTTTCCTTAATAGGACTACTCATACACATATGGACCAATATGTAATTTAAAAAAATAGTGGAAAAAATTGCATCCAGCCCCCTCCACGAGATGTGTCTTCTAATATAATATATGATTGAAAAATTAAAGACAAAAGTGTGGTGTACACACATGTACCAATATGTAATTTAAAAAATAATGAAGAAAATTGCATCCATCCCCCTCTAATAATTTATAGATTTAACTTAAAAAAATAAAAAATATATGTATATAGGACTTCTCATACACACATGGACCAATATATAATTTCAAAAAATAATGGAGAAAATTGCATCCACCTCCTTCATAGGCTTTCCTATATAGTATAAATGTATCTTGCAATATAATATATGATTAAAGAAATAGAGACAAAAGTGTGGTGTACACACATGGACTAATATTTAATTTAAAAAAATGGATAAAATTGCATCCAACCCCTCCACGGGCTTTCCTATATAGTATAGATGTGTCTTCTAATATAATATATAATTTAAAAATTAAAGACAAAAGTGTGGTGTACACACAGGTCCCAATATGTAATTTAAAATATAGAGATAATTGCATCTAGCCCCCTCCACATGCTTTCCTATATAGGATAGATGTGTCTCCTAATATAATATATAATTTAACAAATTAAAGACAAAAGTGTGGTGTACACATACATGGACCAATATGTAATTTTAAAAAATAATGGAGAAAACTTCATCCAGCCCCCTCCATGGGCTTTTCTATGTAGTATAGACATATCTTCTAATATAGTATATAATTTAAAAAATTAAAGACAAAAGTATGGTGTACACACAGGGACCAATATATAAATTTAAAAAATAATAAAAAAATTGCATCCATCCCCCTCCATGGGCTTTCTTATATAACTAAGCCTTAGTAGACTAAAATCAATAGTTTATAGATTTAACTTGAAAAAAAAATGTACGATATATATATATATATATATATATATATATATATATATATATATATATATATATTAATAGGACTTCTCATATACCTAGGGACCAATATGTAATTTCAAAAAATAGTGGAAAAAATTGCATCCAGCCCCTCCACGAGCTTTCATATATAATATAGATGTGTCTCTTAATATAATATAAATTTAAAAAATTAAAGACAAAGGTGTAGTGTACACACAAGGACCAATACATAACTTCAAAAAATAATCAAGAAAATTGCATCCTGCCCCCTCCACGGGCTTCCTTAATAGGACTTCTCATACACATAGGGACCAATATGTAATTTCAATAAATAGTGGAAAAATTGCATCCAACCCCCTCTACAAGCTTTCATATATAGTATAGATACACATAGGGGCCAATATGTAATTTCAAAAAATAGTGGAAAAAATTGCATCCATCCCCCTCCACGAGCTTTCATTTATAGTATAAAAATAGTGGGAAAAATTGCATCTAACCCCCTCCATGAGCTTTCATATATAGTATAGATTCCCGATCGATTCCAGTACTGGCTTAAGCGGCGCCCAAGCTGCAACGCCCGATTAGCCAAGCTAGCAGAGATGGGTGGGGGTTAGTTAGGGCTTCTCACCATCGACCAACGACGCCACTCCTCTCCTCCTTCCATTCTTCTTCCTATTCCATTTCCCCCTCTTCTTCCCCGCCCTAGCAGGCGCCCGATCTACAAGAAGAGAAACAGCCTCGGCCGATCAGGTAGCAGCGGCCAGCGCTAGGAGCAGCAGCAACTACGATCGTTTAGGGCTTGCGACTGTTGTTTAGGCAGCGCCAACGACGTCTCTGTCTTCTCCTTCCTTCTACATGCTCAATCGATGCCCAACCAGCAGGGTGGCGCCCCATCTAGTTTGAGCAGTAGCAGGTGCAGCCGCGACCTTGAGCCACCTTGGGCGCGAGGAAGCACCAAGGAAAGGTGCTATTGAGCTCGTCTATGAGGTTCAATCACGAACCTGCAGCTTCAGCGGCGAACAACGCCCAAACCAAGAAGTTGTTGTATGTGCCATGTTCAAATCCAGGCAACTAGGTTTCCATGAACACTTTTGTGTCATCGTCGTTTCTTTGAAATCGAGCATCTATTAACTTACTAAAAATGTACAGCTTGGGTTTATACCCACATTGTGTCGTTACTCGTCATGTGCTACTGAGTTCAACATTTAATCGAACAATTTAAGTTTCAATAAATTGTTCGATTAAATGTTGAACTCAGTAGCACATGACCAGTAACGACACAATGTGGGTATAAACCCAAGCTGTACGTTTTTAGTAAGTTAATAGATGCTCGATTTCAAAGAAATGTCGATGACACAAAAGTTTTCATGGAAACCTAGTTGCACGCTCTCGATTACAATTAATGTGTGTGATTTAGAATTAATATGAATTGACACGTTTCTCAAGGATAACACAAGAAATTTTAAGTTATTATCAATAAATCGTGCCATGATAAGTAATTAACTCTTAATTGGGTTATGTGGTGCACAACTCAGGATTTGTGTTGATGTGCACATTTTTTGAGGAATTACAGATGATTTTTCATATGCCGAGTAATTAACTCTTATCAGTGTATTAAGAGGTTCAATTGCATGAATGTAGTGTCTAAATGTCAAGTGGACATGTAATCTATTTATTTAAGAATGTTAGTCTGCCCACAAGTATGATAATGTTGATTTATCAGTAAATTACAATATATTGAATATATTGCACTGCCAAGTTACAAATGATATGCATGTTGTGTTATATAAATAGACTCGGTACCATAGAGATACCAGAGTCAAGTATGAATAAGAGAAAATTATAATATAGTAAGAGCTTTCAAAGAATAATAAAATAATAGACTTAAGAGCCATGTACACCGTAAAACCCCTATGAGAGGTCTGCGCCTTAGGGGTGAAACGACCTAACCCTGGTAGTGTCCAGTATACGGGGGGTCAGAACGTACTAATAGGCAGTACGGGGGATGAAGCCCTAGTGGAAGTCTCCTTAAATATAGAATGTAGTGTCCAACATCAACCAGAGACATGATCCTAGTGGCACTAGAGCACAGAAAAGCCATGTAGAGTCCAACATCAACCAAATACAGGATCCTGGTGGCACTAGAGTAATAGGTGGCTTGACTCTCCACCTGTATGCTTAGGTTAGAGGAGGAGTCTAGTTTACGACACAATAGGAGTGTCAAGGTTAGAGATCCAGTTTCCCTATTACAAACCAGGAGAGTAGTCAGACTTAGCAATCCTAGGGTGTCATCTAAGTCTTGTACGGTGGGATCGTAGTTCGCTAAGAGTCTTCATATGTAGAGTGCACTACATATGATTAGGGCATAAGCTAAAACATGTTCATAAAGGTTCACATAATTTATTATAAGTAAAAGAGTTAAGAAAGATTCGAGTTTAATTTCATACCAGTTGTTATTTTAATGTAATTTTGGCATTTTCCTATTATTTTAATTGTAATTGTTAGATCTACTCAGTGTAGTAATTTATGCATTTTATTTCAGTTTAATAAACATAAATGAGTTATCTGCGAAGGTTGGGTGAAATTCTATTCACTGAGCTAGTAGCTCACCAACCTACTGAAACATTTTAAGGTCAGCGTCAGCATGAGGAAGTTGAAGGATCGTATCACCCAGGCTCTTAGAAGGTAGTTTATAGTTAGATAGAGGTCTCTTAGTCCTTTCCCCTCGGTCCTTGGGACATGTGTGTTGTAGAGAGAGAATGTAATGTAATATGTAGTTTAGTTTTCAATTAAAGGTTGTACTTTATATTCCACAAGTAAGATGTAATATGTTGTTTAAACTCTATGGTATATTTCAAAATTTAGAAACAGTAAGTTTGCTTCTGCAAGTTTTGTAAGATTTCAGTTTATTTCAGTATATAAGATTTTCCTTTAGGTTTATTCTGAGTGATTAAGAAAAGACAAAGTTAAGGGCGATCTTTGTATTAAGTGTAATCTTCATCGAGTCATGCCCTAATCTCATGATCAGTGGTGATTGTGGGATCAGGGTGTGACATAATTCCATTGTTTGACCACTAAAAATCATTTTGGAAAATTCATCACAACAACTCTATCGGTCGAGTTTGAAATCCGACCGATCCTTGATGGATTTTGGAAATGGTTTGGATCAATCGAGTTGTACACTCACAGAACTCGACTGACCAACTTTCTATCTAAAGTTGATTTTGGTGAATCATTCGAGTTACCCCGGAACAAACTCAACCAATCATTTGAAAATTTGGCTTTGTCGGATAGTGGATCGTTTGAGTTACCTTTATTGAAACTCGACCAAATACACTATACAGAAAATGTAGAAAAAGTGTTCCAACCACTGGAGAGTTGTTAGAATTGAAAATATATCTCTCGCAAGTTGTAAAATTGATATTTTTCATTATTAAGTGATCCCACATTCAAAATAACACTCATATCTATAAATAGGACCCCTTGGAGTTCATTCCAAGGTTGCTAGTTCATGCTATCATTGATCCTTTCTATAGTTTAGTGTGTTAAACCCCTTTGATCCCCTTTCTCTCTATCATTTACAAAGTATTTTGTGATTATGAGTGAGTTAGGCATGTTGTAAGAGAGATACCTCATTGTTATTTTATAAACCTCTCCATCTCTCTACTTCCCAATCCCCTATCTTCAAGAAGCATAGGCTGAAGTGATCTTCTATGAGTGAAGGAGGAGATGATGCTCTTCTTCAAGGCTGAACGAAGTGTGAAGATCTTACCCAAGTGAAGGAGAATGACAAATCTGAAGATATAAGGAGCTTGGTGGGTAAATCCTCAAGGCCAAAGACTTGTTGCATGAAAGGTAGGATCTTGGTGAAGGCATCCAATTGATTACAAGAGTGGGTAAGACTTGTTGTGAGGTATAAAACCATCTCTTGGATAGGTAAGGTCTTATTTGTAAGGTTATTGGCTCCCTTGGCCTAAAAGGAAAGTTGGGTATCCTTGTCTCAAAAAAGGAAGGTCAATCATTGTAACTCTTATAAGGAATATAAGGAGTAGACATCTTAGAAATCCTAGAGCTTAACCTATCTAGGTAGTGGACTGACAGTCTCCTAGTTTGGATATTGAAACCACTCTAAATACCATGTTCAAGTGTATGTTTCAATATCTCTCATCCTTGCTATGTTTGTTTAGATAATAGTTCAAATTTACTTTTAGAATTTGGTTTTACTTAACATAATTTTAAGGTCTAACTATTCTTGTGCAAGTTTTGAAGCTCTATTCACCCCCCCTCTAGAGCCATGAGATCCAACAAGTGGTATCAGAGTCACGGTCTTCTCTGACACATCTCCCATGAGAAGAGAAGATGGGCGACTTAATTGGGTCACTCAACCTAGTGGAAAGCTTCTTCATGAGGCCACTAGTCTTTGACGGCACCAATTTACTTTATTGGAAAAGAAGGATGTAGTTCTTCCTCCAAGGAACCAACTACGACATGTGGAAGGTGATGATTCTCCCCTACATAGAGCCAATTGGGGATGTAGCCACTTGGGATGAAGCCACTATCAAGAAGGCACAGGTCAATGCCAAGGTGGTTAACATCATCTATGCTTCCCTCACTCCTTTTGAGTTTGATCAGATCTCATCTTAGAATACAACCCATTAGATTTGGAACAAGTTGTTCATCACATATGAAGGCACACAGCAAGTCAAGGAGTCTAATTAAGATCTACATTCTCAATGGGCTTCTTGAGAACTTCAAGACGAGCAAGAAGGAGAGAGTGGAGCACTTGTACTCAAGGCTCAACATCATTGTCAATGGATTTGTAGGTTTGGGATAGTCTGTGGATAGAGGTGAAATCAACTCCAAGATACTTAGATCTCTTCCAAAGAGATAGGAACCCAAGGTGACTTCAATAGAAGAAGTGATAAGTCTTGGAGACCTAGCCACAGAAGATCTCATTGGCAACCTTCAAGCCCATGAGCTAAGGCTAGACAAGAAAGAGGAAGAAGAAAAGCAAGAAGATAATGAGTCAAAGAAAGTTAAAGATAATGTCTTCAAAGTTTAGTGGAGGCAATGATCCTTTAACAAAAACTTACTTGTTGGTCCTCTCCTAACTCCTCAAGTGAAAATGATGGCCCTAGTGATCATAAAGCTAACTACTCCAAGTGCAAACACTTCAAAGGAAAGTCTTCTTCATCCTCAACTCAAAGGTACTATGAGTGTGGACAAAAGGGGCATAACAAGAATGAATGTCTAAAGGCCAAGAAGAGCCCCCACAAGAAGAAGGGTGATTACAAGAAAGAAGACAAGTATACAAGGAAAGCTAAGAAGGAGAAAAGAAGCAAGGATGCAGCTCATGCAACTTGGGAAGACTCGTCTTCAAGTAGCTCAAGCTCCGATGAAGGTGAATGCCATCTTGCACTCATGGCCTCAACAAGTGAAGACATAGGTGAGGTAAGTGAGGTAAGTGAGGTAAGATTGCATGATTTATCCAAAGAAACTCTTGTCATGTTTAATGTTATCCGGTCTTCTTATTCCAAATGTAAATCTAAGAGAAGAGGTTGGGTAAAATTATTGATAATCTTTATGCTAAAATTGAAATTCTTGATCAAAATGAGAAAGTTCAGCTTGAGAGCATTGATTCTTTGCAAGGCCAATTTCTTGTTCTTGATCTCCAATACAATAGGGTTGAAGTTGAGAATGGAATCAACCTTAAAAACATCGATAGTCTTAAGGAAGAGAACCAAAAGTTCCTTGATGAGCTTGAGTTGCATAAAACTAAAATTTTTGAACTTAAGCTTATTAGTGATGCTCGTAGAGATGAAAGATAAGTTTATCTTAAATAGATTCAATTGCTTAAAATTGAAAATGCTAGGTTTGTGATGACCACAATCATACTAACAACATTATCACACAAAATTACACGGAAATAACCATTAACAGTGGATTATAAAAAATCACTAAAAATTAAAACCTTTTTACCAAGAGATCCACTACCAAAACTTTATAGAAAGAATCAAGCCATATATACACCATGGTTCACTTTATACATACATCTTTCTGTCACCTCGTAAGGATATGAGATATCAGTTGCTTTACCAAAACATGTACAAAAGCAACTTTATGCATCAAAGTGTACTAGACAAAATCTCATGTCGATCATAAAACTATTTACGCACTATCTTCTCAAAGACTTGAGAGTGTAGGGATGACACATATGACTCTATATCTACAAGACACATAATAGTTCACTCAGCCTGAACTGTTACTAATGTCCTTGCTACTGCTGCCCGCTCTCTATTGCATGTTCTCTACCTCCTCATGCACGCCCACCTAAGAAGTTGTCACTACTATAGAAATGGCTTATGAAGTCACTTTACAGGCGTCAGTTATTAACAACGAACCGACGCCTAAAACCTACAATGTCAGTTTAAAACACAAACCGACATATATCGAATAGGAGGGGCCAGACACAGGTATCACTTTATATTTAGCGTCGGTTCCAAAATAAACAACCGACGCCTAAAAACACCCACCAAATCCAATTTTTCCAACGAAAAAAATTACCTCCAAAATTTAATGTACGACGTCAATTATTAAATAAATAACCGACGACTAAAGCTTTTCCACGCGGGACATTTTTATCATCCATTGTATTCCAAAAACCGATGTTGATTTGTTTTCCCGCACTGTCCGTGCAAAACTTTTTACATCCGTATGGCGTCGGATTTTTATGGAAACCAACGACGATAGTCAGAATTCAAGAACTTTTTTTGTCACAATATGTAGGTAGACGTCAGATTTTATGTAAATGACCGAGACTATAATTGAGTATATGCATCAGTTTTTTTCTTAGTTACCGATATTGTTAGGTTTTGGCGTCAGATTTTTAAAGAACTGATGCTTATGTTTAACTTAACAGCACCCGCATGAGTGACTCTTCCCCTTTATCTGTTTCATTCCTAATTCTTCAGTTAGGTCCGACGATTTCTTGCTTGTCGCCGCTCTTGCTTCTCTACTCATCGCTTCTCGGTGCTGTCGCTGCTCGCTGCTCCTCTCCTCTCCTCACTCCCGCTCCCACCGGTAGCTACTTCAGTGCTCTCCTCGCCACAGTCGGCTGCCTGCTAGGTCTCTTCTCCTGGTCGCCCGCTCACCACCACCGCCCTCTCTCTTGCTTGTTGCTCCGGAAACCCACCCTTTCGCTCACCATCGCCGCCGCCACCCTCTCTCCCGCTCGCTGCTCCTGGTACCCTTTTCCTCCTCTTCTCCACCATGTTGTGAAATTGCAGGTTGGCACGGCCGTGCTGGACAGCACGACCGTGCTGCATAGCACGACCATGGTGGCTGATTTTGTGCTATATTACTCAATTATGTGTGTAATGATTATTTTGATGATTTTGTGCTATATTGCTCAATAGGATACCTAAATTTGTGTGTAATGATTATCTTGATGATGAACATTCATCTACATTGGAGATGTTGAAATCAATGTTATAGAATACGATACCTAGACTAGGGTATGATTAAGACTACAATATGTTTCTATTGTTAATCAACCTAGGATATAAAGAAATCTTGTGCTTACATATATTTGTGTTTCTAATCCTCATGCTTGACCTAATTCAGTATCCTAATTTGATGCATGTTGAAATAAGATTCAAACTTGTCCATTCTAGCATCCTAATTTGATTTGATTATGTACTTTGAACCTTGAAACATGCGTGCTAAAGATATATTGATGACTCAAACTTAACTCACATGTGGGTCTTCTATTTCTAAATTGATTATGTGACCCCTAATTAATACATTATAACATAATTGAATCATGTATTTGTGTTGTTGCAGGTGTTGTTGACTTGCTGTTGATTTGTATATATTTCTTCTTCAGCCTTCAAGTGAGGTATAATATTCTCACTCTCCCAATGTTCCATTAGGCTCCATTTTGATTCAAATCTTTGATATATGGAATCATGGTTTATTTACTATTTATTATTTACTGACAAGCATGATTAAATGATGTTACACAAAACTTAAGATATGAATGATGAAACTAGGATTGTAGGTATAAGAATGACAACACATGTATTTGTTGGCCTAGAAACCCGTCCAAGATTTACTCATTAGGAGTAAATCTTGGATAGTCCTCGGTTTGGGACTGTTCTTGAACACCTAATCTCACTTAGGATGTAAGTGTATAATGTGTATTGGGTTTTTAAAAAAATTTCAACAACATTTCCCAGTTTGTTCTCTAAGTATATGTACTTAGAGAACAGCGGGGAAATGCTGCCAAAATTTTCTTGAAAACCCAATACACATTATACACTTACTAGTGAGATTATGTGTTCAAGAATGGGAGAGGTGGTACACATTTATTATATATAAGAATGACAGTACATGTATTTGTTGGCCTAGAAACCCGTCCAAGATTTACTCATTAGGAGTAAATCTTGGATAGTCCCCAGTTTGGGACTGTTCTTGAACACCTAATCTCACTTAGAATGTAAGTGTATAATGTATATTGGGTTTTCAAGAAAATTTCGGTAGCATTTCCCCATTTGTTCTCCAAGTACATATGTAAGGGTTCTTTGGGCCATCCCAGCGCAAACATGTCCCAAAGGCGGGAATTTCACAAGAAGAGGTAGCCTATTCTTTTTTTAGAATGTTACTGTAAAAGAGAATTCAATAATCAGAAGCTAACGTTTCTTTAATCCATGTATAGGTAGATAAGATAGTTGATAGGAGAGTCGTTGAAGTAGTTGATAAGAGAATCAAGGAAGCAGTTGATAAGACACTCCATGAAGCAATGAGCAGGTGGAAGGCATCTCTCACTACCACTGAGACAGTATCTATGGCATCCCGCTCTACTCCTACTGCAGAGCTTGGGAGTAATCCTATGGACCCACCACCTATCTCATCCATTGTAAGTATTTTTATGACATAGTAGCTAGTCTTTTCAAGATGATATATTTTCAAGATGATATGTATATATGTATATAACATTCTTTACGTAAATTTGTAGGGGTTGAAGTTGTGTCATCTAAAAAGTAAAGAATATGTCATTGCAGAGGCGTCAGCTTAACCATCCCTTCCAGGGGAAATGTTTCATGGGTCTCCATTACCAACTGGTTGGGTTCGTGTGAGCCCGCTACATATATTCCCCAGTTGGATGGATCTTCCACTGCCATATGTCAACCCGATTGTGAAACGCTTGGTGAGGCAGAAGGCGGAGTGATATTGTGGGCCAAAGAGGATGTTGTCTATACTGAAATTGTATGGTAAATTTACATTTCATTAGATTGTTATTGTGTATATATGAGGTCAATTGATTGGAAATTATATATACAGGTTAAAAAGAAGACACCCAGACCATCTAGGCCTCCACCTCCACTTCCTACATTACCAAGTTGGGTTCCACAGGACCTACCTGACCCGTTAGGTCCTAATTGTAGGGGAATGGTGAAACTGACGCTAGAGGTGCTTATACATGCGTGAACTTAACTGGATCCAAGATTTATCTCGGTCGACAATATTGTCGACTGAAGGGACTTCTAGGGTCGGTTATTTGGAAAAAACTGATGCTAGAGGTGCTTATACATGTGTGAACTTAATTGGATCCAAGATTTATCTCGGTCAATAATATTGTTGACTGAAGGGACTTCTAGGGTCGGTTATTTGGAAAAAACCGACGCTAGAGGTGCTTATACATGCGTGAACTTAACTGGATCCAAGATTTATCTCGGTCGACAATATTGTCGACCGAAGGGACTTCTAGGGTCGGTTATTTGGAAAAAACCGACGCTAGAGGTGCTTATACATGCGTGAAGGCAAACTGGAATCAAGATGTCTAATTACACGCATTTTTTGTAGACATATAAGGTCGGTTATTTGGAAAAAATGACCCTATAGATCGAGGGGCGAAGCCAAAATCAAGCAAATTTTTGCCGCAGGAAACTGTAATTGCCTTTGTAATCCAATTGTCTATAAGGTCACTTATTTTATGAAAACCGACCCTATAGAGATACACTACAAGGTCAGTTATTTTAAGAAAAGTGACGCAAGAGGTCTTAAGTAGTGCCTGCATTTTTTATAGACATATAAGGTCGGTTATTTGGAAAACCGACCCTATAGAGTTACACTACAAGGTCAGTTTTTTAAGAAAAGCGACCCAAGAGGTCTTAAGTGGTGCCCACGTTTTTTATAGACATATAAGGTCGGTTATTTGGAAAACCGACCCTATAGAGTTACACTACAAGGTTGGTTTTCTTAAGAAAACCGACCCAAGAGGTCTTAAGTGGTGCGCACATTGTTTTAGACATATAATGTCAGTTATTTAGAAAAACTGACCCTACAGGTAGTGCCGTTATAACCCATTTCTGTACTAGTGTGGTTAGGCAAACATGATATAAATTTCCCTATGACTATTTCTATAGATGCGGATGTTGCAGGTCAATCATACGAAAACAACCTATTTATATAAGATATTGTGGAGTTGTTTCACTATGATTGGCTGAATACATTTTTGATAGAGCTATGGATAAGGTGAGATCTTATTTATACATCCATATACCTTGTGTAGGATCTGATGATCTGGTTTCTTATATATTAATGCTTGGTAATACATGTTTTGCAGCTACGTAGACAAGATATGTGCAGATTTTTCATTTAAACATGTAGGATTTTTGATTCCATCTTTGATTAGTCTAGTAAATATAGACCCTTCGTCAGTTCAACAATACTGCTGTGATGCTTTTATAATTTTTGGTCAAAATAAGAAGACGGTGATAATAGCTCCATTCAATGTGGAGTAAGTTTCCTTTGCTTATAATTTGGACTTAAGAAAATTACATTTTTATCGTGGATTTTGAGTTATTAATTTTTACTAGTGGTATGAATTGGGAGTTACTAGTTATTGTCCCCGAGACGTTTATTTTCTATTATCTAGATCCTAAGGGGACTAAATTAAATCCAACATATGGACACACAATGAAAATGGCATTATTCCGGTGAGAAATGTTTTATTTTTATATCTGTTAACATATGTTATTACATTACTATTTAATTATGCAATTCACTATGTTACATTAACATGTAGGGGTTTACATGAGTTCAAAAAGGTTGGAGGAAAGGTCCCTAGGAAAAAGAACTAGCCAATAATTTGGGAGAACGTGGAAGTAAGTTCCCGACTCCAATGCATATATTATTGTGAACTGTGCTTAGTTGTATTTTTTAATATTTTGTATGTTTCAATTTATAGTGTGCTACACAAGACAACGGATGGGCATGTGCATACTATGTGACGTGATTTATGTACATGATTGTCCAATATGCCACAGTGGACATCGATACCATACATGAGGTATCATATATAGTCTCATTAGATAATATGAAATATATCAATCTTATTTATATATTATTAATTATATATACATCATTCTCTTTGTAGGTGTTTAAAACTGACCCCACTACAGGAAAGGCCTTATCAGATGTACATGTTCCCTATACGACAGAAATATTTAATGATGTAAGAGAAAAATGGACAACAACCATACAAGTAGTGGGGGTTTTAAAATATAATTGGGATGTTGATAGCGATAATGAATAAACAATGATATTTTGTAAATGAAGTTTTGAATTGTCATATGTGTGAATGTTTCTACATGTCTGAATGTTTCTACATGTGTATAAATGTTTATACATGTGTGAATGTGAAAATGAATAGGACTGTTGGTTGCTACATGAATGTTTCTGCATGTGTGAATGTGAACATGAATGGAACTGCAGATTGCTACATAAATGTTTCTACATGTGTGAAAATTAAATGGAACTGTAGGTTACTAAATGTTGTTAATTTATAGGTTTGTGGCCTACTGTTGGCTGATATCAATAGATGTTGTAAACCTGCAGTTCATAACTGAACTCCAGGTTTCTGCATCCTGCGACCAACCACAGCAGGCCTCCAGACTGATAAAAAAAAATAGGCGTCAGTTATTTGTAGAAAACTGACGACAAATAATTACAATGTCAGATAATAGGTAAAACTGACGTCTAATGAGGCCAAAGGCCACGGCCGTGATGGCCAGCACAGTCGTGGCAACATGTGATATAGCATCGATTCCCAGTTATAAACCGACAATGATGGTGTCCTAGATGGCACCTTTCTGTGGCAGGTTTCTGGCGTCGATTTCCATGAAACTAACGCCTAACGAGGCCAGAGGCCACAACCGTACTGTCCAGCACGACCGTGGTAGCTGGTGATATAGAGTCAGTTCTCAGTTATAAACTGACATTGATGGTGTCCTTTCTGTGGCGCGAAGGTTTCTGGCGTCGGTTTCCATGCTAATAACCGACGCCGGTGGCTCCCTACTGGCGCATTTCGGTGGCACGTGAAGGGTTACGGCGTCGGTTTGCAAATCGAAGCCTAAGGGTTTGCCTTTTAACGGCACCCACATAGGTGTCGCATTGCAACCGAACGCTAATGGCCTTAAATAACCGACACTAAAGGTCGGTTATGTAGTAGTGTGTGGAACCCACGGGGTGACACAAAAGTCCCAACGGGAGATATAATTCTTCACCAACAGTATTATTATCACAGATAAGTCTTATAAAAGAGAGAATAAGAAACCTTAATTAAATTAAATAGGTATAACTACTTGTTATATGCAGAGTAGAGCCATCTTTATCATTTAAGTAGTTCAAATAACTATGACGGAGCAATAGATATTCTCATCATTTTTAAAAGGAATATGAAGAACGTGTATAATATATATCAACTAAGAAATATAAAAGTATTTGTAGCTTCATTCAATATTTCCATATTTAATCCTTGAGCATATATGCTACACGACTGATTACATCTTTTAACAATCAATATTTTCCCTGAAGAGATGAGACATACCGTTCATGCTCCAACCGATCACTACTAAGTAGCATCAATTCCATAAAAGGTCCATGGAAGAGTCAGACTCCATGACCTCTCCTTTCTCGATTAGTATGAGATCATTGGCAGTGACATCATGAGTCAAACTACAATCAGCTAGCCTGGGTATATAGGCTCATCGGTAGATAGATACAACCCATAGTTTTTCCCTTATCCGTGTATGATCTGTAGTCAATCCTGATTATATCAGGGTGTTGTCCGTAACTAATATTGATTGTTTATTGAGTCAAAGTACAACCACACTCTTGTTAGGATATGACCTAAAGTCAATCCTAATATTCAGGGTATGGCATGTAGCCAATCCTATTAGTTAACTATACAAGGACATACCTCAACTTGCACCCCTCTTTTTCATTAATTTGCACTCCAAGTAAAACTTGTTTCACCATTCACCAAATCCTGACGCTGAATAGATCTATGGTCAGGGAAACTACATTTTTAATTCAATTGATAGGTTAAGTGCATTACTACATCTTTTAGCATCAATCAAGTTACAAGCATGAAGTATAGATAAATGCTACATAGAAAGGTGTATCATATTTTTCAAGAAATCTTGTATTAATTGGAACATATCTTGTTGCATTCATTGTGGGATCTTAATCCTCTGAACACTTTACTGAGAATTTCATCCCTCAATATTATCATTATCATGATCATATGTTTGGGTATCAAACCCTCAGTTCATTATTGAATAGTGTCACCTTTTACCATGCAAAAATCATTTCTAGGTCATCAAATCCATATATATATCATACTTGTTGTACAAGTACATCACATGGCTCACAAGGCCTTATAAAATCTGTATCATGCTAAATCTTCATAGATCATACCTGGATATGCTCATCATTTCATAATACCTGCATGGTTAGGATTTCATAATAAATGCAATATCAACTGAATATCATGACCATGCCATAAAGAGAATCATTCAAATTGCAACCCTCTCATAATTACGATTATGGTTTCTCCTTATAGCCGATTTAGGGTTTTCAAGTTCATAATAATCAATCAAACCCTAATTCCCATCATAAGATCTGTATTATTACCATAAGTATTCACGCATACTAAATTACTTCCATAAACTATCATCAATTTATTATCGACACAAAGTACTATCTTTCTCATATGAATAGAACAAATTTCTCTCTCATCCTTAATAGGATATTGACTTCAACATACTTATTACATTGATTTGATTATCTTTAGGGTTTATCAGCCTACACTTATTAAAGTGTATCCATCTCATTACCTTATAATGTATCCATTGATTATGTTCAAAAGTCTATCGGCCTACACTCATCAAGGTGTATCGGCCTTCACTCTAATCTTTGTGTCAGCCTAGACACATTCACTTGTGTTTGCCTAGACACATCTACTTGTGTCAGACAAGGCACATGTATTAGCCAAGTCACACTTCATTTGTGTCTGCCATGGAACTTCAAAGAGATATTGGTTTAGAGGTTCTTAGGTTGTTATCGGCCATGAATTACAACTTAGTGAATTTCCTTCACCATACCTTTCAGCATCATTTTCTTCATAATTTAACAAAATATTTTCACCTCACTTAGGCATCACAACTTGACCTCATTTTAGGGTATTGAACACCCTAACACTTTGCATATCGGTCATAGTTTACTATCTAATGTGTCAGCCATGGTATCCCTTTATGTATCGACCATTTCTATGACCAAGTGATATCGACCTACCCTCATCCTTTTCTTTAGGTGACATGTTAGACAACTATAAAGACAATAATCCCAAACATGTAACAAACCGATAGGGAATTAGAAACTGATGTATACGGTATTTCTTCACATAGCCTTGTATCGGATTAGGGTTCCCACAAATCGATATCGATTTGTGCATAGAGGTTCTCATCATCTTAAAGCTCCAACCCTACATCCTCCATTACTCTAGTTCATGGACAATAGCCTCATATATCTTTTAAAACTCAAAGAACTATCATTCAAACAAGAAAAGTCAAAGTAGAAAAGGAATCATTAAGTATTGCATGATAGAAGGTGAATAATAACAAAGTGGGTTCAAGTTATATAACCTGCCTCAAGATCAATGAGTTTCAAGCTCCAAACCTCCACATTCCTAAGGTTGAATATGACTTATCAAAATTTCAAGACTTGATCACAACACTTTCTATATGAAAGAAGATATCATAGTAAGGAACTTGGTGAAGAAGGAAGGAAAGGAAAGAATCATAATCCGAGAAGCATAGTTTTTCTAACATTGAAGATGATCATGGATTTACCTTGGACAAGTTGCTTGACCTTCCCCTTTCTCATTGAGATCCTAGGGTCGTCCACCAAGAAAGAGATGATGGTAAATGATTCAAAAGGTTTACTAGGAGGTGAAAAGAGGGGTATATATAGTTGAGGCTCATGAAAGAGAGTATGTGTAATGTGTCATCACCATGTGCACTTAGGTGACACGTGTCCATGCATGGTGACTTCATGTAACCATAATTATCTTGTCATGTAAAACTCATGAAGATAATCCATAGATAAGATATAGGTCATTGGGTTCTTGCTTAACAAGATATCACAATCCAATATCACTTTATGTGGAGGCCGATACAACTTTTACAAGGAACATGTAAACCAAGAGGCTTCACCTACTTGAGGTTCTTAGCCTAAGATGAGTACTTTCAGATGTTACCAAACCAATACGGGACTTCCTCTATGGCTTCAAAGCTGATAGGCACTCCCATATACACTTCATAGCTTGACACAACCTCATCTAGGGTTCAAAATACTCAACATTCTTTGGTTCCTTCACCACAATGAGTGCTATCATTTAACCAAGACTCAAACAAGGCACCCCCTTCTTTCTCTCTCCTCTAGATGATGCTAAGAGAGAGAAGGAACACTCTAGAGGTGATAATTTTCACATAAACTTCTTATTTTAGTAAATTTCAATCTTTATCAAAGTTATCAAATAAGGCACAAACAATTTGCAATAAGTTCAAAATTGAAATAATAAACTCTCATCAGGCCTTAACTACTCTTCAAACAATGAAGACAAGGTTTTAACAACTTACTTAGGCAAATCTTCCAGGGTCATCCCAAAACCCTGGTCATGGGTGTTAAAACTTATCAACCCCTAACAAGAATTTTGTCCCCAAAATCTCAAGAGAAAAGACAAAGGTAGTTCCTCCTCATCTCTTCCTCCAACTCCCATGTGGCTTCTTCAATACCACAATGATGCTAAAGAATTTTCACAAGAACAATGTCTTTCCTTTTTAACTTCTTGATTCTTCTATAAAAAATCAACACTGGACCTTTCACATAGGATATATCTTCATCTAATTCTACCTCTACATGTTATAATACAAGCTCTGTATTAGGGTGGCATTTTCTCAACATAGATACATGAAATACTGGATGTAATCTATGGAACTCAGGTGGTAGTTCCAACTTATAGGCTACCTTTCCAACACGTGCTATCACTGGGTAGGGTCCCATAAATCTAGGAGCCAACTTATCCTTCTTCCCAAATATGAGAACATCTTTCCAAGGAGAGACCTTGAGATACCCTCTGTCTCCAACTTGGAATTCTAAAGGTCTATGGCGATTATCAACATATGAATTATGTCTTTCATTTGTTGCCTTTAACTGTTGTTGTATACTTTAATCTTTTCTATTGTCTATTGTACTAGTTCATGACCAACAAGTTGGTATTCTCCTATTTCATACCGGCATAACGAAGATCTACAACTTCTACCATACAATTCTTCGTATGGTGCCATATCAATGCTTTTCTGATAACTGTTATTGTTGGAAAACTCTATCAAACTCAAACGTATATCCCTACTACGTACAAATTGAAGAGCACATGCCCTAAGCAAGTATTCCAAGGTCTGTATAGTCCTTTTAGATTGTCCATCTATCTGAGGGTGGAAAGAAGTACTAAACTTTATCTGTGTACCCAAAGTTGTGTGTAATCATTCCCAAAAGTGACTTGCAAAATGAGAACCTCTATCAAACGCAATTGTTGTTGGGGTTCCGTGCAACCACACTATCTCATCTACATAAACATGTACATGTTTCTCAGTAGTGTATGTTGTCTTAACCAAAATAAAATGTGTTGACTTTGTCAACCTATCAACAATCACCCAAATAGAATCGTGACCTTTAGCTGTTCTAGGCATACCAACTACAAAATCCATCATCATGTGATCCCACTTCCACCGTGGTATATGTAATGATTGTAATGTTCCTACATTCTTCTGGTGCTCAGCTTTAACTTGCTGACACACTGGACATCGCAAAATAAACTCAGCTACATCTTTCTTCAAACTAGGCCACAAAGACATATCTTTCAAATTGTGATACATCTTAGTACTTCCTGGATGCATAGAATATGTAGATGAGTGATCTTCTTCCATAATTATTTTCCTTAGGTCATTAACATCAGGTACCATGATCCTACCATGGTAAAAAATCATTTCATCTTCTGACTCGTGGAAGTTGTCCCGCTTCTTACTTCCATCTTCTGATTTGATCTACTATATCATAGTATCAGCCTATTGTACTTCTTTAATCTATTGTCTCATTGTAGGTTTTACTTGCATATCTGCTAAAAATCCAGATAGCAAAGATACTTCCAGCTATACATTCATCTGTCGTAATGAAATGAGCATGTCCCACTTATGATACACCAAAGAATTCAACTATGTTTTATCTATAAATGAAGATGAGGACTTTCTTCTTAGCGCATCTGTGATGACATTAGCCTTTCTTGTATGATAATCAATCTTGCAATCATAGTATTATATTAGTTCCATCCAGCGACACTATCTCATGTTTAATTCTTGCTGCGAAAAGATGTACTTCAGATTGTTATGGTCTATGAAATTATGACACTTCTCCCCATACACGTAATGTGTTTAGATTTTTAAGGCATGAATCACTATAACCAACTCCAGATCGTGTGTAGGATAATTCTCCTCGTGTAAGTTGTCGAGTGGTAAAAGAAATCACTCATTTATGCTACATTAACACACATCTTAAACCATCCTTTTATGCATCACAAAAGACAATGTGTCCTTTCCCTTGCTTAGGTAACACAAACATCGGTGCACTGGTCAACTTTTCCTTCAATAATTGGAAAGAGTATTGACACTTGTCATTCCAAACAAAAGGAACATCCATCCTAGTTAACCTAGTTAGGGTAATGCTACATAACTGAAGTCTTTGATGAACCTCCTGTGGTAACCTACCAAACCTAGGAAACTACAAATCTCTGTTGGTGTCTTAGGCTATTCCCATTCTAGAACAAACTCCACCTTTTTAGGATCAACACAAATACCTTTAGCAGATATGATATGTCCTAGAAAAGATACTTCTGATAACCGAAACTCACACTTTCTAAACTTAGCATACAGCTTGTGGTGTCTTAACAAAGTCAATGCTTGACGAAAATGTTGTTCATGTTGTTGGCTATCGTGACTGTATATTACAATGTCATCTATAAAGACCACTATAAACTGATCAAGGAATTGCCTGAACACTCTATTCATCAAATCCATGAATGTTGTTGGTGTATTAGTTAGTCCAAATGACATGACTATAAACTTATAATGACCATACCGAGTCCTAAAAGCAGACTTGGGTATGTCATCCTCATTAATCCAAAACTGATGATATCCTGACCTCGGATCTATCTTATAGAATACTATTGCACCATGCAACTGGTCAAACAAATCATCTATACTTGGAAGAGGATACTTGTTCTTTATTTTCACCTTATTTAACTATATATAGTCTATACATAACCTCATATATCCATCCTTTTTTTTATAAAAATTACCAGAGCACCCCACAGAGATGTACATGGCTGGATAAAACCTTTGTCAAGAAATTCTTGTAATGATTTCATTAATTCTACCATTTCAGCTGGTGCCATCCTATAAGGTGTTTGGGCAATTGGTTGTGTACCAAGAACTAGATTGATCTCAAAATTAATCTCTCTAGGTGGAGGAACATTAGGAAATTCTTCAGAAAACACATCCTTAAATTCCCTAACAACATGCACTTCTGGAACACTAACACTTTCTATCTTGGTATCCACCACGTGTGCTAAGAATGCCTCACACCCATGTCGCAACAGTCTCTCGACAATCATTGTCGATACTAGACATGTTGGAAGAATCTTCATGTCTCCCTAAAAGATCCATATCTCACCACCATATGTGAACATAGCTTGCTTGGAACTACAATCTAAGACTACCTTATACTTTTTCTAAGGTGTCCATCCCAAGGATTACATCAAATCCATAAATTTCAAGTGGTATAAGATCCACTTGAATGTTGTGTTATGAGAAAGAAAGAACACAGGGGGAACATACCTCTTGTAACACTACAAAACCAACCAACGGAGTTTCTAACAACAAATTATCCATTCTACGACTAACAGGAAAAAGACAATTATGAATCACTTCATGAGTGATAAAGGAGTGTGTAGCACCCCGTTCAACCAAAATAGATATGAAGCAAGATGAAGACATATTTAAATGAAATAACTCCATCTGACCTGTCACAACTCGTTGATTGACTACCGCCTCCGGGTGACTCATAAAATAGAATCTCGTTGTTGCCTACTGCCAACCTCGTCCTCTGTTAGCTTGTGTAGATGAACCTACTTGAGACACATGTCCATGTCCATGTCCTCCTGCACTACTACTGAACTGTTGCCTCTGAGAGCCTTGTTGACTCTGCCTTGGTGGTTGGGTTACCTCAGTGTATCTTACTAGACAATCCCTCATTAGATGTCCTATCTACCCACACTTGTGGCATGTATAGGTCTCTTGTTGTGGCCTAGACGACCCTATCACTAACATTGATGCCACACTATGGGCTCCAACGGTTAGAAAACTATGGCCTCTACCCTTACTTGATGTCCACTATGTCTTAACATTGAACCTCTGTGGTACTGACAGTATAGGAAACCTTGGATTCTTGTAGCTTCCGAACATGTATCCTTGTAACTAGAGAGGTCCTTTCCTAAAATTGGCCTCACGTTTCTCAGTTACCGACCTTTATATCCTCCTAAGTAATTCCACAAATGTAGAAAATCTCTCCCTATTCTCCAGAGTAGTTGCAGATGTAGATAACTCAATGTTCATGCCCTTTTCAAAACATCAAATCCTCTCTTGGTCCGTAGTAGCCATGTGCGGACAAATCACAGAAGCTCCATGAACTTCACTTCATACTCATTGATCTACATGGGCCCTTGCCTAATCTGTTCAAATTGTGAGATTTTCTCATCTAGGAACATATGAGGAAAGTACCTATTGGTGAACCCACATCTGAATTCCTCCCATTCGATCTCAACATCAGGCAATTTCTCTTCTTCAATGGCCCACCAATGGCCATAACTTCCCTTCAACAGGTACACAACATGCCTAACTTTGTCAGTTTCTGAAATGCTAAGGATCTTAAAAGCTTTTTCTAGCTCAGTGAACCACATATATGCATCTGCTGTATCAACTGTTCTAGCATATTCTATAGCTCCCACACGACGTAGCCATTCAAAAGTCTACCAAAATCTGAAGATTCTACATTGGGGACTGGAGCCCTAGGTAGTGGTGATGGTATCCTATCCTCCATATGCATTACTATTTCCATGAACTTCCCAAAGAGAGCATGGAAAGTAGGGTTCTCCAGCATAGTCTGATCCAGCTAGGGAGTCTCAAGCACTTGTCCTTCTCTTACCTATTCCCTTGCACCTCTTCGTAGTGCAGCAATGTTGCTCTCAACAACATGTTCTTCGTGTTCTCCAGACATCTTTAAGCTTTACTTCTTCTTCTATATAAGCAAAAGTCACTACAAGATAAACTGGAGGACACTAGAACAAACTCAATGACCTTAATCCTATGTCCCTATAGACTCGGAGAACCTAAGGCTCTGATACCAAAAATTATGACAACCACTATCATACTAATAGCATTATTTAACAAAACTATGTAGAAATAACCATTAGCAACATATTACCAAAAATCATTAAAAATCAAAACCTTTTTACCAAGAGATCCACTACCAAGAAACTCTTATAGAAAGAACCAAGCCATAATGGTTCACTTGATCCATACATCATTCTGTCACCTCATAAGGATATGAAATATAAGTTGCTTTACAAAAACATTTACAAAAGAAACTTTATGCATTGAAGCATACTAGCCAAAATCTCAGATCGATCATAAAACTATTTATACACTATCTTCCCAAAGACCTATGAGTATAGGGACAACTTATAGGACTCTATATCTACAAGGCACATAACAACAAACTTAGCCTGAATTGTTATCATTGTCCTTGTTGTTGTTGCTCGCTCTGTACTGCACAATCTCTACCTCCATGTGCATGTCCACCTAAAAAGTTGTTGAACCCACCGGGTGAGACAAAAGTCCCACTCTCTCTCCATCAACAGTATTATTATCATAGATATATCTTAGAAAAGAGAGCGAAGAAACCTTTATTAAATTATACAGGTATAATTACTTGTTATATGCAAAGAAGAGCAATCTTTGTCATTTAAGTAGTTCAAATAACTATGATTGATCAATAGTGTTATGACCACATCTAAGCTTAACTAGTAAACTAGGGTTTACCTGGATGATTACATGCTTAATTGGATTGATCATTTCTTAAATCTAATTAATGATGATAATTCAATTATCATGTTTGAAATCTAACAAGAACTTTAAGTATACTTTTACTTTTAGAAATTAGGTTTGAGAAATATAACCCTAATCAGCCCAAATTAGGGTTTTGATGATATATGAATACAAATTTTGATAAGTATAGTGTCTAACTAAATGATTTTTAGTATTTTATGTGTAAATTTATTGAATTTAAATTTCAATATAATTTGTATATCTTAAATGTGAACACTATTGAAAAATATCAAAATTTTTGGAGAATGTTCTAACCTATTTTTCGGTCGAGTTTCAAACTCGACTGACCATGCTGCTGACTGCAATATAGCAATGTAGTATTTGATTTTTATTTATTTATTGTTAACTTTGAATGATCTAAATTTTTATTGGAGATCTGAAACTTAATCATAAACAACATATAAAATGTTCATAATTTTTGGGTGATCTGCTATTCAGTAGACAAATTAGAGTAACATTTGTATGATAGAAAATCCAACTAAAATAAGAGAAAGTATAGTGAGGGGTCACTGTGAAATTGACCCAAGCAGCTCAATTTCTCTATATGGTCAACCTAACACACTAGGAGATCTCATAATTCATGATTATTTCCATAGAAATAAAATCCTAGAGAGACAGGGAGAGTTAAGGTTTGAGAGAAGAAAGAGGTGGAATACCTAATTTAGGGTTTCTCTATTTGAGATATGATGAAATCCAGTAAGTTTAGCTTCTTTGCATAGACTTTAATGCTGAATCTTCTCTCACATGTCAATATTTCGTCCCTCCTCTGATTTGATCCAAAATGGTATCAAAACTTTGCCCTTTCTCATTCTTTCTTCATAATCCCTCATTTTTAGGGTTTTCGAGTTGAAAGGAACAAGAATTGGGTGAATTGCTAGGGATTTGATATGAGATCGAGATTTTCAAGGATGAGTTGCATTTTTAGGTGTTTTCACACCATAGGGTGAGTGGTAACTTCCTTTAAATAGTATATTGCACGAAAATTTGTTAAATCATCCATAATCTTCAATTGCTTAGCATGCGACTACAAACCCTGAATTGTCTATTTGATCTAAGTTGTTGCAAAATGATATGAAATGGATTCTTACTCTGATTGGATGAATTTCAGATGATAAAGTCACATTATAAATGTATACAATATATCCTAATGATAATTCCCTAAGTATTCACAAAGGTTATAAGAGTAAACTGAAATATAGGGAATTTGTCTGTGACAGAAATTAATGTATAATTAAATAAAGAAAATTTGTTTATCTGGATCCCCTTGGTTATGAATGATTGTTTATTTGAATTCAGAGTACATATATGTCAGATACTATCTTGGATTACATTTAAGGTGAATAGTGTTTGTTTGATATCTCAATAAAGAGGGTGAAACCCTAGATGCGAGGAAAGTTGGATTTACAAATAGGTATCGTGAAATCCATTTGAAGGGATTTTCTTGACATGATAGATTTTATTTATTCAATTTTATTATTGATGCATGATATCTCAGTGAATGGCATGGAAACCTAAATTCAGCTCAGTTCCCAGGTTTTATGCATATATTGATTGTATATGATTTAAGCAGTCTTTATTCATTGAATGTTTATGTCATATGAAATCCTTATGAGAGCCATGTGATAAGTGAATGAGGTAAATGAGACCTTAAGGATAGGGTGTTCAATGAATAGCAAGCAATCAAGGATGGAAACCCAATCTAGTATGCCTTTGGAATTATATATATTTAACTTAGTAGTAAATGGCTGATTGAAGTGATTCATGTTATATTGTGGAATTTTAGCTGAATATTATCCTATATGCATGTATGCTGTTTCTTATGAGATTTAGATTCTCTAATTCAAATACTTGTTATGAAATGCGCAAGTTATTATGCTATTGCGAGTAGAGAAATATGACATGCCCTAAATAGGATGTTATTGATGCCATGCATATATGTGTGAAAGTTGAATGAGAATATGTGTTTTAGTAGACATGATATATGCTTGAATACATGAGAAATGTTATATGTACACGAGTAAGGAGAAACCCTAAGAAAAGGGTAAACAATATGTTAAGCATTCAGTTTAGTATTATCAGTGAATTCAGTTCAGTAGTCTGAGTAGTCAGTAAGATACAGAGTTAAAAGAGATCAGTCTAAGAGAAAGATATAATCAAAGTTATAATAGAGTTAGGTGCCTTGAACACCATAGATTCTCTACGGATGTCTGCATTGTAGGGAAGAAATGAACCACCCTGGCAGTGACCAGTATACGGGAATCAGAATGCATCCACAGAGCGTACGGGGAGACGAAGCCCTTGAGGAAGTCTCCTAAGAGAAGATAGGTTACCCAACATGAACCAGAGATCCTGGTGGTAACCCAGAGGTACCCATAGAGCGTACCAAGATGAAGCCCACAGAGCGTCTCAGACCCTCCTCCTGTGTACTCAGCCTAGAAGGAGAGGTCTAGTTAAAGGCTAGTTGTTTATCTTCCTTAGTCAGACGTGACAGTTCGAGTCAAGCAGACCCATATTCAGTTCTAGACTTAGCTTCCCATGTTTTAAGCTAAGTCTTGTACGGTGAGATCGTAGTGTACTATGATTCTTCATATGTAGAGTACACTGCATATGATTAGGGCATAATCTAAAATATCATCATATAGGTTTAAAGAGTTTCTTATAAATAAAAAGAGTTAAGAACGATTTTAGTACAATTTCGTAGTAGTTGTTCTTTAAATGCAATATAACTGTATTTTTTTCGATCTAATCAGTGTAGTAATTATTGTTGTTATAATTGATAGCAATTGCTCAATAGTATATCTGTAATTATATCAGTGCTTTAGATTGTTTCTTTGAAGTACTCATTCACTGAGCAAGTAGGCTCACCCCTCTACTCAAAATTTTTAGGGAAACAACGTGTACTTGAAGAAGTTCAAAGCATCCAAGTAGATCTACCACATGAGTTAATTATGAGATTAGTTAAGTTCAGTCGGTCCCTATCACTCTAGGTCCTTGTATAGATGTGACAGAGTTATAAATGATGTTTTGTATCTTTTTTTCCTTGATAAGAGAGAATGTATCTGATTATCATGTCATATGTACATGGAAGTGTGAGAAACAAAATGAATGTATGGATGTGTATCATTAATGTTGAGATCATATTAGAGTAATAAAAGTTTAATTCTCTTATAAAGTTTATTTATGTGATTGAATGTGAGAAAACAAAGAGCTTGAAATAAAAGGAAAAGTCGAGAGTGAACTTTGTATTAAGTGTAATCCTCATAGTCATGTCCTAATCTCATGATTAGTGTTAATTGTGGGATGTGGGCGTGATAACTTGGTATTAGATCTTAGGCTGAGTCGTCAGGGACCATTAGGATAGAAAGTTAGAGTTATAAGTGTGGAAAATAGGAGGTGATGTGTCTATAGCTCTGGGAAGTCTAGGTATTTGGATACCCTGGCTCGGTATCTGAATACTTAGATTGACTAGTATCAAGCTACTCTATATATTCTTCTCTGGATGCCCTAGCCAGGCATGCAGTGGGAGAATAGGCTAGAGAGAAACCCTAGAAATATTAGGGTTAAGAGACCAGAAAGTAATGAAGGAGCAAGAGATTAAACATAGAATGTGATATAACTCTTGCTTTATATTGCTTATTTGATTAGAGATCAATAAAAATGCTCTTATATGTATGAATTTAGATTATCAGTTTGTAGAATATATATGGTTCTTTAATATTGTTGTGTATCATGAAGTGATTCATTTATTATTTATATTCTTTGTATCATGTAGACCAGAAGTTATGTTTAAATGAGTTTGCCCTAAGTGGATATTCATTCCACATGTTTGAGATTAATAGGATTGAGTTAATCTTGAGTAGCTATTGGCTTCAGGACTGCAGGTTTGGCCTAGTCCGACTGGCAGGATGCATTACTGGGATTTAATGACTCCTATTGAAAAATACAATAAGAGTAGATTCTAGATAAATTAGACCCACTGATAATGAGAATGTACATACCCTAAGATGTTGAAACATATAGGAAATATTAGAATAGCTAAGAATCGATTGGAACTGATATATGAGATCCAATTTTGGGGCCTCATATGAGAAACCCTTAATTAGGAATAAAGGAACACGACATAAGGTTCAGATAAAGTTTAATGATTAGTATTATATGAACCTTAAATATGAAATATGGAAAAGATATGAGAAAAGTATGTAAGGGACAAGATAGTAAGAATCAACCATGAGGAATGGACTATGTAGTTGAGTAAAATGCTTTTATGTACACCAAAGCAAAGGGAAAATAGAAGAAAAGAGTTAAGTAGACAATAAGTAAATATAAGTGAAGAATCTTCAGAAGAGTTAAAGCAAAGAGAATTAGATGAACATGTAAATCATAAGACTAGGATAAGAAACTAAGTTAAAACAAAGATAAATGTTGGAAATGATGGTTATGATATAATTGAGAGCATGGAATGTATACCTTTATTATGAAGTTAATACATTCATCCTTACTACCTTTGGATTCCATGTCTCTATAGAACAACAAACTAGTTTCTAAAAGAAGAACAGAAGTGTAGCTTAACCAATGAATAAGTCATATAAAGGTAGATTATATTCAAGAGGGAAAAAACTTGATTGAAAGAGATATGAAGTTTGACCCATGCATGAGCCGTTTGATTTAAAATGAAGAATATGTAATGTATTAAACATGAGGTGAAACTAGTAGAGAGAGTATTGATTTAGAATTATGTGCAACGTGGTATACATGATCATACACATGAATAAGCAACATGGTCATAAGAGAAAATTAGAAGTTAAAGATGACAGGTGAAAGAGTAGTATATGGTAAGAGGATTATGGAAAGTAAGGAAGGGTTTGAAACATGATGGAGGTTGTGAGATTCACACAAGTGCTAATTAGTCAAGTATCCCTATTGATAAATAATTAAACCTACATACGAGAAATGTATTAAGGGAATGTTTGAATATAAGAATTCTAAGTCTCAGTATTCATCTTCTCTTTCATATCTTCCTTAATGAGAGCAAGGTGGGAATGAAGTGATAAGAAAATGAATCATATATGATGCATAACCACCATGGTAGGGACATCTAGTGAATGTAATAGTGACACACAATATGATGATGAAAACCTAGTAGGGTAAATTGAGAATGTAATCTATCTGAATGGCCAAGTAAGAGAAAGGAAATTCAAGTGATGAGGTAAGTAAGACTTTAGTAAAACTTGTGAGATCCAAAGTTTGGATTTCAAATTAAGGGAGTAAAGTCATATCATAATAGCATCATGCTACTGATAAGGATAAAACCCTAGAATGTTTAAACTTGTAGTAGTTTAAGGGACATCACTAGTGAATTGACCTTGAATACTAGCATCTCTATAAAATAAGATCATGAGATTAGCACTATGAGAAGTAAACTAGCACTGAAAGTAATCCATGGTTTAAAGGTAGATAATTCGAAAGGTAGATAAACAATATGGAAATGATTCAGAGCAAATGTTTAGATATAGATTTGAATTATAATAGGTGTGATTTGAACAAAAGGAGAAGTGCAACATGAGCAAAGTGTAATCTAAAATAAATTCTTGTTGTGATAGCAAGAATGATGAATAATCTATTCTTACCTTAAATGTTTTAATGTTAGGGATGTTTATTGTACATTATTAAAATGAGAAGGATAAGTGGTAAAAAGTAAGTAGTAATGAATGAGGAGAGAGATACGAGAAAACAATAGCTTTTGGTAATATGTGAATTTGTTTTTAGAAGTATAATTTGTTGAAGGTATATTAAGGGATGTAAATTGGTTCTACGTATGATTTTAGTGTATATGTGCAAGACATATATTAATTAAAGGTGTGTAATAGTTTAAGTCACTCATACCAGTAATCCATCTTTGTATTGTACAATTGTGGTATGGTGATATGGGTTGAATAATGATGGAACAAATGGAGGGTTTCCCTAAATAAGGTAGTCTTACCTATTCACTCATATGAATAGAAGGGATGATAACCATATTGTATTGATATGTAACCCTAATGAGGTATAGCTTGTTATACCTAGCTTTAATATAACTAAGTGATGGTAATTGGGTATGAATAGTCCTTGAATGACTAATACAATCATGGAGTATTCTGTTACTTTTGTTGGAACCCTAGTATGCTATAACCTGATGGTTACACCTTGAATTATGTGTGGGTTCATACTTGAACATAGTATGGAATGTGATGGTAATGCTTCACCTTATGCATCCATGACCCAGTGGGGATGTCGTGAGTGGTATTGTACAATTGTTGTTGAATTTAGTCTTCCAACTCAAGACTATTTTGCTATTTGAGTAGCAATATAGTAAAATTCAAAACAACATGGTGAACTCTCTTTTGTGACTTAGAGGTAATACATACCAATAGTACATATTGAGCCGTATGAATTGAGATAGTTGGATCAAATTATCAATGTTGAGGTAACACTTTAAGAGTATGAAAATGTTGAAATGGTTGTTTATCTCTCTATCCTATGATTGACTGTGGCATAGAGAATTTGTTTTCTATCATTAAGAACTATTTCAAACATGTTGTGATTTAGTAAAGCATTAAAGGACATAATGTTGAAAACTGCATTCAAGTATGAAATATAAGAATATAATGACATGTAAGATTTCAGAAGCTTAAAATAAACCTTGAATGTACTTTTATTGCACATTTATGTTTCGGGGATGAAACATTTTAAGGGGGGAAGACTTGTTATGACCACATCTAAGCTTAATTGGTAAACTAGGGTTTACCTGGATGATTACATGCTTAATTGGACTGATAATTTTTAAATCTAATTAATGATGACAATTCAATTATCATGTTTGAAATATAACAAGAAATTTAAGTGTGCTTTTACTTTGAGAAATTAGGGTTTGATAAATATAACCCTAATCGGCCCAAATTAGGGTTTTGATGATATATGAATACATAATTTGATAAGTATAATGTCTAACTAAATTATTTTTAGTATTTTATGTATAACTTTGATTGAATTCAAATTTGGATATAATTTGGATATCTTAAATGTTAACACTATTGAAAAATATAAAAATTTTTGGAGAATGTTCTGACCTGTTTGTTGGTCGAGTTTCAAACTCGACCGACCATGCTTCTAACTGTAATATAGAAGTGTAGTATTTGATTTTTATTTATTTATTGGTAAACCCAAATAATCGGAAATTTTTAATGGAGATCTGAAACTCAATATTTTACAACGTATAAAATTTTCATAATTTTTGGAGGATCTATTAGCTATTCAGTAGATGAATTATAGTAACATTTGTATGACAGAAAATTCAGCTAAAATAAGAGAAAGTATAGTGAGGGGTCAATGTGCAATTGACCCAAGAAGCTCAATTTCTCTATATGGTGAACCTAACACACTAGAAGCTCTCATAATTCGTGATTAAATCCATGGAAACGAAATCTTAGAGAGAGAGAGGGAGAGTTAGGGTTTGAGAGAAGAAAGAGGTGGAATTGCTGATTTAGGGTTTCTCTATCTGGGATATGATGAAATCAAGTAACTTTAGCTTCTTTGCATAGAATTTAAGGGTGAATCTTCTCTCACATGTCAATATTTTCTCCCTCATCTGATTTGATTCGAAATGGTATCAAAACTTCCCTTTTTCTCAATCTTTCTTCATAATCCCTCATTTTTAGGGTTTCTGAGTTGAAAGGAAGAAGAATTGGGTGGATTGCTAGGGATTTGATATGAGATCGAGATTTTCAGGGATAAGCTGTGTTTTTAAGGCATTTTCACACCTTAGGGTGAGTGGGAACTTCCTTTAAATAGTATATTATCATGAAAATTTGTTAAATCATCCATAATCTTCAATTGTTTAGCATGCGACTACAAACCCTGAATTGTCTGTTTGATCTTATTTGTTGCAAAATGATATGAAATGGATTCTTCCTCTGTTTGGATGAATTTCATATGATAAAAGCACATTATAAATGTATACAATATGGCCTAATGAGAATTCCCTAAGTATTTGCAAAGGTTATAAGAGTAAACTAAAATATAGGGAATTTGTCTATGACTAAAATTATTATCTAATTAAATAGAGAAAATTTGTTTATCTAGGTCCCCTTGGTTATGAATGATTGTTTATCTGAATTCATAGTATATATATGTTAGATACTATCTTGGATTACATTTAAGGTGAATAGTGTTGGTTTGATATATCAATAAAGAGGGTGAAACCCTAGATGCGAGGAAAGTTGGATATTTATGAATAGGTATCGTGAAATCCATTTGAAGGGATTTTCTTGACATGATAGACTTTATTTATTCAATTTTATTCCTGATACATGATATCTTAGTGAATGGCATGGAAAGCTAAATTCATCTCAGGTCCAAGGTTTCATACATATATTTATTGTATATGATTTAAGCAGTCTTTATTCAATGAATGTTTATGTCATATGAAATCCTTATGAGAGCCATGTGATAAGTGAATGAGGTAAATGAAACCCTAAGGATTGGGTGTTCAATGAATAAAAAGTAATCAATGATGGAAACCCAATCTAGTTTGCCTTTAGAAGTATACATATTTAACTTAGTAGTAAATGGCCGATTGAAGTGATTCATGTTATATTGTGGATTTTTAGCTGAATATTATCCTATATGCATGTATGATTTTTCTTATGAGATTCAGATTCTCTAATTCAAATACTTGTTATGAAATGCGCAATTTATTATGATATTGCGAGTAGAGAAATACGACATGCCCTAGATAGGGATGTTATTGATGCCATGCATATATGTGTGAAATTTGAATAAGAATACTTGTTTTAGTAGACATGATATATGTTTGAATACATGAGAAATGTTATATGTGCACGAGTAAGGAGAAACTCTAAGAAAAGGGTAAACAATATGTTAAGCATTCAGTTCCGTATTATCAGTGAATTTAGTTCAGTAGTCTAAGTAGTAAGTAAGATACAATGTTACAAGAGATCAATCTAACAGAAAGATATAATCAAAGTTATAATAGACTTAGGTTCCATGAACACCATAGATTCCCTATGGATGTCTACAATGTAGGGAGGAAACGATCCATCCTGGCAGAGACCAATATACGTGGATTGGAACGCACTGACAAAGCATGCAGGGAGACGAAACCCTTGAGGAAGTCTCCTAAGAGAAGATAGGTTACCCAACATGAACCTGGGATCCCGGTGGTAACTCAGAGGTACCCGTAGAGCATACCAAGATGAGGCCCACAAAGTGTCTCAAATCCTCCTCCTTTCTACTCAGCCTAGAAGGAGAGGTCCAGTTAAAGGCCAACTGTTTAGCCGCCTTAGTCAGATGTGACGGTTCGAGTCAAGCAGACCCAGATTCAATTCTAGACTTAGATTCCCAGGTTTTAAGCTAAGTCTTGTACGGTGTGATCGTAGTGCACTACGAGTATTCATATGTAAAGTACACTGCATATGATCAGGGCCTATGATAAAATATGATCATATAGGTTTAAAGAGTTTCTAATAAATAAAAAGAGTTAACAAAGATTTGAGTATATTTCATAGTAGTTGTTCTTTAAATGCAATATTTACATTTTAACTGTATTGTTTTAGATTTGCTCAGTGTAGTAATTACTATTGTTATAATTGATAGAAGTTGCTCAAAAGTATATATGTAATTATATCAGTGCTTTAGAGTATTTCTTTGAAGTACTCATTCACTGAGCGAGTAGGCTCACCCCTCTACTCAAAAATTTTAGGGAAACGACATGGACTTGAAAAGGTCAAAGCATCAGAGTAGATCTACCACATGAGTTAAGTATGAGATTAGTTAAGTTTAGTCGGTCCAAGTCACTCTAGTTCCTTGTATAGATGTGAGAGAGTTATAAATGATGTTTTGTATCTTTGTTTCCTTGATAAGAGAGAATGTGTCTGATTATCATGTTGTATGTACATGTAAGTGTGAGAAACAGAATGAATGTATGGATGTGTATCATTAATGTTGAGATCATATTAGAGTAATACAAAGTTTAATTGTCTTGTAAAGTTTGTTTATGTGATTGAATTTTAGAAAACAAAGAGTTTGAAATAAAAGGAAAAGTCGGGAGTGAACTTTGTATAAAGTGTAATCCTCATAGTCATGCCCTAATCTCATGATTAGCGGTAATCGTGGGATGTGGGTGTGAAAAATAGATCGTCCCATCATTTTTAAAAGGAATATGAAGAACATGTATAATATTTATCAACTAAGACATATAAAAGTAATTGCAGCTTCATTCAATGTTTCTGTATTTTATCCTTAAGAAAATATTCTACACGTTTGATTTCATCCTTTAACAATCAATCGTATGCCCTAAAGAGATAAGGTATACCGCTCATGCTCGAGTTGACCACTGCTAAGTAGCATTAGTGCCATAAAAGGTCCATGGAGGAGCAGAACTACACGACCTCTCCTTTCTCGATCAGTACGAGATTATTGGCAGTGACATTATGATTCAAACTACAATTAGCTAGCCTGGGTATATAGGCTCATTACTAGAGAGATACAACCCGTAGTTGTTCCCTTATTAGGGTATGACCTGTAGTCAATCATGATTATATCAGGGTGTGGTATGTAACCAATCTTGATTGTTTATTGAGTCATGGTACAACCACACTCTTGTTAGGGTATGACCTGAAGCCAATCCTAATATTCATGGTATGGAACATAGTCAATCCTGTTAGTTAAGGATACACAGAGATGCCTCAACTTACACCCCACATATTCAATAATATGCACTTTGATTAAAACTTGTTACACCATTCAGCAAACCCTGACACTGAATAGATCTATATCCAGGGAAACTACATTCTTAATTCAGTTGATAGGTTAATTGTGTTATTGCATCTTTTAGCATCAATTTAGTTAGAGGTATGAAGTATATATAAATTCTACATAGAAAGGTGTATCATATTTTTCAAGAAATCTTATATTAATTGGAACATATCTCGTTACATTCATCATGAGATATCAATCCCCTTAACACTTTATTGTGAATCTCATCCTTCAATATTATCATTATCATGATCACATGTTTGGGTATAAAACCCTCAGTTCATTATTGAACAGTGTCACCTTCTACCAGGCAATAATCATTTCTAGGTCATCAGAGCTATATATATATATATATATATATATATATCATACTTGTTGTACAAGTATATCACATGGCTCACAAGGCCTTATAAAATTTGTATCATGCTAATTCATCATAGCTCATACCTGGCTATGCTCATCATTTCACAATACCTACATGGTTAGGATTCAATAAAAAATGCAATATCAAGTGAATATCATGACCATGCCATAAAGATAATCATTCAAATTACAACCCTCTCATAATTAGGGTCAGGGTTTCCCCTTGTAGCCAATTTATGGTTTTGAATTCATAATTATCAATCAAACCCTAATTCCCATCATAAGATCGATATTATTACCATAAGTATTCACACATACTTAATTACTTCCATCAATTACCATCAATTGACTATCAACATGAAGTACTATGTTTCTCATATGAGTGGTACAAGTTTCTCTCTCATCCTTACTAGGATATTGACTTCAACATGCTTATTACATTGATTTAATCCTCTTTAGGTTTTATCAGCCTACACTTATTAAAGTGTATCCATTTCATTACCTTATAGTGTATTCATTGATTATATTCAAAGTGTATCATCCTACACTCATCAAGGTGTATTAGCCTTCACTCTAATCTTCGTGTCGGCCTAGACACATCAAATTATGTCGGCCAAGGCACATGTATCGGCCATGTTACACTTCATTTGTGTCGTCCACGACACCTTAAAGAGATATTGATTTAGAGGTGCTTAGGTTGTTATTGGTCATCAATCACAACTTAGTGAATTTCCTTCACCATTCCTTGGTGCATCACCTTCTTCATAATTTAACAAAATATTTTCACCTCAGTTAGGCATCACAACCTGACCTCACATTAGGGTATTGACCACCCTAACACTTTGGGTATTGGCCATAGTGTACTATATGATGTGTCTGATAAGGTATCCCTTTGTGTATCGATCATTTCTATCACCAAGTGATATTGGCCTGCCCTCATCTCTAGAAAAGGAATCACCAAGTATTGAACACAAGACCTTCAAGCTCTAAAGATCCATGTTCCCAAGGTTGAAGATGACTTATCAATAGTCCAAGACTTGATCACAACACTTTCTGTATGAAAGAAGATATCATAGTAAGGATTTTGGTGAAGAAGGAAGGAAAGGAAAGAATCATAATCTGAGAAGCAGTCTTTCTATGGTTGAATATGATCATGGCTTTACCTTGGACAAGTTTCTCGACCTTACCCTTGCTCCTTGAGCTCCTAGAGTCATCCACCAAGCAAGAGATGGTAAAGGAGTCAAAAGGTTTACTAGGAGGTGAAAAGAGGGGTATATATAGTTGAGGCTTATGAAAGAGAGTATGTATAAGGTGTCATCACCATGTGCACTTAGGTGGCACGTTTCCATTCATGGTGACTCCCTGCAACCATAATTATCTCATTATGCAAAACTCACGAGTATAATCCATAGATAAGATATCAACCATTTGGTATCTTGCTTGACAAGATATCATAATCCAATATCAATTTATGTGCAAACTGATACAACTTTTACAAGGAACAATGTAAACTGATAGGCTTCACCTACTTGAGGTGCTTAGACCAAGATGAGTACTTTCAAAGGTTACCAAACTAATATGGGACTTCCTCTATGGCTTCCAAGACAATAGGCACTCACATATACACTTCATATCTTGACATAACCTCATCTAGGGTTCAAAACACTCAACATTCTTTGGTTCTTTCACCATGATGACTGCTATCATTTAAACAAGACTCAAACAAGGCACCCAGCCCCCTTCTTTCTCTCTCCTATATATGATGCTAAGTGAGAGAAGGAACACTGTAGAGGTGATATTTGCACATAAAACCCTCAATTGAGTAAATTGCAATCTTTACCAAAGTTATCATATAAGGCACAAACAATTTACAAATAAGTTCAAAATTGAGAAATAAACTCTCCTCAAGTCTTAATTACTTTTTAAAAGATTAAGACAAGGTTCTAAAAAACTTACATAGGAAAAGCTTCTATGGTTATCCCCAAACCCAAGTCAGGGATGTTACAAGGTTACTTGCTCAAGTAAATAATTTATCCTCTAGACCTATTTTTCCTAGAAAAGATGTTGCTTCTATTACTCTTGAAAAAGAATCATATCTAACTAAATCCCTCTATCTTGAGGCCAACATACTACATGACAATGATGTTAACTTCTACTCTTATTCCTCTTACATAAGAAAACCATAAGTTGAGATCTACCTTGTAAACATTCCTCAAATGGAAGAAGTCCCTTAATGAAGTCTTGAATCACTCCATCAAATATAGTAGTAAGGGTGGTTCTAGATATGAGGATACTTTAGAAGGCAAAGGTAAGGGTAAGAAGAAGAGCAAGGAATCTCCAATGTTCTATGGAGAATCATCCGACTCAAAGAACCATATAGTTTGTTCTCATTGTAAGAGTAATGAATATTTTTCTACTTATTATCCTTACATGGAGAAGGGGACCAACCCCAAGATGAAGTGGGTCTCCAAGCTAACCCCAGATCCCAAAGTTTGAATTTGGCACTGATTATCTTCCTTTATTGTAAGTTAAAGGCCAATGGATTGTTGATAGTGGATGTTCTAAACACATGACTGGTGAAATTAGTCTCTTCAAGCAATTCACAGAGAAGAAAGGTGGATCGATGGAATTTGGGGATAACAACAAGGGTAAGATAATAGGTGCAGGTGATCTGGGAAATTCACTTTGTATCAAGAATGTGCTTCTTGTGATGGCCTATATCACAATTTAATAAGTTTTAGTCACCTTTGTGATAATGGTTATGTTATTCTTTTTACTTCTACAGAATGCTTACTTCTAGATTCCCTCTCCTACAATGTCATATATAAGGTAACTAGAAATAGAAATCTTTACATTATTGTGCTTGAATCTATAAATCATATTGGTGGTAGATGTCTTGTTGCCAATTCGAATGATGTATCTTTATGGCACCGTAGGCCTGGTCATGTAAATATGCATCAAATGAAAAAGCTGAGCAAAAAGGACTTGGTGAAGGGACTTCCCAAATTTGATTTTAAAAAGGATGAGGAATGCCAACCTTGCACCCAAGGAAAGAAAACTGAGCCTTCCTTTAAATTCAAAGGAGTCCATGGACTAAGAGAGTTGTTGAACTTCTTCAGATTGATTTGGTGATTGTCGATGATATTTTTCACATTAATTGGACCTTCTTTCTCATTTCAAAAAGTGATACTCTCAATGTTTTCTTGACTTTTTACAAACGGATTGAAAATGAAGCTTCTTTCCAGAGTATTTCTATCTGCAATGACTATGGGGGAGAGTTTGAAAATGATTTGTTTGAACACTTTTGTGAGGAATTTGGCTATGAACATAACTTTTCTTTACCTTGAACATCTCAACAAAATGGGGTTTTAGAGAGGAAGAATAGGTCTCTACGTGATATGGCTAGGACTATGCTTCTAGAGTACAACACTCCAAAGAAGTTTGGGGATGAAGCCATTAGTACTTTGTGTTTTGTGAACCGGGTTTTTACTCATCCTTTTCTTAATAAAACCCCCTATGAGATATGGCATGGTACAAAGTTGTCCACTAATTTCTTTCATATTTTTGGATGTCCTTGTTCTGCTTTGAATACCGAGATTCTCATGACAAGTTTGATTTGAAATCATACAAGGCTTTCTTTCTTAGCTATAGCACTACCAACAAGGCATATAGAGTATATAATATAGAATTATGCAAAGTAGAAGAATGTATAAATGTTAGATTTGTTGAGACTAACCCCTCTATTTCCAAAGATCTTATTCTACATGATGATCTTGTAGGTGAGGTGATTCCTCTAGAGCTCAACATAAGTGATAAAGGAAAGGAGGTGTTAGTTGATGAAAAGGAAAAGAATGAAGAAAAGATGGATCCAACTCCCTACTTTGCAAAGAATCATCCAAAGGATCTCATCTTAGGCAATCCTTTTGAAAGGGTGAAGACTCGGTCTGCACTCAACAAAGAATAAGAAAAAATTGCCTTCATCTCTCAAATGGATCCAAAACATGTCAAAGAAGCTCTAACAGATGATGAATGGATCCGAGCCATGCAAGAAGAGTTGGAGCAGTTCAAAAGAAAAATAAATGTGGACTCTTGTGCCAATACTAAGTGATAGAAAGATCATTGGTACCAAATGGGTCTACCACAACAAGTTGGATGAAAGCGGCAAAGTGGCAAGAAAGAAAGCAAGGTTAGTTACTCAAGGATACAATAAACAAGAAGGTATATATTTTGATGGAACAGATGCACCTATAGCTAGATTTGAGTCAAGTTGTAAATTACATAAAATGTCTGATTGTTGTCCAAATGGTCCGGTCCAACATTGAAATGGCTTGGTTCTAGTCCGATTCAACTTCAAAATGGTCTGGTCTAGTCCATAAATTTGTTGAAATTCAGTCCTTGGTCCGGTCTGGTCCAGTTCTGGACTGATGCTCACCCTAGATGTTAAAAGTGTGTTTTTTAATGGTACACTTGAGGAGGAAGTGTATGTTGCACAACCCCTGCGTTTTAAACATGATAACATGCCTAACCATGTTTATTTGCTGCAAAAAGCTCTCTATGTTCTCAAACAAGCACCTCGAGCTTGGTATGGGAAACTAAAGAACTTTTTGTTAGATCATGGCTATATCACGGGAAAAGTAGACTCTACCTTGTTGTTAAAGAAAACTTCTAACAATTTTCTTATCATTCAAATTTGTATTGATGATATCATTTTTGGCATAACTAATCTTGATCTTTTCAAGGAGTTTAGTGATCTTATGCAGAGCGAGTTCAAGATGAGAATGATGGGGTGGGGGCTTACATTCTTCCTTGGCTTTCAAATCAAGAAAACAAAAAATTGGGACTTCATAAACTAAGGCAAGTACACAAGTGAGCTACTTAAGTGCTTTGGGATGGAGAACACCAAGCCAATGGACACCCCTATGTCAAACACTGCCAAGCTTGATAGAGATGAAGAAGGTGAAAAGGTAGATGAAAAGCTCTATAGAGGTATGATTGGAAGTTATTTTACTTAACTTCCTCTAGACCCGACATAAGGTTTAGTGTTGGCTTGTGTGCTCGCTTTCAATTAAGTCTTAGGAAATCACATCTCATAGTAGTTAAGAGGACTTTAAGATATCTAACCAAAACCCCAAATTTTGGACTATGGCATACCAAGTCAAGGGATTTTACTCTTACTTCTTATAATGATGTGGATTACGTAGGATGCTTGATTGATAGAAAGTCCACAAGTGACACTTTCTTCTTCCTATGACCTTGCCCAGTTTCTTAGTTCTCCAAGAAACAAAGCACTGTGGCTCTATCAACTACTGAGGCTAAATACATTGTAGCTGGAAGTCGTTGTGCCCAAGTCCTATGGATGAAGAAAATGTTGCAAGACTTTAACATATATTTTGATGCTTCTCCTATATCGCATAGTAGAGATAAACATATAGAGGTACGCCATCACTTTCTTCATGGCCACATTGCCAAGAAGGATATTTATATCACGCATGTGGATACAGAGAATCAATTGGCATGCATTTCACTGAACCTCTAGAAAGAGAGATATTTACTTTCATTAAATCAAAATTACTTATAACTGGGCAAAAGGATTTTTGGATAACATTGATGAATTGATGCAAGGAATACAGACAGAGGAGAAGATCATTATTGGGAGTGATTTAAATGGCCATTTGTGGAGTATAAATGATGGATACGAGAGATTTCATGGTGGTTTTAGATATGGCAGTAGAAACAAAGGAGAGAGGATATTAGATTTTGTAGTTGCATATTATATGATTTTGGCAAACACCCATTTCAAGAACATAGAATCTCATAAGATTACTTTCAAGAGTGGGTATAATTGTATCCAAATTGATTACCTCTATACAAGGAGGGAGGATCATAAAGTATGAAAGGACTATAAAGTGATTCCTGGCGAAGAACTCACGACCCAACATAGGCTAGTGGTTTTGGATATTAACATGAAGATCAATAAAGGCAAGCAGAGCATAAATTAAGATAGTAGAATCAAATGGTGGAATCTTAAAGGAGAAAATAATTTGACCTTTCATGATAAACTCATCAATCAGGGAACTTGGAACTTAGAGTCTAATGTCAACGCTATGTGGCATAACATGAGCTTCTGCATAACTAAAATTCTGAAGAGGTTTTGGGGGAGTCTAAAGGTTGTGGGCCTCCAAAAAAAGTGACTTGGTGGTGGAATGATGAAGTATATAAGGCTATTGAACGAAGAGTGAGATCTATAGGAGCTTGACCAAATCTCGAGATGATGTAATGTTCTAGAGATATAAGCAAGCAAAGAAAGAAGCAAAAAAGGTTGTTCAGGTGGAAAGGTCTAGATACTTTGATGATATTTATAAGAATCTAGACACTAGATAAGGGGAAATATATATATATATATTTATTTACTTATATATATATATTTATATATATATTTATATATATATAATGGCTCATATAAGAGAAAGGAAAGGAAGAGACTTGAGTCAAGTAAAATGCATTAAGAATGAAGATGGTAGAGTGTTGTTGGTAAAGGACGATGATATTAAGAATTAATGGAGAAATAATTTCATAATCTTTCCAATGGAGATAATGTAAATAATGTTAGAGACTCGTGTGACATGGATATAAGAGATATCATTTACACATGACGAGTTTCACATTTTGAGGTCAAGAATGCCTTTAAAAAGATGAAAATGAGAAAGTAATGTAGACCATACGGTATTCCCATTGATGTATGGAAGAGTATGGGGGATGAAGCAGTAATGTAATTAACTAATTTATTTAAGAAGATCATGGAGACAAAGAAGATGCCATATGAGTGGAGAAATAGTACTACAATCCTCATCTACAAGAACAAAGGTGATGTTCAGAGTTGCACAAACTATAGAGGTATCAAGTTGATGAGTCACACAATGAAGCTTTGGGAGAGGATTATTGAGTAGAGGCTAATATCTATAATGCAGGTATCAAACAACCAAGTTGGATTCATGCTTTTTAGACCAACAACAGAGGCTATTTTTCTAATAAGGAGGCTTGTGGAGAAGTATATGAAAAGAAAAAGAGATCTTCACATGGTTTTCATTAATTTGCAAAAGGCTTATGATTGGGTACCCAGAGAAATGTTGTGGATGGTTTTGAGGAAAAAGGGTGTGCCAATCCAATACATTGACTTGATTAAAGACATGTATGGTAGTTATATGGGAAGTGTGAAGACTCCTAGAGGAGAGACACCAACATTTCCCATCACAGTTGGGGTACACTAAGGATCCACACTCAGCCCATATATGTTCATTCTTGTTATAGATGAGTTGACAAAGAATGTTCAGGATGATGTTTCTTGGTGTATATATTATTTGCTGATGATATTGTATTGATTGACAAAACTAAAGATGGTTTGAATGATAAAGTTGAACTTTAGAGAAAGGCATTTGAATCAAATGGGTTGATGATTAGTAGGAGAAAAATTGAGTATATTCATTATAATTTTAGCTAATCTTGTAGTGAGAATGGTGGAGCCAAATTGGACATAGTAGATATACCAACATGTCCAAAATGACGTTTGTCATAGGATCACTGTAGGATGGTTGAAATAGAGGAGTGCAACTGGAGTATTATGTGATCGAAAGATCCCTCTCAGATTAAAAAGCAAGTTTTATAAAACTTCTATATGACTAGCCATGCTCTATGGGACTGAATGTTGGGTGGTGAAGAAATGACTCAACAAGATGAACGTGGCTGAAATGTGTATGTTGAGATGGATGTGTGGAAAGACAAGAAAAGATCACTTGATAAATGACTATATCAGGAATAAAGTGGGGGTGGCAAGCATTAGGGACAAGTTGCGTAAGGGCCGACTCAGATGATATCAACATGTGCAATGCAAATTGATTAATGTGCCTATACAAAGCAATAATATTGAGGAAAGAACAATTAGTAGAATAAGAGGAAGGCCTAAATTAACATGGGAATAGCTTATAAAGAGAGATTTTGAATCTCTACATCTCAACTGGAATATCACCCATGATAGAGCTGAATAGAAAAGAAGGATCCATGTAGCCGACCCCAACATAGTCAGGATTGAGGCTTAGTTGTTGTTGATGTTGATGATGATGATGATGTCAACACTAATCCTTGATGCAAACAAATTTCACCATGAAACAGGTGTCTTGCAATGCAATCTAGTCATCTCGCAACCATGAGCTAATCGATTCACTAAGTGAACCAGTCGGTTGGTTCCCCAGTTTGTGTAGAACTCATCCAGTACAATATGTGATTAACCTCACACTCCAACCGGTCATTTCATCACATGAGCTGATCGATTGGGAGTCCAGTCAGTTGATTTATTTCTTGAATTGAATACCTAAACAATTTAGTAATCAATCCAATTATCATTCTATTAAAAACTCATCTTTTAAATCAGTTCCTATGTGTGTGACCCTATAGGTCCCATATTAAGTTGGCAGTGAATGTCCATAAATAGTTATGACATCACAAATAGAGAGTGGTGCCTAGTTGCACATCATTTCTACCCAAGTAAATGGAAAGTTGGAGAACAACTTCAACCTACATTTTGTGTTTGGTGTACAATGTTTATATAGTTCCTTTGTCATTAATATCGAAATTGAATTTGAGGCATGGAGTAGTTATCATATTCAACATTCAATCTATGTTCCTTGAACAAAGCAGACTGACTGAGATGTATGTAAGCTCAATATTACATATTGACTCACATGTGTATTTCTCAATCTTTCTTATCAAGAGGCCTAGGATATCATACTCCTATAGGAGGGAAAAATCCCATCTACATCACTCACAACCATCCCCATGTGTCACAATGTACCAAATCATCACCTTTATAGCAAACCTTATTCAGGATTATGTTGGATGATGTCAAAGCATATCAAATGACATGTGATGTGTGTAGTTACTTTAGGTCTAAGAACCACAATCACCACCAACACTATGAGATTTGACTATGAATACCATTGTAATGGTTTGCATGTGTCAATATCATGGTGGGTCTGTCTGATACATTGTTCTCTAACATGTATCTATGTTCTTGGTTTGATATCACATGTCATGACTAATGAGATTCTATCACCAACCAACACTCACTCTAGTCTTATGTGTTATTGTTGTATATCTACCTTCCATAATAACAACTGACTAGGGACATAATGAGAATGTATATATTCTCAACATATGTATTATCTTATTGTTCAAGTGATGTACTTGAAGATGTGCATCATTTGGCAATATTAGTCTCTAGGCATTTATTATGTTACTTCATTATCTCACAATTGGATAAACAAAATAAATTGGAAGTTTACCTTTATTATTAATCAAGTCATTTACAAATTATACCATTGCAATCATAATATGATTGGCCCTCTGGGTATACATACCACAAGGCAAAATTATAGCAATAGAACTAAATGTAATGACTATATTCAATTTCACATGTTTATATGATGCCATCCAACTTGGAGTTTACATGAAAGATACAACATCAACATTTAGGCAGAGAGAAGTTCAAACTAACTCAAGTCTATCTCCTGAGAGTTCGCTTCACTAATCCTATCAAGGTCATCATGTTAGTTCCATATGTTCTTCACCTAAGGGGTTGGAAGCATACCCCATAACAGAAGATAAAATGAAAGTTGTCAGTACAAAAATGTTGGTATCAACATGTAAATAGGGATTGAGAAATGATATGGAAAAAATACATCAATACAAGGATTCTCATATCAAGACAGAAATAGAACATCCAAGTGGATATCAAAGAAATCATTAAAGGAAGATAACAATAAAGGTTTTTTGCCTTAATCAATTTTACAACAAAATAACATAAACATAAATTGTGCATGTAAACAACATTATACTAATGTTATTTAAAGTAGGGCTAGGACATCATGGTATCTCAGCCAAAAAGTGGATGGAAAAGACATCCTGGGCGGAATAAGCGTTCCCTATATATATTGAGTGGAAATGCACACTCGAGGTTGAAAAAGTGTGCCCTATATATGGTTTTATTGATGTACCGCTGTTAGAAATTAAATTAGTCTATGCCATGATCAAATGTAGAGGTATGAAGTACGTTTGGTCAAACATCAAATCCTAAAATGATAAATATGAGGAAGACATCCATGTATTTTACATGTGACAATACTATAAAACTATAATCATTTTCGTATGAAACACCACATATACCATAAATATAGGGTGAGAAGGAACATATACACATCTACTCTGCGTAGGACAAGGTAGACATATCCTCTAATAATTTTAGTTGTAGGAATCATCACCTCTACATTATCAAGTGTGAATTTAAATGTCCACATAAAATTGTACATATCTCACATTATAATAATATTCACCACATCATGCATAGCAAAAGAATACAAGCCCAATTGAAAATAAGAGGATTGAGAACACCCATTGAATATCAGGAAGTCAAAGGACCCATAAAAGAATATCCAACAATGTCAATGATGAAAGAGATCAAAAGGGATTGTTCAAGAATAATCTCCCAAGATATATATGTAGTAATCAAATTAAAGTTTTGAATATTCAAGTAGATCAAAAGATAGAAACATAAGTGATTGCTCAATTTAAGATTAACATGATACAATATACATCAAGTGAGAGAAAAATTTGATAAATTGCTCAATTTGATTAAGGGGATGCACCATACCTTTGATTGTGTCTAAACATGCCAATCCAATCATAGTTCCATATTGGAGCTTCAAACAGCCTATTAAGCATATATGCAAGATTAAGGTAAATATATAATTAATTACTTGAATCCCAAAGAGCACATTTTTATTTTCATTAAATTAGATTATTAAAATTACATTATATTTTAGATTATATTTAATTGAGTTCAGAACATATTTTAGTTTATTTTTGTAACTTACATATTATTATATTTGTATTTTAGGTTCAAAATAGTTAAGAAATTAGAAATCATATATTTATTAGATGTTAATTAGGCCGAAAAACATATAAGATCATATGTAGAATCATTTCCATATTGCAAAACATATTTTATTTTATTTAAGAAGTTATAGTAATTTAGTTATGAATTATCTAAGTTAATGTATTTATCTTGGATTATTGATTAAATCAAATGAAAAAATGCCAATATACCCCTGCATCCCACAAAAGGGTATAATTGCATGATAATGTGTATTTGTAAAATGAATCAATTGAATGAAACCCATGATAATAAATCATATTAAAGATGAAAGGAAGGAAATTTCTATTATAGGTGAAATCAATTAAAATCAAGACCTGGGTACAATGGAGAAATCTCCTGGAGTCATCTTCTAAAAAAATGTCAATAAAAAACAACATAATAGTTTTAGCCCATGTTGTAGCAGTTCTAAATCATGATCTCTTTGGCAACAAACAAAATGATGTGTGACACCAAAAGACGACCATCAAGTTTAGCATGTTATCCCATGCATCTTGAACCTAGCGAGGAATATATGACGATTGAAGTTTCCAAAATGGCCCCTTCTACGACCACAATAGGTAGCTCCACAAGTTAACATAAACATAGACAACCAATGACTTTAGAGGGTGATACTCTGACTGGGAATCATCCCCCTACTAGGTACTAGATGAAAAACATGGCACCATTGAGTTCCTAATACCAAACCATTCTCATATAGAAAAAACTCATGCACTTTGGTGGTTGAAAACCACATCCATGTGTTTTGTGAAAAATGGAAAATAGAGGGGAGATCATAAATACAGGGAGAACAGACATGTAATGAATAATCTCAAACAACAAGTTAGTAAGGTCCCATGGAAGAATTAAGAGGGTGGAGAGAATCCATTGGGGCCAAAATCCTATGAGATGATGCGAGTTTACCAAAATTGAAAATGAAAGTAGGAGTGTGTTCCTTAGTTAGACCAGTTATCATAGAGTTTCATCTAGCAATAAGGGAAGAAAAGGTTCTGGGTTGTCTTACCATGGGATTATTTGCTCAATGGCAATCAAAGTTAGATAGGAGGTGAGCACGTTCACCATGGAGTACAACATGCCCATAGAGGTGAGACAGAAAAGTTAGGGTTCAAATGGTGGCGGGGAAGGGAAAAGTGAGGGATGGTGGTGGTTTCTAGATAGTTTTATGGGGGTTTTATCTGGTGTGGATGGGTCTAAGAACTTAGGCAGGTAAGGGTGTCGTCGTCACTTTTGGGTGTTTCCAAGTTGAGAAAGGAAAGGAGGAAAACTAGAAGTATAAATGATTGGGAAGGAGCCACGAATTTAAAGGACAATTAATATTGGAAAATGAATATGAGACGAGGAAGAAAATTGTAGAGGAAAACCCAATGCTAAAGTCTTGCAAAAGAGGAAGACTTGCCTAAACTTGCTGATGTTGAACAAGGATGAGCAACCACTTGATCAAAATATCTCGATAGTGACAGAGTCTTAGATTGAAATGAAGAAGGAAACATTGTGTAACTGATTAAATCATAAACCATATGTAATCGAACTCATTTAATCAAATGCATGTATTATTAATGTAATTTTAACTTCTTTCTTTTCCTACATCATTTTTGAGAGTTGAAACTATCATGAAACATAGAAAAACTTCACATCTATGATAATTTTGATATGTACAATCCAATTTTAATATTATGTTTCACTTTTTGGGAAATAAATTATGTTATTGAATATTTTTCTAATTATCTTATATTTTCATTCTTTGATGAAATCAAGGCATCTAGGATTATTCATTCAATCTCAAACTTGGCGTCCAAGCTAGATGGAACCAAAGGAACATGATTTTAGTATTATATTTGTCCTTTGAAACTTCTTTTTATGAATTACAATATTATTTTATAAATTATGAGTTCCAATATCATTAGGGTTCAACCCCATTATCTTTGTATTTATTACTATATTAACAAATTATCATCAACATTAAATATTTAGAGTCTTATTATCCTCAAAAAAAATTAAAAGAGTCATGTATTATTATTTTATAAAAAAAATTCATATTCACTTTTTTAACCATTAGGTCCATTAGTTCAATATATAACTTATATTATGGCATACTACTTATCTTCAATTATATTAAACATCCAATTATTATTGCACTATATATATGAGTCATGTTATATATGACATTAGTAGTTCCTTCATATCAAATTACTAATTGAGAACACCTAAGATATTATGTTTCTATTACTAAATGAGGCATCATAAGTTACATATTTATGGCCTCAACATACATATTGGATCCTAGTCATATTTTTATGTCCATATTATGTCTATTATAATATGAATGTCATTAATCTCCTAATATTTATAATGTATTATGTGTGGCATAAAAAAAATATAAATTATGTTTAGATGATACAACTTAGTGTTTAGTTCAACATGATCACTAAATTACACCTCATCAAGAGACATAAAGTCATGGGTTAGGTTTAATATGTCTAATTTATGGTCATATGAGGATCATGGATCTAGAGAATGACTAAGATCACCTTTGAGTTATATAAGTTATTGGCATTAAATGTTCATTATGATACAAACACATTTATCAGGATACATTCCTAATCTTGTTTTGATTAATTCTTTATATCTAAACATAATAACCTCTTGTCATTATGATTTGGGCTTCTAGAGTCAAGATCCTAGATTTTAGTATCTTACACATGCTTTGTTATACTAGTGATTATAAATAACATTAAGATTTGATGTTTAAAAACCAATTCTTTATCCATGTTATGCCATGTATTTTACATTTTTCCATAATTATTCTTCTTATTTTTTGAATTAATAGGAATCATACATAGGTGGTAAGTGTTGTTTATTTTTTTAGTAGCATAAAGATGATATGTATACATTTAAGACCCAACGAGGATATAGAATATTACTTTCCATGTTCATATGTGATAGAATCTTTTGTTTAGCTAAATACAAATATCAAGATGGATAAAAAACTTTTCCTTATGTGTTAAAAGTTGTATCTCTGGTTAAGACTAATTAGTTCCCTTCCATATATCTTCTCCCCCTTCCTTTCCTGTAATACCTATTCTTTCCTTATACATACTTTTTTCCTTATATATGTACATCTTAACAAGTACTTTCCTGATAACTGCTTACATCGTCTAATTACATAATTGAAAGGAGACCTCCATTAACATACTCATGGTATTCACACATTATAGCATGGTATCAGAGCCAGTTAGGTTTAGGTCTCTTTCTCATCAACCTTTTTTGTGTGCCCATCATCTAGCTTATTGATTCCACCAACATGTTTCCTTCTTACATGCCACATGATACCTTCTCCTCATCTCCACGTCCATGTTTTTTCATATCATCTCACAATGGAGACAAACATCATCACCAACAATTCCTTCCCACAACATGCATTGGGTATTCGTCTACATATCGCCAAAGATTGGCACCCGTGGTAGGCAACTATTCGTGGTGGCCTCCTTTTCAATCATATTATCTCTCATCTGGATAAATCCAAAACTCCTTCAAAATACCTTACACAAGGTGAAAAAGGTGATGTGACAATCTTGAGCTTGCAAAGTGGTGATCTATGGTAAGAAGACATGGCCTACCTCATAAACTCTATTCATATTGACCTCTATGACTGAATCATTGAATAACACACCACTTTTTGTTCCATATGGACCAACGTTTGAGGGTTGGTTCACCCAATAAAATGGCTCTTTCAGGTTCCAACTTGCAATAGAGGCAACATGGGTGAGACAAGGTGATTTCTCAATCACTAAATTTTATGACCACATGTGTGGTCTTTAGCTTGTAGGAAACATTTATAGACAAACTTTCTCCATGTGTGCACCACACAATAGGGAGTTCCAGACCAATTTCATATGGAACTCTACCCAGATATTCAATCCTATGTGACAAAACTTCATATAGCAGTCATTCTCACATTATGTGGTATCTATTACCCTTGAACATGTGGCAAATGAGACTCGTCTATGGCTGGTCAAGGCTACAACACCAATACATAACACACTTCATATTTCATTTGGTGTGGATATTGATCTTGATAATATTATTATTGCAATAAGAAAATCTTGTGACCACCTTTTGTATGCACATTGTCATAAAAAGGTCCATCTGGTAATCATATTTTCAAACTCCATCCAAAGCTTTATCAAGAATATAAGGAAAAATCCAAGCATATAGTTGCACTAACTACAACAAACATCACTGTGATAGCAAGTGGGAGTGATAATGAAACTCTTTGTCCCACTAATATCACAACCATATTGCACCAAATCATGGTTGTGGGGAGTTTAGGGACCTCCACATCTCCAAGTCTTGAAGGAACAACTTCAACTTCATCTTCCTCGGCTACGGGTATATCCTACGACACATGGATCATGGATTCGTGTTCCATGCATCATATGACTCCTAACTCTTCTATTTTGAGGAAGTACTACTTTGTACAACAACCACTGATAGAAACAACAGACGGTTCATTTATTAATATATCCTAGATTGGATACATTGCACCTCACTCCTTGATTAGTTGTAATATCACACTACATAAAGTTTTGCATGTTCCAGACTTAAATTTCAATCTTCTATTCATTTGTAAATTTGTTTATTCTAGATTTGGAGTCATTTTCACCAAGCTTTGTGTTCAGTGCATGGCCCACGTTTAGGCTAGGAGATTAAGACTGCAACTAGAGTTGGGTATCTATAACATTGTCCAGTATGCACATTCCAAACACCACCTACAATATAGACTCTATAGCAGCGCTCTCACCTATTTTTTGCATTATAGATTGAGACATATATGGTCAAGTCATCTTAGTGATTGTTCTATGTCTAGTTCACTTTGAATAGTTTTTACTTCCATTGAATTACAAGACTTTGAAAGCTACAAACTTGAAAAACCTATAGCTCTTCGTTTGTCAAAATCATTGAATAAAATGTTGAACCATTTTTTATCTTTTTCATTCTAATTTTTGAAGACCTTCACCTATTAACCCTATAGTTAGATTTCGATATTGTGTAACCTTTATTGACGATTTCACACATATATATAGATATACCTTATTCACAATAGATATGAAACTCCACACATCTACAAATCCTTCACCAATAGAATTAAAACCCAACACAACATACACATTCATGTGTTCCATGCAAAAGGTGCAAAGGAGTACACATCCACTACAATGTTTAAGATCATCAATTCTCAAGGATCCATATTGTAAGAATATTTCACTTACACCCATAAACAAGATGGTTTTGTAGAGCGTAGATATATTCTTGAAACCTCTAATGTTGTGCTCATTTTATCTCAACCGCCTCAATGCTTCTGGGTAGAAACCATCATCACTTCTAGTCATCTCATAAAATCTCATACCCACCCAATGTCTAGTGGGGTCTCACCATATGAGAAAATCTACAACCAACCATCATCCAACACCCACTTGTGAGTCTTTGGTTGCAGTTGATTTTTTCTTCTTCCTCAACATGAGTGAAATAAACATGATGCAAGTTATGAATGTTGTGTCTTTCTGAGATATGATAATGAACATAAAGGCTATCATTGTTTTGACCTTGATTCTCATTTCCTAAGTATAGCAAGAAATGATATTTTCTTTGAAGATGCACCTTATTACACATTTGACAACATAGTTCATTCGTTACTTCATTAGTTCATCACCATTCCTCATGAAGCATCTCATACCACAACAACTTCCACCAAAAACTTCCAGTTTGAAGCTACCCATGTTGAGATTCCCATCGAGATTGAGGCTACCCTTGTTGAGTCTTCAATAGGGACCGAGGAAACCTTTTTACAGCCTTCTACCAGACCATCACTAGTTGGGAATGAGGTTACCCATGTTGAGTCTCCTACATCTTCAAATGACACGACACATGATATTGAACCCAACAATGTTGAAAACATTTCTTCTACTAGCAGAAACATGGGTTCAAGCAGATCACAATGCAAACATTAACCAATCCATACTATGCCAATACAAAATTTACTTGTTACTCTCCAAATTATCCCAATTTCCCCATCACTCTTCATATAAATTCTATCACGTATTCATATCAATATGATGCTTGTTTTATCCACTAGAAAAAGGCCTTGCATGAATAACTACAAGCCTTCGATCACACACATACTTGGGACATAATTACTCTACCAAAAAGATGCTTCATCTATTAGTTTCCATTGGATTTAGAAAAACAAGCACAAGGTTAATGTCACTGTTGACAAATAAAAACACATCTAGTTGCTGAAGGCTTCACTCAAGAATAGTGCATAGAGTATGAATAAACATTTTCTCTAATTGATCATTTGACACTAATTATTGCAACATCTTGACATATGGACTTTATTCTAGATGGATATTCAAAATGCTTTTCTACATGGAGAACTCTTAGAAACAATACACATTACTCCTCCATCTAGACTGGTATAAAATGGATCTCATGTTTTTCTTCTATGCAGATCCCTTTATTGACCCAAACAGGCACCCTTGGCATGGTTGGAATGCTTCAGACAGACATCACATGTCCATATTACACCCAAACCCATATGATTTTTCCATGTTTGTGTGTGATACTCCTCAGGGATGGATCATTCTACTCTTGTATGTGGATTACATGATCATAAAAAAAATGATGTACTAGGATTCAAGGTATTACAATATTATCTTGCAAAGCAAGTTTAGATGGAGAACCTTGGGAAAGTTTACTACTTTCTAAGTATGTAAATAGCCCATGAGCCAAATGAATTCTACTCTCTTAGAAAAAATATGCATAAGATATCACGAGTACAAGATATCTGACTTGTGAGATGTAGAGACACCTTTCGAACTTTAAGTGTAAGTACACCCAACCGATGGTGATCCACTACCAGATCCCACCAGGTACCGCCAACAAGTGGGGCAACTATTGTGCTTGTGCATCAATAGGCCTAAGATTCAACAAGTTGTTAGCACTGTGTTAGAATTCTTATCTGCCCTAGAAGTGTGCACTATATTTTTTTACTCAATATCATATGCTACATATGAGAAACAATTACGAGATATATATTGATGATCTCTTCTTCTATTCTTACGTTGTGGGCATACACTAATGAATACTAGGATGGATGTCCAACCATTAGACGTCCCATCACTATGTTTGTCTTTTTCTTGGTGATTAATTGATCTCATGTAGTAGTAAGAAATAGAATATGGTGTCTCTTTCTTTCACCGAGGTAGAGTAAAAAGCTATGGGTAATGCCACTCAATGAACAATGCACATTTGTTGGCTTCTAAGAAATATGGGAGTGATCATTTCTGATGCTACACCTTTGCTTTGTGATAACAAGAGCTCAATAAGGATTGCTAGTGATCTAGTTTTTATGACTACACTAAGAACATTCAATCTAGATGGTCGCTGTGAGTGGAAAAAGCACCTAGTGGGCATTACTACACTATCCTTCATCAATAATGTAGATCAGGCTGCATGCCTCTTCACAAAGACACACAACATCAAATCATAAAAAGTTGATTCATGAAGTCTGCTTCTTTCATCCACATTGTTTTTTAGGGGTGTGTTAATATTTGTTAGTTCCCTCCCATATATCTTCTCCCTCTTCCTTTCTTGTAATGACTTTACATTCCTTATACATACTTCTTTCCTTATACATGTACATCTTAATGGGTAATTTCCTTGTACCCTCTTACAGTGTGTAATCACATACTCCTATTTAATGGAGACTTATCAATTACATATCATGGGATTCACACATTATAACATGTATAATTTGGAAAGTAAATAAATTAAGATTAGTAAAACTTAATGTTTGAAATTTAGTCAATCTAGATCACATGGATTTTGGACCTATTATATAACTTAGAAACTAAATAAATAATGCTTGGATCGGTCGATGCCAGGATTGAGGGAAGACCAGTTCAGGACATCCTTCCCAGCGAGTGCAGAGAGACAAAAAAGAGGCAATCAATGCCAGGATTGAGGAAGACCAGTTCAAGGCATCCTTCCCAGGCGAGTGTAGTTAGACAAGGTAATTAGAATTTACTAAAGATGTTAGTGTATTAATATTCCAAAGAGAGTTTAAAAGCGTCTAGATTAGATGCAACATGAACAATCATGAATGGAAACACTTAATTTTCTGTACACCTTCTGGACAAAAAAGTAACTCAAGGTCATGCATGCAACTCTTGTATGATTTTATTTTTTTTACATATTCTAGACCAAAAAGTAACTTAAGTCATGCATGCAACTAGTGTATCTATATAATATTATTGATTTATCTTCACTAAGTGCAACAAAATCTTTAATGCTAGTTTGGTTTGGTACATAAGGATAGCCAAATTGCGAATAATGTGGAAACACCTTGAACACGTTTGTACCAATAAGATCACAGAACCACTAGTGTGATGACATTGACATCAATGATTAAGTCATGTTCTTGGTATCCTTTGCTATCTTCTTTTTATAACACCCACATGTGTATTTGATATACATGGTCATACTCGAATGCTCCATCTACATGGATACCATGCATCACGAAACAAGTCTTTCTTCATATGTGTGAACATTCCCAAAGGCTATTGTCTGGTGTCGGGAATCCCAATATTTTGTGCATGACTTTGGGAGGGGGTCTCATAAAACCTCTCAGATTGTTGATAAAAAGGAACAACATCATTGAGAATCAAGGAAGATGGGGACGCATAAACTCTGAATTATATGTCATTATCTATCCAAGTAGGATCAATGGAGATACAAAGAGCATTTGAAATCACAGTGATATTCGTATGAGGAAGGCTATCTGTATAACCCCTTAATAATACCACTATGTAAATCATGATGACCGGTGATGATTCCATTAAATATCCAAACCACATCCTGATAGAGATTGTATTTAAAATCTCATGTTTGATTGCAATCAAACTTTAAACTACAATTTCCAAGCAGCCCTTAAGATATGTTTTCCACGTGCCTAGTAAAGTTTGATGTTTAAAAGAGATTTATTTAGAACACATTGAGTTTGGACCTGTCATGTATTTTACTAAAAACTAAACAAGTAACACTTGAATTGACCAAAGAGCTAACCATAATTTGTTAGCCCATATATGTGTATTTATGTATTAACATCCCACTTAGAGTTTACAACTGTCTACATGTTCCTAGATTAAGTACAACTCTATCCAATTTTGAATCACGTCCATATCGGTATGATTTGAAAGGTTGTGTATGACCTCATAAGAATATCACTCTGTCAATAGTGGTGATAGTTGGCTACTCCATTAATTATACAAACTACAATCTGATATAGACTAGTATTTAAAATCTCTTATTTCATCACAGACAAATTTTGCAATAGAAAACATTGATTTTAGACGAGATTTATGTGGAAAACATTGATTTTAGATCCGTCATGTATTGTATAGAAAACTAAACAAGTAACGATTGAATTGATCAAGACTAACTAAAATTTGTTAACCACTGTATGAGTATTTCTGTATTAACAACCCATTGAGTTTTTTTAGAAGTGTCGACGTGTTCGTAGATTAAGTACAACTGTATCACTTTGTCGCGTCTACATCTTTTTCTCAAAAATGAATCCAACTTAATTTCAAACATGCCACTAATGTTCTGTCAACAATTAATATTCATATTTACAAAGGCGTTAATGCTAGTACAGGTCGGTACATAAGGAAAGCCGAATGGCAAGTAATGTGGAAACAGCTTAAAGGCGTTTCCACCGGTAAGATCGTAGTAATACAGATCGGTACCATGAAGAAGTATCTTGTTATCCCAAACACAAACAGGCCTGCATGAGAACTTGCGATGAGTTCTTGGCTGGTCTATGAGGACACTGGTAGCAAGGATCAATTCACGCTCTTTGAACCATTTGTTTTCTTCTTTTACGAACACCCACATGTGTTCACGATATACAGGGTCATAGCCAAATGTTCCATCTACATGGATACCATGCATCAAACAAAAGCGGTCCTTCTTCATACGAGGAACATTCCCCAAGACTATCGTCTGACGTCGTGTTTCCCAACGTTTCCTGCATGTCTTCGGGAGGGGGATCTTATAAAACTTCTCAGATTGCAAATCAAAAGCAACAATGGCATCGAGGATCAAGGACGATGGGAACCTATAAACTCCAAAATATATGTCATTGTCTATCCAAGTAGAATCAATGGAGATGCGAAAGACACTGCAGAATAACTTTGACGGTCTTATAGGTCTCCATTTCAGAAGATTCGCTTGAGTCGAGCAACCGCCTTCGAATGTGATTATCTCAGCCGAAACACATTGTAGTCTCTTGAATACTTTTGGACATCATGCACAATCAGCCGAATAACTTTGTAAACAGTCTTTTTCGTAGGTAGTATTGACGGCGACGGTGAATGCACGGCAGTAGAATCTTCTTCAGTGTAGCTTCCGAAACCCAGTATTTCCTTGCCCGATCGCTGAGACTTGCGGACGGTGACAGATTGGCGGGTCAAAGGATTGCAGATGCAGATGGAGTCCGAACTAGAGAGACAAACTAGACCATCGCAGATTCCGACGATTCTCTCTGGGTGGAAGCCCTTTGGTGGCTGAAATTTGTCAACGACTCTAGGGTGGTGGCGGCATCTGAAAGGATTCCATTCTGATGTCGACCAGCTGCCGGGTTTGACTGGGGGTACGGAGTAACGTATGAGCTTTCGTGGTGGCAGTCGTCGCTGGATAACCGTATGCAGAATGGTTGTTAACTTGCTTGGTTCCTCCTCCAGTGCAATCATGGATAGAGGAGGGGTAAGGGCCTTAGAGCCACGGCTTCTGCTTGCTTGTGGCGTTCCGGCGCTTGCATGTCGCTTCCACCTTCTCTGGCGGATGTTTTCGCATGGTTCTGTATCCCCTTTCAGACGGGGGTGATTGGGGGTGTCAGAGTTGTCGCCGGCGTGATGAAGCTTTAGCTGACGCCTCCATGCCTTCAATCCTGACCAGAGGTTCGTCTCTGTGGTCATCTGGAGAACAAGAGATTTTTGCCTTCCCCTTCTTTCTAGAAGCCACGGTTTTCTGAAACGCACCAGGTTGCGTAAGTTTGCAACAATCAACTTGTATATATAAGCCGTTTGCCTGCACTTGCCTTCTCAGTCATCGGCAGCGGGTCAAGCTTTCCCTTTCCGACTATAACTCGGTCAAGCAAACACCGCTATTTTCCTTGTACCAATCGTATCTTCAAAACGATTCACTGTACAAATCGTAATACAATCAGGTAATTAGTTGTAATCGCGTTATTAATAAACTTACCCGAGTGAACCGGGCCGCAATAGCAAGCGAGTTTGTAAATATTCCTGCTGTATTGCCACGAGCATGACGCAAATTAGGTGAACAGATAATGCTGATACAACAGACGGCAGCTCAACAACCCGCGACCACCACGAAGCAAACAGAAGATAATCGGGTAAATATGAGAGAGAGAGAGATCAAATGATGCTTACAACTATTGCTGCTTTTTTGCTATAAAGCGTGTTAATTTAAAAAGTATTGATATAGAGCACACTACTTACCGGGGCATCATGCACGCATGCAGTTTTTACTTTTTGCGTATTCCCGATGCTCTGTCCGTACTATGTCAATTTCGTAATTGAACCATACCAGAAGTTAAACGGATAAGTTGAGAGTGAGGCTATAAAATCCCCCATACCCCCACCTCTCTTCCTCTTGACTCCATCTCGCTCATGCCCGACCAAACGTTGCTCGCTGGCTGCTTCCTCTCTGTCGTGTCGCGTCTAGCCTCGCCCCGTCCCGTCCATATGACGCCGTCGTCTTGCACGTCGCCGCGCTCCGTTGGCTGCCTCCTCTTCTTGACGTCGCGTGCAGCCCACCGCCGTCCCGTCCGGACAACGTCGTCGTCTTGTACGTCGTCGTACCACCCGTGGTCTCGCTGACCGTCGTCCCCCCAAACAGTGGAGGAACTAGAAAATCACAGAAGGAGGAGCTGACTAAACAAGTCACAAATGAAGTTATTATTTTTCTCATATTGACTTTTTACTAGCGAAGCTTATAGGTTTGTACTTAGTAAATAATTATGACCATATTACTAATAAATTCATATTAATACCATTCTCTACATTACAACAACAATGGGTAACAATATAACAAGAATCACTATTAATATGACGTATTAACAACTATAATGTCTTCAAATGAAAATTTCATATGAGACATGACTAACTAGAACGGGAGCCTCATATATAACTGATAATGCTTTGATCGCCTTCGAACTCTTTCACGCTATGAAAAGGAAAACTAAGGGCAAAAAAGGTTCCATGGCACTAAAACTTGACATGAGCAAGGCCTACGACAGACTCGAATGAGATTTCATTGACATGGTCATGCAAAAGATGGGTTTCGACAATTTGTGGAGAGAAAAAGTGGGACATTGCTTCTGCTCCATCTCCTTCTCTTTCATCATCAATGGGCACAAGAGCGGCCTTATCAATCCCCAGAGAGGACTCCGCCAGGGGGATCCCATTTCACCTTACATATTTCTTCTTTGTGTAGATGTGTTCTCCAACCTTCTCAACAAGGTTGCGGTAGATGGCCATATTCATGGGGCGAAGGCTAGTAAGAACGGGCCTTGCGTGTCCCACTTGTTCTTCGCGGACGATAACATCCTGTTTGCTAGAGCAAATTCGGAGGAGGCGGCCATGATAGCTGTGATTACCAGTTGCTATGAGAGAGCCTCAGGACAGAAAATTAACTACCTAAAATCTGAAGTGTCCTTTAGCAAGAACGTCCCTGGAGACATGAAGAACATGGTGACTAATATTCTTAGCGTGAAGCAAGTGATGAAGCATGATAAATATTTGGGCATGCCGACCTGTACGGGGAGATCCAGGAAAGACATTTTCAAAGCCATCAAGGACAGAATGTGGGGGAAGATGACAGGGTGAAGAGAAAAATTTCACAGCCAAACAGGGAAGGAAGTACTCATAAAGTCAGTTATACAAGCTATTCCAACTTATCTCATGAGCTTTTTTCAGTTTCCAGTAAATGTCATAAACGAAATGAACCAAATGGTGAAAAAATTCTAGTGGGGTTCGAGCAATGGAAATCGTAAGATTCACTGGACCTCTTCGGACAAGCTTTGCAAGACAAAGAAGGACGGGGGACTGGGATTCAGAGATTTTAGAATCTTCAACGCAGCCCTCCTTGCGAAACAAAGCTGGAGAATCCTTTATGAATCCAGTCCGCTGCTCAATAGCATTCTAAAGGACAAATACTACAAAAGAGGAATAATGTTGGGAGCTCTCCGAGGTTATGACCCTAGCTTCACCTGGCGAAGCGTGTGGGGGGGGCGCGAGCACTTCTTATGGAGGGTTTGAGATGCAGCGTGGGAGAGGACAATAACGTCAAAATTTGGGAGGATGCTTGGCTGCGAAATGGGAAAGGCCTTTTTACTTATCGAGAAGAAGCAGATACAGGGGAGTTTGTGCTGGTCTCAGATCTAATTGACACCTCTACAAACACTTGGAAACACGAGGCCATTGAATCAATCTTCACAGTAGAGGATGCAGATAGTATTTTCAAGATTCCCCTTTGCGGTAAGGGGGGAGAAGGGAAATACTGACATCCCAATGATAGTGGTTCTTTCACTGTCAAGTCCTACTGGTTGGGGTTAGTGAGGTGCTTTCCCAGGTGTTTGTCCCTTACAAATTGTGGAGCAATATCTGGAGAATGGATATTCCCCGGCCCTAAATTCAAACATTTCAGCTGGCGCATTTGTTGCAACCAAATGGCTACTGCCACACAGCTGTTCAGGAGGCATATCTTACCCTCTAAATCTTGTTTATGCTATGGTCTCTTGGACGAGGACGGATTTTATGCCCTCTTCGAATGTCAGGGAGCTAGTGGGGCTTGGGTTGACTGCACTTTCAAAGCAAAGCTGTTAGGTATGCCCCGATCTTCCATGGCTGAAGCGTGGAGCTAGATCATGGGTGTACTTTCTTTAAGTGAAATGATTGAGTTCATCGCTACATGTGTGGCTGTTTGGAACAGTCGTAATAATTTTATATATAGCCACATTACTGATAACCTTGCAGCAAAGAAGAAGCACCTGCTCCAGTGGGCCAAAGACCATCATGAAATCAAAGAGAAATACAGTAAGCACACCTCCAGCCCCAAACTGAATAGAAGTAACTGCTTATGGTCACCCCCAGCTGAAGGCACTATCAAAGTCAACACGGACAGTGCATGTATTGACAAAGCCAGAACCTGCTTGGCTGCTATGTTCTGCAACCATACAGGGAGAGTGATCAAAGTGGTATCCAGGTCCCTCCCCTATTGCTAGCCGTCAACCGTGGCAGAGGGCTATGCGGTGTTGATGGGCTGCCACACAGCACAAGAGATGAACATCCAACATCTGGAGGTCGAAACAGACGCTGCTATGGTCATTAAATTGGTGGAATATAAAAAGAGAGGTTGTATCCCTACCATGAAGATTTTTGAGGTGATTGCGAACTTGATACCAATGTTCTCTACTTTCCGCTTGGTGCATATCTGCAGAAAGGGGAACACTGCAGCCCATAATATCGCTGCCTTGGGTTTGGGGAGTAATACAGAAATTATATTCACTGATAACTTTCTAAGGGTGCTTTTTCCATCCCATTGTATGGACCTAGTCTCTTAATGCAATGACCCTTTTTCCCTAAAAAAAAAAAGGATGCGACTTGTAAGGAAAGAAGTGTTAGACCTTACTTTCTAAGAATGTTCCTTACTAAAGAAAGAGTGTATGAAACTATAGTGGCAACAGGAGAGTGGAAGACTAAGAATGAAAATCAAAGAAAGGAAATATGGGATCAATTAACATTGTACCATCCTGAGCGGTCTGTGATGATAGCGAAGCACCAGACTGGTTTCTTCTAATATCAGCGTTCAGTGGGGAAATATTCTTAGGGGAAAAAAATCGAAATAGCAAGCTTTAAGAAACATATTTACCCTAATAGCATCTTTTCCAACTTATTTCCAAAAGTAGCACACTTTTAGTTGAAAACGCCACTTTAATTGGTGCTTTACTACTGCAAGAATTAAAAGTGCCCCTTTAGTTGGTATTTTACTACTGCGGGGATTAAATGCGCCACAAAAGATGGCGTTTCTAGGGAAAACGCCACATGTTCTGGCGTTTTTATACCAAAGGAGTAAAACGCCAAATTGTGCGGCATTTACTGCATGCTATTTTTTTACGCCTCGGCTCCCACATCTTTTACAAACGGATTGCCGATCAAGAAGGGCGGTTCCGGCAGAAGCATAGGACGGATGGTCTGTACGTCGACTCGGCCAGCGTCGATCGGCTTCATCACCGGCATCCTCAACAGCAGCATCAGTAGCTACTACCACTGCTACTGCTCATGTGTCGTTAGATTTCCCGCGGTGGGTGACACAGGTGCCCTGCAGCACCCTGACGGCATCGTTCGCGTGCATTCTGGGACCTATTGGGTGGCCGGCGTGGGTGATTGAGGTCGTCGGTGAGGCGCTGGTAGGGTGGAGTCCGCGAAGAGCCAGCTCGTTCCAGAAGCTCGATAAGGTATGTTGATGATGATGATTATTATTGTGTTGTTTGGGCGGAGTGTGGGGGGTGGGTGGGGAGGTTGGTGTGGCGTCTGACACCATGCAATTAATCTTTGCCAACTACCCACCTCTGCGGTGCATGCTGTAATGTAATGTCACACTGCTTCGATTCGTGTAGAAGATCACAGACCCTGTAGCTCTGTCTCTCTCTCTAGTTTGTCTCTCTCTCTCGAAACCTCCACTGCTTTGCTCCGCCATGTCTCCCTTTCCTCCCGACCCCCACCTCTGCCGATCCCCAGACACCATCCATCTCCCGACGCACCCTCCAATTAATAATCACTCATCCTTCTTACCCACCACCCTGATGAGAACTCCACGCCGCAGATCAAGCACTCGTGTGCGCGAGGGCCGACGCCGTGGCTGGGGCGGGAACTGTTGTTGCGGACGGGGAGGTGGATCGGTGAGGATGAGGAGGAAGTGGACACGTTGTTGGGAACGAATGCAGGTGGCGTGGCAAGCAAATGTTTACTAGTTCCGAGCATGTAGGAAACATTAAAAAAAAGCAGCATGCAGTAAACGCCCAATAATGTGGCGTTTTACTCCTTTGGTATCTTTTATGACTTTTTTGATCCCCGCAACATAAAACGTCAACTAAAGTGGCGTTTTTAATCTCCGAACAGTAAAACGCCAACTAAAGTGGTGTTTTCAACTGAAAGTGTGCTACTTTCGGAAATAAGTTGAGAAGAATGCTATTTGGGTAAATATTTTTCATAAAGTGTGCTATTTGGATTTTTTTCCTATTCTTAGAAGGTGAATGAGTGTTTGACTCTTAATTTTAAATCTCAGTCTATTGTGGCTTCTTGCCTAGCTGCATGCATGACAGTTCTTGAGATCGTGTGCAGCAAGCTAGCAATCACATAAATAATAATTCATTAGTTATGTTTCAGAGATTTGATTTACTCCACAGACTTTGCCTTTTAGTGTCCCCGTCTAAAAAATATCACCTCGCATAGGGCAGCCTCCCCCGTAGTTACGCTCCTACCCCCAGAACCGATCCATCTAGTCCCACCATTGCGCCCAATCCGCCGTTGTGAACAAGAAAAGATCACCTCCTGCCCGCCGCCCACGCCTATATCGCTCCCTCTCCAGACCATCATCAAGCGTCATGTCCTCTGCCATGCCGATGACTCCTCATATGCCGTCGCGCCCATGCCATGGAAAGTAATTGTTGATCGGATTTGCCTGCAAGTGTCCTGATACATATATTTTCTCACAGTGATGTATAAAAATCAGTATTGTGTATAATAAATTCTAGAATGTGAGGTTGTATGCATTTTGTTTTTATTTTTTACTAAAGAATGCAAGCCTATATGGGTCATTGTAAATGCTATCAAAAATTATGAATATTCATTATGACTTGTGTGATGTTTATCTAATCATAGAATTATCCTGATTGTACACACTATTTTGGTTAATAATAAATATAATTCTTGACAGTTTTTGGTTATAAAATGAATATTAATTAGTATCGTGCATAAAATTACCATCAACATATCAACAGATGTGGAACACATATTTTGACCAAATATGATCACTTATCACGTATAATATTTTCTTATACAGAATTAAAAAATATATCAAAAATGAATATGAAGACGTACTCTAAAGTTTATTTTAGTCTGGTTGTTAATAGATTTTGGTACTGTATTGAATATATTTCAATACGTATTTTGACAAAAAATGAACAAAAATATGACGTTTGCACTAGAAAAGAAAATTCAAATTTCAAATTTTGAATTTGAAACTTGTATCAGAAAATTAAATGAAATTGATTGGTTGGTGGTTGGTGGTTGGTGGTGGGTCTTTATTGCAGTAGCTGCATGCAACCATGCAACCGTTGTAGCATATTTATCACCTTGAAGTCTGTGTCGCACTGTGCTATATATTTTTTGGTGTAATGTATTTATGCAATTAGCATTGATACATTTAAGTACTGATTTGTGAATTTTTTGAAAAAATATATATAAACGTGATTTTAGTTGATTCAAATATCAACAAAATATTAATTTTTACATATTTATTATTGAAAAAGTTATATAATATAATCAATAATCAAATTTGCATTTCATCTCACAAATCAAATTAATATCTGACTGTACGCACTATATTAGAATATATCTAATATATTTGCTATGACTTTTGGTACTGCATTGACTATATAAGTATTGATTTCAGACTTAGTCATTGTATACATACAAAAGTGTGGTCGAGTTAGATATTATGACCAACTGAAAAAAGGAGTGAGTCTGAAAAAAAATTTAATTTCAAAATCATTGCCTTGTTGTAAAACGAGTATAAGTGCAAGTAAGTGGGTAGTTGGACGGTGGGTTGCTTAATTGCAGTAGCAACATGCATTGATTTATTGCAGCAGCATGCATTGCTTTATTGCAACAGCATGCGTGCATACAAGTAGTGCATAGCACTAACAAATTTCAGCCTAAAAGAACGTGTCACACAGTGCTAAAAGATGCAAATAGTGGTTGTTTTGTGTATTCCCGATGTTGGGGTGCCGATATTGGTGGAGGAGATGTGTTGTGAAGAATTTTCCTAAATTAAAAGGCCTTGGTCGATACGCATCCACTCTCTTGATATTTTGGATTAAACAAAAGAAATAATACAACCTACTAGATTTCCAATTCTAATTTACTTAGTTTACATTTCCTTTTCTTTTTTAAATGAATATAAATATTTACAAACTTAACTACAAAATACTATATCAATAGAATAAGCATGCTACATTTACTCATGACCCTCTAATTTATTTCGTTCTTTGAGGTTGGCACAAAGTCCTCCTATATGTTCATCTCTTATATGTTACAACAATTATGTGCAACCGGTCCGTAGATTTGATTCTAACAAACTACAATAAGTCATGGACAACTAGCAAGGGTATAGTTTCAAAAGAACAATGATCATGTCATCCTGACATGACAGTTCTATTTTAAATGAAGTATGTAATATGAATCATGTTTAGTTTCGTATACCGAGTGTGGCCTAAATCGACAACAAATTATTGAGCTTTTTGGTGTTTCTTTGTTTGTGAACCAGCGTGTTACTTCTCGTTGATCTTGTAAGTGTGTATGTACAATGCGTGAAGAAAACTGCCCTAAGGTGTGAAAAGAAAAGAGAAAAACAAGAAAAATTATACAACTGAAAGAAGCCATATATACAGGCTTTTAGTATCAATGTAACAAGTAGACCAAACATCATAGCATTCAAAAAGTCTTTGGTTCCTTTCACTCCAAATCCTATAGATGATAAGCACAACAACGAGCTTCCTTTCTCCATTAAGCTACAACAAATCATGAAAGTGTGAAGGTCTAGGACAATACTCAACAGAGAACATATCCCTGACTTTAGTACTGAATGACAACTAAAGAATAGATGAATAGTATCATCTTCTTCATTCTTACACAAAACACATCTGCCATATGAAACCCAACTCGTTTCACAAAATCAATAGTAGGAAGCCTATTAAGAAATCACTTCCACATGAGATAAGCACATCTTCTAGGTTTTTTTAATCTAAATAAGTTACTATCACATGTCATGATTGCAACAAGATAGATGGTATTTAATAGTGCTAAAAAATCATTCATAAGATACACATATCCAAATCTACTGAAGTCATCAGTCGATGTGATGAAGTATTGATATCCACCTCCAACACTTGTGCTAAAAGGTCCACATACATCATTATGAATGAGTCCAAATAATCCACTATCTCTCTCGTTGTTGGCAATTAAAGGTGTTTTTGTCATTGTTCCTAATAAATAAAATTCACATGTCTCTAGTAATTCAAAGAAAAGGAGTCTAGATAATGATCTTTATGGAGCCTAAAAATGCGCTTCTCATTTATGTGCCTTCAACAATAATACATTTATTTGAGTTATAGAGTTTAACTCCTTAATAATAAATAAAGACCATAAGATATAGGGGCATAGTGATAAATTGAGTTTTCTCTCTCATGCATTCTATGTACATCTTGATGCATTAGATGCTCCATTTTACTCAATAACCTCTATCACCCCCAATTTGATGACTTTGAGTTATTTTATGCTCAATTGATGGGTGAGATTTGATTAAATATCACTTTGTACTTATATATGACTCTAATTTGAGTTTTGATACTTATTATGTATCATCGACTTTAATAACACCCAAATGTAGGCATTTATGCTAAGCATTATTTATGGTTTTCTGTCATTAAAGCATTAATATGCCCAAAATAACCCTAGGTTCTTATTTTTTAGTAATTTGTATCTTTTCATAGATAGAGTTGCCCAATTAGCTATTTTCTGAACTTGCAGGAACCAAACTCAAGAAGACACCAATTCTCCAGATTCTGCCCCACAAACATCACATTATGTACACCGACTTAGAAGAATGTGGCCCCCATTCTAATGGTCAGTCCTTTATCAGAAAATATCCTCATCAATCAGAAGGTTCTTCGATGCGGGCCCATTAACCACTGAAAACATCCCCCACATGGGGTTTCCCTAAGGGTCATGACCACAACAAAGGGTCATGATCATGACATAGGATCGTGACAGTGACAAAGGGTTGTGACTGCGACACTCGACACGATCGTGCCCAGCCCAACACAGTCGGGCTGAGGTCGAGGTGTAGCGACCACAACACTCATCATGACTACTACATGTCTTGGTGACTTCTACAACTACAACCGCAGCAAAGACTGTTGCGACTGCTACACTCGTCGTGGCCGCGCTACTCATTTCAATCATAACACGAAGCAATTGCTATCGAATCTCATCCATCGCGATCAAGATGCTTGGCATGAATGTGCTGAGCCCATCACAATTAGGCTGAGGATAAGGGATAGAATCCTTCTAGACTATGATATTCGTCTCGACCACGACTCCATCGTGACCTTGACATCCGTCTCGATCGTGACATCCATCTTGATCTGGCATCCGTATTGACCGTGAAATCAGTATCGACCACAACACCTGACACGGCCACTCTGAGCCTGACATGATTAGGCCGAGATCGGGGTAGAGACTGAGATAGGTGTCGTGATCACTTTTTACATACACTCCACCTTCACCTATACCAGGAGGGGGTTATGAGTTTTTATTTATTTCACATTTTGGTTCTCCATATTCTTGGTTCCCAGAGATCTATGGGAGAGGTTAGGGTTGTAAATGGGTACGGGTAGACCCGCGGACCCGCAAATCCGGACCCTTAAAAAACCCGTCATGGGTCTAATTTTTTATACCTGCATACCCTTGGACCCGCATATAAGCGGGTCCAATAATGGGTATGCTTGGACCCAGACCCGCTAGACCCGTGTACCCACTATACATAACTAACTACTAAAATAATGTGTTATATATATCATACTTTACTAATCTAACTAATATAATTGTTGAGATTATACCCTACTCTAACCACAATAAGGTTGAGACTAGTCATATAATTAAGAATTAACTATTCTAGTTACAATAATGAACATCATATGTAAACTTAAAATCAAAATGTCTACTAATTTACATTACTTTCTACATAAATTATATGTTATGATCATGACTACAAATATGTAAACAATTACTCAATTAATGTTATTGTGTATAATACAACATTTTCTAATATAACTATTACATGTTAATATAATATATGATAACAATATCTTGTTGTATTAAATATATATATCATAGTCATTTCTCTTATATAAAAATATGATGTTTTATAGAACCTCTTACCCGCATACCCGCTATTATTGCGGGTACGGGTATGGTGCGGGTCCAGGTTTTGTATTATGCGGGTCTAGAACCGGAACTAGACCCGCTAAATTAGATGGGTATGGGTATGGGTATGGCCAGACCCACACCGTACCCGCACCGTTTACACCCCTAGGAGAGGTCCAAGGTCCGAAAAGGCTGAAGTGCTCATCTTGTGTCCATCCGTATAGCTTGCCTCCATCCTCCACCATGCTTTACCTCTGTCCAACCATTTCCATCAAGATCCATTCATTTCCAGCCACCTTCTACCACCATACATCCACCAAAGTTGTTGTTTGAGGCGGAATCAATGAGAAAGGTGGCCAAGGAGTTCAAACTACCAAGGAGGATGGCCCAAAGATGAGATCTGGTCATCCAGAGGCTAAGGAGAGAGAGCCAGCTCTCCTCTATGGGTTAAATCTCTTCTTCCCCTTCCTTCTAATCTTCTTCTTTGTTTCTATACAAACGATGTTATTCCATCTTTGTTGGGTGCAACCTATGTCTGTCCATGGCTAGTTGAGCTCCTTCTAGCTATGTAGCTCTTTTTGGACATGTTTATGTACTTTTAACTTAAGCAAGTAGTTTTATTTTAGTTCTAGTATGTTTTCTGGTCTATCTTCTCTTTCTGGTCAGGATTGCTAGTTTGGTTGATCTCTTTCTTGCTTGAACTTCTATTTCTGCCTATATTGAGAGATTTTTTGTAGAAATAGATAAAAAATGTAGTTTCGACTGAAATCTAAAAAGAGAAAGGTTCAAGGTGATCAGTACAAAACCAGTGACCTAGGCACGTTTGGGCCCAGTCAGGCACAGTCGGGCCCAATATCAGGTTCAATCTAGATCATATATGTTTCTAGCATCTCAGGATATTTTAGACCTGAAAGGGTATCTGGAATATGCTGAGGTGTTGATTTGTTATCCTTGAGAGAGGTTTCATATCATTGATGGATTTTAGTCACACTATGAGAGAGCGAGTAGGATGTTCCAACAAGAACAGATACCATGGTATATACTATGTTTGTTGCTTACTAAGGTGTTTGAAGGTTGTCTACGCTCGAGAACGGGTGCATAGACTACCCAACTTGTGGTTATAGAGTTAGGACTCCTTTTCTATGATTAGTAGAATCTGAGGGACTCAATTTTGTTTTCTTTTCTTTGTTTTTATTTATTCTGTGACAATGTACTAGACTCGCGCTAGTTCCAAACTTTCATCAATTATCAGATTGTCTTATCTGACTTAAGAATGAGGTTTTAAGCATCCTAAATGACTCACCTCCTTGTGTTCGATCCCATATATCCACTTCCACCCCATATATATTTGTGGGGGTCCTTGAAGGTATCGATTATAAATTCAATGTTAGATCCTTTTGAATCCACCTCTTTTCTAGACACACAATTTAGGAATATCAAACTTATAATCAAAATTGAACCCATTCAATAAACTCTATATGTGATTTCAATATATGAAATCTTATAGAGGACTCAATTAGGAATCCAACAACATACATATCACCTCAATAAGACCTTCAATGTCCAAGTTATGAACTTCTAGAAGTATACCATTTTAACTTGATTTATTTGGTTCTTAACCTTACTTGAGCCCAAAGTGGTGTGCTACCCATCCAAAGTAGAAGACCCCCTCACTTATACATGTCAGCAATCCACATCTTGTTCATGTATCAAATAATCTTGGCCCTCGGTTTATGACCTACAGATGACATATCAAATTTGATGGTTGTTGGTCATCTTCAAGCTTTGTTTTTACTATTGTAGAAGTAGCTTTATAGGAAGCCAATAGGGCCTCTTCTCGATGGGTTTGAAAAAAATTGACCCACAAAAATTCTTATATACTTCATTCTCAATTTTTACACCTTGGTTACCCTCTTTTTTGTGCCCTAACTATGCCATTATGTTCTTCTTCTCTTTCCTCCATCCATGGCTGCCGCCATGGATAGCCAGTTGGGTGTCACTTCTAGACACAACCGTACCCATATCTCACTCCTTTGTCTCCACATGGTCATGCCCAAAGCACCCAGTCATCTTTCAAGGTATTGTGTTGACTCTAGTCCTTGTTCGGGCTCATCCCAGCGACCCTGCTCCACCAAGAGTTGATGTGTCGTGTAGGCACAAGGTTGCACTGTGAACGGGAGGGCTTGCTAGAGGTACAGGGTGACTAGTGGTTGTACAAAGCGATGGCGAACCATGGAATGGCCTGGCAGCGGTAGGCAACAACCTTAGGACGTGGTGGGGTATGCTCAAAGCAGCCTGGAGATATACTCGACCAGTGGAGGCTTGGAGCAATGCCTCTGTGACACCCCTCTATCACACAGTCAGCGAAATGACACATGAAAATGTGCGGAACCACATCTTACTGAAAGCAAGAGTTAATTAAAACCGATTGTGAAAACATACATAACAAAACTTTTGCATCCAGATCCTACATCAAAACATGTTATATGAAGATTACGAGTCTAACATATGTCCACAACTTAAAGGAACCAACTGTATTGTCAACACATGAGTTCATCATTTGTTTATATGTACATAACCGGAAACATAAGGCCAACAACAGGATATACAGAATTACAACAACTATACATCGTGAAACGTCGTCGAAACACCTCCGAGGACCTGATAGTACAGGGATGACTCTAGGACTCTACTACAAAACACCAAAACATGCAGCATGACCATCTCTTGCCTTCTACTTCTCCTCTTCTTGCTGCTCAGCCACAACCTCACGACCACCTCGTCTACCGCGATCACCTAAAAAGGTTGTAACCCAACGGGGTGAGACACATAGTTCCAGTGAGAAACATAATTCCCCGCCGAAACTATAAAACTCCAGAAAGTAGTAAAACATGAAATCATGTAACTATTATATGTTGATAATACGAGCAGCATACCGAGCAAAACTTACTGTATCATTCATCTTACCAAAATTACGAGATGCATATAATTCTTTATGGAACATGATTGACAAGATAAGATTTATAAGATCTTATCACAGAACATAAGGAACGTATAAATAACTACAAGGTACAATGGGATAAGCTACACAAGCAAGGCCTCAACCAATGTTCTGTATTTTGTATGAAGAAATAAACACTATTCGGTTGAATTATATATTATTATTATGCCCTCAGGAAATGAGATGTACCACTCAGATCCAACCGAAAGCTGTGAAACCCGGAGTCGGTGCCATACAAGGTCAATGGAAGATTCAGACTCCACGACCTCACCACCTCGTGGTCAGTGTACGAGAACTAAAGTAGGACCACATTCTCATGCTTAAGTGACCTCAGCCACAGGGTCAGCTCTGCAAGCTACCCATAACTCTAGCCCACCTTGGTACAGGTCTCGACGCTAGTAAAACTTGAGCCACGGGCCTATTCACCGTGCTCTGAGCCATGAACGCATTCATGCTCTATCACATATCCTGAGCCATGGGCTGGTTCACCATGCTCCATATATCCCGAGTCTGCAAACGCAACTACACTCGAATCCTCTCTATTTTAGGCTAGGAGAGACCTCGCATATTCAACAATATGCACTCCGAGTTAACGTGCAGGAGAACCCGTTTCACCATCACCAGCTACTGACGATGATGGATCTATGGACAGAGCAAACTAAATGATCAATTACACTGTAATCAATTAGTATATTTTAAGTGGATTGTTGAGGAAACCAAGTCGTAAAACATCATCACACTGTCTTGGGATCTCAATCCCTCATTACAAAAAGACATTGCCTCTCAAGGCATCATCACCTGGGATAACAATCCCTTATCTCATCAACAAGAGGATAACTCCTCACTAGGCACACAGCCATCATCAGGTTCACAGACCTATCTTATTATACCGGTGATACATGTTATCTTATCAACAAGAGTTATCATCATGATACAGTATTATTCAAATACATAGGCCTCATAGATTCTTATTTGGCTATGAATTCATCTGATACACATGCATGGTTAGTATACATTTCAAGAGAGATAACTTTTGAAATCACCAGACATATAGATCTACTTCTCAAAATGACATTTGGGATTACAGATGCTAATTGCATTACTACTATAAATCATGGCATACATTTAATCTTATAAACATAAATTAGCATCTTATCTTCTTCATTTGACATTATCTTTAAGCATAAAATGTGTGATAGGTTCTCAAACCATTATCCATGATTCATTATCAATGAAGATATGATTACATGATAAAGAACTATCAGCTAAGGTTTTAGAGCGGAACATAACCCTCACTAGAAGTGCCTGCTACCCTCACAAGGAGTGTGACGGGTAAGGCATCCCCCACTAGAGGCGGTATCGGGCAGGGTAACTACCCTCATATAGCCCAAGCACTCTATCCACATATCAGCCAACCATAAAGCAAAGAATATTGGGCTACCACCTTGAGGTGTGTCGTGCAACTAGGAAAAACACAAGGTGCATCATGCAGCTAAGTCTATGGGGCATACCGTGCACCTGGACTAAGGTATCGTCCAAGCCCCTAGGGGTAGGGTTTGGGTTGTGTCGGGATACCACCACCACTCTATCGGCAAGGGTTGTGGCACCCAAGGTCAGCACCCTATTGCCCAACAAGGCACACACAACTTTAACTGATACAAGGCACCAAGAGGGAGCGTATCACCCAACCAAACTAAAACTCAACCTATCAGACAACTCAAAGCAAAACCAGGGTTCTCCCTACTTCACTATATTGGGCAACACTTAACCTTTGCATTGCCCAAACAGAGACAACTATAAAACATTGTATCAGCTAGGACAAAAGATCAACAAGTCCAAGGTGTATCGCTCAAGCTCTTAATCTAGGTCAAAAGAGCCATATCAGGCACCAAACCACCCATCGCAACTTGATGTATCGGCCAAGGCCCAACCCGAGACAAAAAGGGGTGTCGGGAAGCACTACTAGAGGGTATGTCATGCAAGGCATAAGGCTCATCCTGACATGGTCATCATCAACCTTAGGATCACCATCTTCACAACCCTAAAATATCAAGGGAATTGGCTCACCTCTCAACAACCAAGAGAGATAGGTTTTGCACAATCCTCTATCACAAAACGGGAAACAAGATGGTTATCACCATATCGGCCGAGATGCCAACCACAACTAGGTAATCACTCCACCAAGGCTCACCTCTCAAATCCATGGTGAGAAAAGAGTGTTGCCCAAGCTACTAGAGTATAGACTCACCTCTCAACAACCAAGAGAGAGGGGTATTGTCTATAATACTAGGGTCGGACTCACTTCTCAAGACCAAAGGAAAGAAAGGGGTATTGCCCAAGAAACTCTATCCATAAGGTTCGTCCACCAAAAACAAAAGCACATCCACAACAAATCCATAAGAGCAAACAAGATCATATATCCAACTAGATCAAAGGTACAACTAAGCAAGCAGTATATTCAACAAGATATATGGTTGATCACGATAGAACATAACATGCAACAAGAAAGGGAAGTAGCATAGATAAGTTTAGGAGTTATGTAACTCGCCTTAAGCAAGCTTCCAAGCTCCTAGAACCAAGAAACACCTTCATCCACCTCAACAAGAAGAAGAAGACTCCAAAGAGGAGGACCGGCCACCAAGCTTAGCTCCTCCAAGAGTATCGGCCACCAAGGTTGAAAGGAGGGGTGTCGTTCACCAAGGAAGAGGGAAACTAAGGAACTAAAGGGATCGTTAGCAAGAGAAAGGAGACACATATATAGAAGAGGGTGGAGGAGAAAACAAGGCAATGTGTCGCCCACCTAGGGACACTTATCCAAGGGCAATGCCACCTCCTTATCTCACCTAATACACATGCCCAAGGCTATTGCCACATGCAAACACTATACACCAAGTGTCCACTAGTGGTGACACAAACGAGGTCAAGAGGACAAAGATGGTCCATGGCCGATACACTCCACCTCCATGCCTGATACACCCCATGGGTGACACCCCCATGGGCGACACAAAACCCTCCTGCCTGATACAAGGTTCAACTAGGCAAGGAAAGGCCCAAACATGGTAAAACAAGGCCCAACAGAGCAAAACAAAGACCAAGGCAACTCAAGCAACGAGCCCAACCCTTCCTCTTAACTCTAGTGGAAGCAAGGAGAGAGAAAAACATCACTCAAGGTGACAAACTTGCTCATCAACCCTAGACTTAGGTTATTTGCAAGTAGCACCTCCAACACTCAACAAAGCACAAGCTAACCCTAATCACCACTGAAGGTGATAAGCAAGCAACTAAGCACCAGGGTTAGGCAAAGCAAACAGGGTAAGCCCAAAATGAAGGTCAGGGTCCTTACAACCTCATTGGGCCAGAGCTTGTGGGTCGCCAGTCGCACACCCTTGAGAATTGCCCACTCAAGCAGTTCCTTGACCACTCAAGCAGTTCCTTGGCCACTAGATTGAGATCTAGTAGTACAAATATTATGTTTTTAGAGTTAATATTCTAAATATTGTTTTCTTATCATGATAGATCCAAACTATGACTTCCAATAAGACACTTGGATGAGAACAATGAGAGCTTTCAAACAAAAATGGTTCTAGAACCTAATCTATCTTTCATTTCTTCTTATATCTGAAATACCATTACAAATGTGCACTTTTTGAATGTTAAATGGTGTATCTTTCTCCAAAATGTTAAGGTTTCTTATTATATCACTCTTGGAGTTCAGAACATTCAATTTTATCAACATCGTGCCTTGAATCACAAAATAAAAATCATTTGATGTACAATTTACTCTTTTGAACTAAAAGGTGGATCCTTTAATCATGCATGATGTGCCTTGCTTAATATTGGAACTTAGACATATACAATCATCATATCACCATCAAATACCTAAATCAATAATTTCAATACATGTTTAAACCATGGAATCTACCTTATCCATTCCTAGCCCTATTCATGACTTATGTTGTGCAAAATGCCATGTGATGTAACATGCATGTACAATTAGTAGCTAGATCTAGAACTTTGTGCAAATGAGCACCAATAGTGATTAGAAGACTAAGTATGACCCCGAATCGGTAACCTTTTCCTTATATGTGCATAGCTTACCATGTTCTTACTTTTCTTCCCCTGATTATCTACATAAATCTCAAAGGATCTAACTTTTAAAAGTGATATAGTTTCCCCAGTCAGTTTTGTATGATGAAACCATGATGACCCTCATATATGATGTTCTTTTTACTCAATCATGCAGTCTTGGTCATTCTTATAACACTAAAGTCCTTCTGGACCCAACTTATACTCTCATATGGTCTTATGAAATGGAATGATGACCATTTTGGATAACATTGACCTAATATGATTAGATGTGAACTTGCATGATTAAAACTTAATGAATATGCCAATTTATTTCTTACCTATTTCCAAATAATAGGTGATAAGACCATTGTATATAATCAAATGTGTATAGTTCTCTTAGATCTAGGACATAATGTTGATATTGTGCTATGTAGAATCATTGCATGTATGTTTGGAACATTGGAAACTATGTCTTAACTAAATAAAACCTAGATCTAAGAAAACATCCACATGACTCATATGATGTTTATATTATCAATGACCAATTGATATAAGACCCACTACTATGTCTTTTTACATCTTAGGTCAATGTTGGCTTGGGCCTTCTCTAGGAATCTCACTCATGAATCATAACTTGTACTCTACTCATAAGGTACACTTAATCTCTTGACCTTACTATGATATTGGATTGCTTGTGTGTATGCCCATATGAATGATTGGCTAGTTAATTATGTTATTGAGGTATTGTTCCTATGAATACTAATTTCATGTTTGGTTATACTATGTTGTTAAAGCTTCAACATAATATAGAAAAATCCATTATATAACCTAATGTTGATATAATGGATCAAGAAACCTAAAACATACTTTGTATGAAACACTATCATTAAGTGTTTTTACATTATTTGTACTTATTTTCCGTTATCGTGTTTCTATCCAAGAAAGTTTTATATTACTCTTAAATTGTGTTTACTTTCCCTTTAATAGTTTACTTAATTCTTTAGCATTCATATATTTTTATTTGGATTTTTAGATTCAAAATGAAGATGTGGTGCACTCAAGACTCTATGATATGGAATGAAATACAAATGGGTATTCTTGAATGTAGAAATGGGTACATATATCTATCTTCATATATAGTATCTTATTATCTAGTTTTGTTATTGCCTTTTTAATATATATTGCTTGTGTGAAACTATGTGCAATTCTAGGGACGGATGCCCAAGTCCACTCGCCTTTGGCTATGCAACCATTAGGAGTGTGGACTTAGGTTAATACAAGGTTGACTGACAAATGGTATTGTAGCCATACACACATGCCTCTTTTTGTGTTTAAGGCATAATATATCTTAAAAATCTAAGTAAGAACCAAAACCCATAATGGTGGGACTACCCAAAATGAATCTAAGATTGGATTAGGTTCTTATCATAAAGCTTAGAGTGTCTTATAGCATCTCATCTCTTTTCTAAGTATTACCTAAACAACCCATGTAGATTATGATTGTTTAGTCTTTTCATCTCGTCATGTGATTCTTCTCTCATGACCATTAATCACATGATTTCTCAATTATGGGTAGCTCATGTATGGGAGAAATGAAATTCATTTCAAAATCATGAAATTTGATTAAGATGAAAAAAACCATAATCCGATCTTAAATTTTAAATCCTATTTTATGTATGAAAAAAGTACTATTAAAATTGATGTGCTCATGTGTAAAGTTGATTCCAACTCAATGTTACCAAATAGGGTACAAGTGTTTTCTATGTTTGAGGTAAATTCTTGATATGGTGAAGTAAGGTGGAACTTGTGTTTTGCACCTCAAGGTTGATGAGGTCCCTTTTTTCCCAAGCTAAGAATGGGTTCTCTTGAGAAACCCTAGCTTTCTCCCCAAAATTGCCCCAACATAGATCTGGACTCATTTCTAGCCTCTAACTGCTCTGAGGGGTATGTGGTACACTTCCTGAGGGAAGTGGCTCATTATATCTAACAAAAATGAGAAATTTTCTTTACTAAATATGTAGAAAATAAGCCTAACATTACAGGTCATACGCCATGTCAGATCCGGTTTTTCGAATGAGTCGGGCCACGATCGCAAGTAACATACCATGTGAGTTGAACACACACCATGAGGGTGATTCCCTCTCAAATTGTGGCCTTCCTTGTGTAACATCCCAGGATTTGAGGCCTCAGATAAGTTGATCTGAAAAGGAATGATTGGACTACCCATGTCACCAAGGTGCACTTTCTTTTCAGGAAGCCCATCACTAAGAACTCCATAGTTAAGTGATGGGTGACCAGTCGGGATGTTGATCCTGGCTTACGCGTGAGTGTGGACAAAGTGGCTTGTTAAGGCTAGTGGTGGTCTGTGGGGCTAGTCTTCATTCCTGAAATTGCATTACAGCCTAGGCAGTGGGCCCAAGCATTACAAATGGTATCAGAGCCATAACCCCTCCAGTAGGTGGGGACCACACAGGCATGTGACATGCCAGTCTTGAGCCGTGCGATCCAGACATGTAGGAAAGGGTTGTCCATGGTTGACGCAGCTACCCTTGTACTGGTATATAGTGATCGAGAGCTGGTGTCCATGGGCCATTGGGGGTCTGCACTGAAATGGGATCAGATTATGAGGCCATATAGTTGAGACATGACGAGGACGTCAAGAGTCTAAGTGGGGGAGATTGTAACATCCCAGGATTTGAGGCCTCAGATAAGTTGATCTTAAAAGGAATGATTGGACTACCCATATCATTAAGGTGCACTTCCTTTTCAGGAAGCCCATCACTAAGAACTCCATAGTTAAGTGTGCTTGGCTTGGAGTAGTACTAGGATGGGTGACCAGTCGGGAAGTTGATCCTGGCTTACACGTGAGTGTGGACAAAGTGCCTTGTTAAGACTAGTGATGGTCTATGGGGCCAGTCGTCATTCCTGAAACTCCACTAGAAACTAGGGCAGTGGGCACGGGTGTTACACCTTGGGTCACTCTGTGTGGTTGAGACACACACCGTAACTACAATGGATTCAAGGGTTGGCTAACTTAGAGTCACACTCTATGTGGGTGGTCCACATGCCATGTCGCTAGTTTTCTGTAGAGTTTTGGACCTAAAGACTTGGGGGAAACTTCAAAAACGTGAAAAGGTTATAACTTGGACATTTTTCTTTCATTGTGAGTGGAATGTGGTGTACCTACAATTTAAGATATTACATGTGTAAGATCAACAAGAAACAAACATCTTGGCATGAATAATAATAGAAATGTGAGTAAGTTGAGTGAAATGTGAAATTAAAATGGCAAGAAAACATGATATGATTTGTGCACATCAAATGTCCCTAAGTTTGAACCATTTCTTATCCTCAAGTAAAAAGAACTGGATGAATAACTAGAATAAATAGATGGGAAAAATCATGTCCATTTGATTGTGAATTGATAGATCTCAAAATGACAATTCTCATCATCCGGATATGTTACTAAACATGAAGTCAGATCTAACTCTCAAGGTATAATTTTAAGTTCAAATAGGTATTTATTTTTCTTTGAAAGAATCAACTAGAGAGAAATTAGTAGAAACAAGATGATAGAGCTAAAAATATAATGATTTATCATAAAGCTCACTGACATGAAATTTCTTATCTCCCTATAATTGCATTTTAATTCAAGAATTTTATTCAATCTAATTTTAGTGTATTGTACTCGGATTCTAATAAGGGCTTACACGCACATGGATACCATTTGGGGATTTATTTCCCACTTTCAAACGTTATCCCCAACCTTCATTGGATTTATGGAAATGTGGGTGACTTAGCCATCTTTTGTGGATTTTGGATTTTTTATTGAATATCGTTATTCCTCATTTAATATTATTTTGTATCTTCTTTGGAACCACATAGTCGTATGCTAATTTATCCTTCATTATTTTATCATTCATGAAGATTTTCATTTTGTAAAAAAAGTCCAGTAGAGTAGTGAAAGATTTGTAAGTCATCTATATTATTATTACTGAAAGCTCTAAGGTTGAGAAAGTCAAAGTATTTGAATGTTTACATGGTGTAAGAACATGAGTGAGAGAATTGGAGATCATGTTTAGCCAAATACCTAAATATGGAGATGAATAGCCAAAAGTTTCAATCTAGATGATTTAAGCCCACTTTGTCATCATATAGCCATGTTCTTTGTGCAAACTGATGGTTCAAGAAGTAGGGTGTATTGATAAAAAAAATTTCACTCGATAATCATGTAATGATATGAAAAGAAATGCAAAACATGCAAAAACTAAATGACAAGCAAATGACTAATAGAAAATGACATGAAAAGTAAAATTAAAAACTATCGATCAATTGTTCCCCCCTAAGCTTAAAATTCACACTATCCTCACTGCACATAAAAACTCTAGAGTTGTACAACCGGATATCGTAGGTGTATCAAAAGGAGGGGCCAAAAACCTCTTGGAAAGGATGAGGTTTTTCAGGAATAAGGTGGGTCGAACAATGATAATGGAGGAGGGTCCTGTAGGTGGGGATGTCTGCAGTGCATTGGCATCATGTCCCTAAGAGATGTGCTAGGAATCCATCCTGGTCACCATGGTGTGGATGTCTGCAACACTCTGGGACAGACCATTGTACTATAGAGAGAGATAAGAGATGTGTGTGTCCTTATCATCAAATCTATTCTGAACATACCCATAGAGATGCCTCATATCGGGGTACCTACAAGTGAAATCTATTTTTGTACCCACATAAGGAGGTGGTGGAATGTTAGCCCTAGAAGAGAAATTCTGAGCATATGCACATCTAGAAGGTCCCTCATTCTAGAAATACTTCTAGTTTTCCTTATCTTTGAGAGTTGTGAGGGTAGGATTAGGCAACTGGATGATAGAAGATTTATTGTGAACCTTGTGAATGAGTTTTCCATGCTTATAATTGCTCAATACGCCATAGGAGATGAGACAATCACAATCCACATGTTCCCCTTTATCTAGGGGATCAATAGTGGATACATCAACCTTCAAGGAAATATCAAGTTTTATGACAATGCCTCCCATCATGATGTCTCCTTTTTCCCTTCTAGATCTTAACAACTCGCGACATAAAATGGTATCTAGTGTTCACATCATAATTATGCAACATGGACCAAAAGAATAACAAATCAAGTTTACTAAGTACACATTGTGTTTCTTGCCTTGCAAAAATATTTGTGTTAAGAAGGTGGAAAATGTATAGAAGAATCAAATTGTGAAAATGAGACACTCTAGCATTAGCAGGATTGCAGGAGGTCTCCTCAGTCATTTGACCCCAAAAAGTGATAGTCTCAAATTGTTATGGCAAGCATGATAATACTACCATCATAATTGAATTCCAACAAGTTGCAAAACCATTTAAAAGTTAATATGAAAAGTATGTTCATCAAATAAAATGAAATCAGTCCAAATGGCTCATGTATATTGGACGAGTCCTCTACTACTTTGAGGGTTGTTCAAAATTCATAAGTCAGATGAGGGTATTTAGTAGGATAATAAAAACAACATAGACTAAGAATATAAAAAACAATATACTCCTTAGCCTCATTTAGAGTACCTAACATGTCCATATCATTATCATGTGCAAACTTGGTCAGGACTACCTTACGAGAGGCAAGGCAAAGGTAAATGATGTCCTCCTTAGCATTCAGTGTCAAGTGCACCAAGGAGATGTAAGGTGCAGTAGAGGAAGATGTCTCAGGGTCGGGGTGAGATCTCCATGGAAAAATATTCATTCTAGTCCTTATTGAGCTATTGGATGGGTCAACACAGAGAGGTGAGATCACACATCGTGTGATTATCATTCATCTTCGATGTTTCTTTGAGAGAGACATGTCATGGCTGAAATCTTTACACCGTGTTGGTTTTAGATGTGGCAGCTTGTGCATTAAGATCAACACGCTGTAAGAGGACTATCTATACCATGTCATGGTGGAATATTTGCAAATATATTTCTTATTCTTTAGCACGGTGATGTGGGTTGAGGGTTGTGGCCTCTTGTAGCTGACTTGATGATAAAGGAACGAGGGGGCGTGGTGGTGGCCAACTTCTTTTGTAGGGCAATGAGGTGTCTACCCTTGGTGGTGCTTGATGAAATTGTAGAGAGATGCTAATGAAGGTGACACCACAAAGTGTGATGGAACACAACTACATGGAGAATGACCACGTCATGGAGCTAGAGGTCTACGGTGTGAGGGTAGGCATCGTAGGGTGGGTGAATAGGTGGCTTCTCGATTTGAGTGAACAAGATATGAACTTATTTTAGGGTTTGAACTCTTAAATCGTGCCACATCATGGCATAAGGATGAGCTACACTCCGTAAGGCAAGAATGGAATTCTCCAATTCTATGGACAACCACACCCCATAATGACAAGCTACATGGCGTAATGAGCAAATGTTGTAAAGTTTTTAATTTTCCGTTATGAATTTCACATGGATTTGCCAGAGTCAACACTTTGTAAGAACAATTCATTATAAAACTTGACAATGTTTCCTCATGAAAATCATACAAATTAACATATGTCAACATGTGGTAAGAGTGCATCCCTATAAAAATTGTAATCTTCATCAAAACAATTCAACATGGTGTGTCATGCGGTCCACACAACATGTTGGTGAAGTTTTGTATCTTTTGGATTTCTTTGATTATAGACACACTGTGATGATGAGGCACCCATTGTAATGAGAAATCCCTATACATTTTTGAAATTCCAAAAACATTATTACACGTCATGTTGGCAGGTCCACACGACATGTTGTTGCAAGAGTTTTTCCTTTCTTGATTCTCCTTGTTCTTTCTGAAGAAACATCTCTCACCTGCAAAATATAAGTGATTAAATAACAATCCCACACAAATTCGCAGATGTTGCACCATGAGGTATTATTTTTAAACAAATGACTAACTAAATAAATTAAATGAAATAGCATAAAGGAAACTACCTAAATGTGGGGACGTCTCCTACAAAGGCCTTAAGTTTAGAGTCTGATAGTAGACTTCAGTCTTTTTCTGAAAAGTTCTGTGAGGGAGCATGAGGCTCTTGGTTCTATCTTCCCTCCTTCAGTGTGAGCTTGCAACGTTGGTCCTTACCTTGAATATAGATTACTTTCCTAATAGATCTATCATCCCATATGGAAAAGCTTTTAAGACTAGGAAGGGTCCAGACAACTTGAATCTATGCTTTTTTAGGAAAAATTTAGTCTTGGATGAAGCAAGAACACCTGATCTCCTTCAACAAAGTCTCTTATTTTGATCTTCTTGTAATTCCATGCCTTTGTCCGCTCTTTATAGATCTTTGCATTTTCATATGAGTCAAGCCTGATGTAACACCCCAATTTTTCACATCACATGAGCAAAAGTTAATTTCTTGTTTTCAACTGGTAGTGTCACAAACATGATATACATAACAATAATAATAGACAAGAACCAACAAAACTAGTGTATAAAAGAATTCTCATAAATTCTTAGGTAGGAAACTCTATTACATAATCATATACAAATGAAACTTAATACGATGTACTACTTTATACAAACTCATCTCAAATCTGGGACAGTGTAGATGGCGCCCCACCAAGCAAACCTCCTAAAGCTTTTGGTGCATCATCTTGTCATGATTATCTCTTGGAGTTATGTACTTGTGGACATCTCATCCCCAGCCATGCACAAAGGGATACCTAGGTTAGAGTAAGCGAAATTAAACTTCTAATAAGATAAACATGAATATACAATAACTAAAAGCTGAACTAATATCTGAAAGTTGTAAACTTATAATGAATCAATGTGTATTTTATTTATGTCTTTTATCTGACTTGTGGCCACCATTATATGATAAGTCCTCCTGAATTGGCATATCTATGCACTGAATTGGTACCGAAGTATCCTGAGTTGGCAATTCATGCCTCGTAATGACACTGAGGTGTCTCTGAATTGGCATAACTATGCCCTGCTTGGTACTGAAGTACCACTAAATTGGAGGCAACACTCCTCTGAATTGGCAATAGATGTCTCTGAATTGTCCCAGGACTACCTGAATGAGGACTTATCATACAATATCTTATGTGAAAGTTTTGACTTAATTATCTTAAATCTAAAATTACTAAATTCTAAATATGAACTTATCTTATACTGAAATTGAATATTGATAATTGAACATGTACTGAATTTTGAATCTGAATTTAATCTGAAAATCTTTGAAAGCTTGTTGTATTTAATTTATGCAATGAAATTGTTCTATTATGAGTTAGAATCTTTTCAACTAAACCAGGTTCTGAATCTGAATCTTTTCTCATAAGTTCTGAACTAAATTTGAATCCAAACTCTAAATCTAAATCTTAATGACTAAATAATCAAACTAAATAATCAAGATTGGATCTGAAACTATTATTAAGTGTGTGGATTTAATATGACTACTCACAATGAAAAATATAAATATTAAATATGAAATTGAGATTCTTGTTCTCCGAATAAATCTTAATCTGAAGCTCTTATTTAATATATGACTTAATTTAATTCTGATATTAGATGCATCACATCTGAGTCTAAAGGATCGAGTAGTAAGATGAATTGGATAAATAAATACTAAGTATCTAAAAGTAGCCTAAATATCTAAAATCTATAATCAGATATCCTCACAAAATAATTTCATCTGAATAATGTCTGACTAATAAAAGCATTATTGTATATTAGATGAACATAAATGACTAAATTTCTGAAGTAACTCAATCTCGAAGTTACTTTGCATATGAGTAGGGATGAATCATAAGAATAATGAAATTTAATGGACATGGCCCATTTACCTTTATATTGAAGATGTCCTTAATGTAGCCTTGTTTTCTTGATTCACTACATATATACCTGGTCATCAACAAATTTGTATAGGTCCATGTGTATCTTCTCTCTTCATTTCTAAATATCAAACCCCACCATCCTAATCTCCTAAACTAAACTAGGGATCATATTTAACCAAGACAAATTCTGATTTAAAATATGTTTAATATCTAAACATTAAATTAAACTTGATTCACACATTATACACCATACTCATATTGATATTCCCATTATACCCAAAAAGTATCATATGAACTAATATATAAGTATATACCTTGTATACCAAGATTAAACTACAGACATTCTCACATATACTACTCTTACTGACTTTTATAAAATCAGATGAAAACATAATTAGAATACTTTTTCATACACAAAATACATGTTGTCTTACAAATAATCATAAATCATATTAAATAATGGCCACTTAGGCCCACAAACACAATACTAATCCAACTATATATGAAACTCCTCTAAAACTTTTGAAACAATAATAACATTGTATATTAAGGTATGGGTAAAAATCTCAAATTGATTCATTATCAATTAATGGGTGAAATACCCAAAATACCTTTATTATGGTTTACATCAAAAACTTTATTAAAACCTCAAATCAAAATGGTCAAGATTTAAAATTATATTAAACACATCAAAATATACTTAGTATTAAATTTTCATAAATTTAGGATTTTGTTTGCTATTTTTAATGTCCAAAACATCAAAATCATGTAGTTCTGAATACACAACATATAATAAATAGCGGATGTTGAAATCATATTCTAGAAATAATTTTATACAATATTACTATTGAAGACATTTTTATTGATACCTTATTTGTCCCAAATGGAGCTTTATATCTCAAGATAAGAATTTTAGAAATGCACTTTGTGTGAACTGACTCTAGCCATCGATCTGAGATCCAAGGGTTTGGCCAACAGTGCCTCCCTTCCTTGGCTTTCCTCTAGATCATGGATCTTGGATGGGATCCACCTCCTTGTTGACCCATCAACCCGTCCCCCCGTCCCCTTTCTCACATGTGGTGAGAGCAAAGTTTTCTCCACTGTTGCGCTCTGACGACAACGAGCCAGGCTCCTAGGCCTTCTGCGCTCGCGATGAAGGCTTACATGACTTCGTCTGGACCTCCTCTACTAGAATAGAGCATCCAGTGCATAAGAAAATGTTGGGATCGAAGATCCTATCTTCAAATCCTCGAATCCACTGCCGGCCTTTCTCTTCCTCTCTTCTTTTCATTCTCCTTCTCTTTCTTCTTGCAACTTCGAGTTGAATCATTCTGCCCTAAGCTTCACAGATCGAGAGATTTTATAGCCTATTACTCAAAGGATCTCAAGCGGAGCCCCCATTTTTAGGTCCTCTATTCAGACCCCAAAAATAGGGGCTGCGGCTCTCTAGTCCATGTAGATTGGGGTCGCATCCCCTTTTTTCTTTCTTTTCTTTTTTGATAAATGTCCAATTTGGAGAAATAATTATACTTCCCACCTCATAGCTCCGCTTGATACCAAATCTTGGTAAAAACACCACATTTCATCATCTTTACATGAGCAAGATATCAAGTCAAAACTAATTAGATAGACACTCCAAACTTGTATTTTAGATAAATATTGGGTAATTACTTATTTAATTACCTTGGCCATTAGTTAAATCATAATTATCTAAAATTTCTCCCATTATCTTATATTCTAATTACTTATCTACTAAAAATATTTGAGCATTTATTATGATAAAAAAATATTCTATTCTCAATTTTGTACTACTTGGACTCATGTGTAACTTTGATTGGCCCAAAATGGGCTAGAATTGGGTTTTAAGGCACGTGGTTCATTCCTTGGTCGCCATTGTTGCGCTCTGACGGCAACGAGCCAAGATGCTAGGCCTTCTACACTCTTGATGAAGTCTTACGTGACTTCGTCTGGACCTCCTCTACTAGAAAGGAACATCCAGTGCATAATAAAATGTTGGGATCAAAGATCCTAGCTTCCAATCCTCGAATCCACCGCCGACATTTCTCTTCATTCTCCTTCTCTTTCTTCTTGCAACTTCAAGCTGAATCATTCCACCCTAAGATTCACGGATCGAGAGCTTTTATATCCTATTACTCAAAGGATCTCATCCAGAGCCCCCTTCTTAGGTCCTCTATTTAGACCCCGCAAATAGGGGTTGCTGCTCTCTAGTCCATGCAGACTGGGGTCACATCCCCTTTTTTTTCTTTTCTTTTTTGATAAATGTCCAATTTGGAGAAATATTTATACATCCCACCTCATAGCTCCGCTTGATACCAAATCTTGGTAAAAACACCACATTTCATTATCTTTACATGAGCAAGATATCAAGTCAAAACTAATTAGATAGACACTCCAAACTTGTATTTAGGTAAATATTGGGTAATTACTTATGTAATTACCTTGGCCATTAGTTAAATCATAATTATCCAAAATTTATCCCATTATCTTATATACTAATTACTCATCTACTAAAATTATTTGAGCATTTCTTATGATCAAGAAATATTCTATTCTCAATTTTGTACTACAAGGACTCATGTGTAACTTTGATTGGCCCAAAATGGGCTAGAATTGGGTTTTAGGGCACGTGGTTCATTCCTTTGTCACCACTATTGCGCTCTAACGGCAACGAGCCAGGCTCCTAGGCCTTCTACACTCGTGATGAAGTCTTACATGACGTTGTCTGGACCTCCTCTACTAGAACGGAAAATCTAGTTCATAAGAAAATGTTGGGATCAAAGATCCTAGCTCCCAATCCTCGAATCCACCACTGGCCTTTCTCTTCCTCTCTTCTTTTAATTCTCCTTCTCTTTCTTCTTGTGACTTCAAGTTGAATCATGTAGGTATGTATGCCCTGAGAGCCAATCATGGGATGATTGGTGGGATACGACGAGATTGATTTGATAAACATCAAAGGCAAGCTTCCAATTCTTTCTAGTTTAGTCATGTGAGATAATGATAGTTCAGATTGAATGTCTAGAGAATGACAGTACTCAATGATGTATGCTTTCAGGTTGAGGACCTGAACGATGATATCATACGGATGCTAAGAGTTTTTACATTATCATTATGTCCCTAGTGGATGTCATTGTGGAAGGTAGATAGACATAAATGACACACAAGACTAGATTGTGGTGTTGGTTGATGGAATAATCTCATTAGTCATGATATGGAGATATCAAACCAAACACATAGGTACTAGTTAGAGAATAAGTGTACCGGACAGACCCACCGTGAGTTTTACACATGAAACTATGACATGGTAGTCACAGTCAGTTCTCACAGTGATGGTGGTGAGTGTGATTCTTTGACCTAAAATCACCACACTCAACACATGTCATTGGGTACACTTTGACATCATCAAACGCAGTCTTGAAATATGGGTTGTTATAAAGGTGATGATTGGGTGGCTTTGACACATGGGATTTTCAGGGGTGAGTGATAGATATGGGATTTGTCCCTCCTGAGGGAGTTTGATATCCATGGCCACTTGATGAGTAGGATTGATATAGGCATGCGCACACATGCGTGAATCAGTATGTGATATTGATGTTATACATATCTCCTTCAATCTACTCTGAGATCAAGAAAGCGAATGAACGTTGATAGGATGATTGCTCCATGCCTAGAGTTCATTCGGGATATCAGTGACAAAGGAATTATACATTCACTGTAACACCATTCACGGATTGTAGGATTGAAAGTTGTTCTCTAACTTTCCTTTTCACTTGGGTAGGACTGATGTGCGACTATGCACTGCTCTTTACTTATGAAGTCATAAGTGTTATGGACTTTCACTGCCAACGTGAAATGGAACTGCAGGGTCACACACATAGGATTTAACCTGGAAGAGGAGTTTATCCAAAAATGATATTTAGATTGATTACTAAAGAAGTTTAGTAGTTCAATTAAACACTCAATTGATTGATAGCTCAGTATTATAGTGTTCAAGGTGTTGGACCAATTGATTAGAGTATCGAATTGATTGAAACTACAATTGACTAATTCTGCACAGTCTGCACTCCCAACCGATCGGCTCATGTGATGAACTGATCGACTCAGGATAGGCTGAACCCACCAGTTCAAGGGTTGAACCGATCGGATCAATTGGTCAAAATGAGCAAAGTTGGGAAAGTCAAGTTGGTGAGAAAGTTCTTTTTGTTTCACTTGTCCAATTTGATTAGACAAGGATTGGTATTTGGATCAATTTGAAACAAAAGAGAAAAAGTCAATCGGGAACTGTCCAGGGCAGTGAACCGACCGATTCAGGTGTGAATCGATCGGCTCAGGTCCCCAACCAATCGGATCATGCTTGAAACGATCAGTTCAGTTGGCGCAGTTGTAAGATTTTGTGGAAAATCTCGAACCCTTCTACTCCTGCTTTAGTCCCGCATTGTTCTGGGTAGAGAACCCTATCCCATGACCCTCCTATATATAGGGGTATTGGGGGATTCTCATGTACAACTCAGAACACCAGTTGCTCTGCAAAGTTTTCGTTCTCTCTGGTTGTGGTAACCAGGAGAGCCCGAGCAAGTGCTACCTGATTAAGGAGGCACAATAAGGGAAAGACAACTGTAGAAAAGTGAATGGTTGTAGGAGAGTGTGTCGGTGACTAGTACGTTGACAGGAGGGTATGACCCCTTCTGATTCCTTTTGGGACAAGGAGATCGGAGTTCCAGGTGGTCTGTGTGGACTACTTTAGAGGCAGGAGATTTCTACTGCTCAGAGGACATTTGTCAACCCCAACAGTCCCAGTGAGACCACGAGCTGCACAGACACCGTCCAACACCATAGGTGAAGACCGCGCAAGCCACGAGGTAACATCGCCGAGCAAGCCTCGGGACAAGGTATGTCTCTACAAACCATCCTTCATATTGTATAGATGTTGACGCGATTCTTTCGTACTGGGTTTGGGGGAGAAAATTTTTATTTCCGCTGCCTTCTCTGCCTCCCCATATAACCCAACAAATCATTCCACCCTAAGCTTCACGGATTGAGAGATTTTATATCCTTTTACTCAAGGATCTCGGGCGGAGCCCCCCTTCTTAGGTCCTCCATTCAGACCCTGCAAATAGGGGTTGCGGCTCTCTAGTCCATGCAGACTAGGGTTGCATCCCCTTTTTTCTTTCTTTTCTTTTTTGATAAATGTCCAATTTGGAGAAATATTTATACATCCCACCTCATAGCTCTGCTTGATACCAAATCTTGGTAAAAATACCACATTTCATCATATTTACATGAGCAAGATATCAAGTCAAAACTAATTAGATAGACACTCCAAACTTGTATTTTAGATAAATATTGTGTAATTACTTTTTTAATTACCTTGTCCATTAGTTATATCATAATTATCTAAAATTTCTCCCATTATCTTATATTCTAATTACTCATCTACTAGAATTATTTGAGTATTTCTTATGATCAAGAAATATTCTATTCTCAATTTTGTACTAAAAGGACTCATGTGTAACTTTGATTGGCCCAAAATGGACTGGAATTGGGTTTTAGGGCACGTGGTTCATTCCTTGGTCTTCCGAGGGATTCATTAGCTTAATGATATTATTGACTAAAAAAATGAATATTTGAACTGACAAAATTCCTCAAATGAAGATTATTACATTGATCTCTTAATATGGAGAATAAAGTAGCCTAAGGCTCAAATGCATGAACTATAGTCATTGTATTTCCTAGGTTGTGACCTCATATCATTGGAGTAAATATGAATTTCACAAAATTTAAGGATATTGTAAAAACAAACCAGATTTCATAATTCACCCTTTTATACATGATTCTTCCCTTCTATCCATATATCATGAAAATTGGATGGAACCTTATTGCAAATTATAAATCCATCGTATATTATGTATTTGCTAGGTCCCCAAAAACTAGGGTGTGATACGTAACCTCCTTAACCTCCTAGAGTTGGAGTAGGTGTTTCACATCTACTTTCTTCATATTAAAATTAAGAAATTTGATGGCCCATAAAGCTTTATTCACTAGCTCGAGAGGAATATGGCAAGACTTGCCATGGATGAGCCTAAATGGTGTGGTCCCAATGGAAGTATTGTATGCTATTTGGAATACCCAAATATCATCGACTATCTTGAGTGCCCAATTCTTCCTTGAACTTGACACTGTCTTCTCAAGAATATTCTTCAGCTATCTTTTTGACACTTCAACATGTCCAGTTGTTTGTGTGTGATATGGAGTAGAGAATGTATGTGTCACCCCATACTTGGTGAGAAGATTGTTGAAATTTTTTTCATCGAAATGTGTCCCTTCATCTAAAATCATGGAACTTGGAACTCCAAAGCAAGGAAAAATAATATTATGAAACAACTTGAGCACACACTTAATTCAGGGGCTAGGGTAACGATGGCCTCTACCCACTTTTATAGATAATCCATACTAAATAATTGACTGATTTGGTAATTCAGACCTCCATGGAACATAAAGAGTCACATGAGAACTTAGTATTGATTTAGTCCATATAAGATGTATCTTATTGAAATGAGAGTTGACATATTCAAAATTTTAGTCTTAAACCATTATTTCTAAAAAAAATTGAGTTACACCACAAGCTTATTGGTCAAGATATAGATACCAAGGTCAATCTTAGTACTTTATGAACATCTACTCAATATTGTTGTTGCTAATATTTTTGTGAAGTTTTTATTGGATCAAATTTTTCTCTATACTTTATTTTTCTCCTCCATTTTTGCATTGAATACTCCCTTGTTTCAATGCATGTATAGGTCAAACTAGCTCTTTAAGATTTTATATGTATATTAATGTTACATATTCAAAATTATCAAGTGCATAATATATATCCCAAAATAAAATATTATTAATTACATCTTAGACCATTGCAATTACATCATTTTTTGACACTCAATTTCTTACTTACATGAACATATTGTTGAATTTGTATTAAGTTACATTTGATTTTGTTCCATAATTCAGTGAAATGTTGCATTTGCATATTTACAAGGTCAATGTACTATTTATTGCCTAGATCATCAAAGTTCCAATTGATTATGTTAATGGGTTATTTTTGCTAAAGTTATTGCGAGTGAAACCTTTTTGTAGTCAATAAGTTCTATGAAATTTTTTTGAGCAAGATTTACTTTACGGAGTACAGATCTCCATGTTTGTCTTTTCTATACTTATGATGATTATATACACACTTACTAAATTAAAATATTAGGGTTTTCCCATGTAGTAGAATTTGTCTTGGCAAGGTGTGTTTATAAAGTGAGAAAACCCACCACCACCTAAGTGGATTGGGAGTAATTATACCAAAAATTTCACTAAATATATTTTCATAGACAACTCAGCTTATTTCCACTTATATGGTGATTATTATCCTCCATGAATTGGTCAAATAGTTATATGTTGAAGTAAAATTATTTTCTCCTAAGTCTCATCATGTTCAAAATTTGTTATTAATGTCTAAGTTGGAATTTATAAGATTTAAAAGTATTTGTATGGATTTAAATGATTTTAGGGATTTTGCTATTTATTCGTGCTTTCTAATTTCATAAATATTGGTGGTTTTCCCAACTAAAGGGATAATATAGGGTACTCTACCCATTTGTATACCTATGGTGGTTCTTCTGGTGTTCCAAGGGCCTAATTGTAAATCTACCTACATATCTCTAACACTTCTTCATTGATAACAACTCCTACTTAATTTGTTTTTAAACTACTCCAAAAGACACTAGTTGAGGATTAAATTTTCTTTAAATGGCAAGTTCAGGTGGTACATATGTTACTATGTATGTCCCTACTTCCATCATAAGTAAATACCATAAGTTGAAATTAGGGTTAATTGTCAACTATTTTTCTAAGTCACAACTTCATCCATTTGTATTCCTAACTAACCAAAATTTTCCATGATACATGCATGAGTGGTAAATTTTTATAGTGTCGATGCCATGTTGGATCTTTATGACCAGATTTTTTTTCAACAATATGATTTAAATAAGAAATATAAACACTCTTCACAAACAATAGACTTTGTGTCACATTTTGAAACACATAGATTCTTTTCTCACGATTGTTATTCAAGTATTTGGAAAGTTCTTTATGAACATTTAACTCTTTGATGATGTCTCATGTTTTGATTAATCCTCCGCTACTGCTATTTTCTCTTGACTTACCAAATTGTATTATGTCCCTCTTTGATTGGGAACACCCTCACTTATGTACTTTTACCTTTTAAATAGCCAATTAATTCTTTATTTTCACATACACCATTTTATACTTATGCATACCTTTTCATGTGTTCCCCTGGTTGATGTGTGTTGTTCTTGTACAAGCCAGGATAGATGACCTAGAGAATATGTGATGAGAGAAACATACTCCAGGACGTGTTACTTTGAGGATAACGTATGATGGATAGGTTTCCCTCTACAATTTGTGCTTTTGTATTAGTTAACGGTAACTTTTCTTGTATGTACTTACACCCTTGTGGTGAGGCATAATGTATGAAATAGTTGATACATATGAAAATAGAAAAAAAATGCATTTTTAGATGATTGTATGGTTTTGTTTGTCATTATTTTTAAGAAATAAAAATACCTACCTTAGTTGATACATTTTAGTATATTTATATTAGGATGGGTTTGAGCCTCAATTAAATAAGGTTTGGATCCCCTCTTGGGTCCCACCCGTTAAAAATAATATATAATAATACATTCAAGTAGGGTATGTGATATATATAGTTTAGTACTTCTCAAATCACTTTTAGACCTAAAGGGGATGCGACATCCACAAAATACCAATTGGGATCAAAGGAACCATAAATAATTATTAACAATTTCAGTGTTCAACAAGAGATACATTCATCATAATGAATGATTTTTAATAAAAAAATCAAAAGAGATGCAAATGGGAATCAATTTACAACTTATGCCTCAATAAAGTAAATCAAGGTTTCAAACTCAATAAATACCCAAAACAAATAGGGATGATGCACATACATTTTATCCACTCCTAAAGTCAAGGGTCAAGCTCTAGTTTCAAGACAAGATCACAAATCACATATTAATGCTTTTGATATAAGACTAGGGTTAGTGTTCCAATACATAGTTAGCCATAAAGTCAACTTCCAAACTTCCATCATATTAGGTCTAGAAAACCACATCTGATTGCTAGTGTTCATTTTTAATTCTAAAACATGTGTGGTTTTATTTTCAAAGAATAGAAGAGTTCGTTCTGACTTTTATGAAAAGAAAACAAGCTTCAGAAGAAATAAATTTGTAATTGATTAAAAAAAACAAACACATTTACTACATGTATGTCCCACGTTGAGTTGTCTCTATATAGGATGGGCACTTGGCCTGGTCCTAGTGTAAGTATACATGCAATGAACTAATTCATCCATGATAGTATATAAAAAAATGTGAAAGGAAAAAATCTCATGAAAACATTGCTTCAAATGTTTTGATCATTGAGTGCTCAAGAAGCCCTTGTTTCTATTTGATCCTCAATGCAAAAATATGATCAACACAATTTACCATCGTTCCTCAATACAACCATTCAGTTTTCCAACCTAACCTGCTCCTACCAATGCTAGATTGAGGTAGGTTCCTACATAGAGGATATAGTTCCACAGTTGTTACGGGAAACCATGGTTTGTTAGATAGGTATAGGAGATGAGGCAATAACAGATTATGACTTCATCACTGCATGAAGATAGGATTAATGTAATGTAAGGTTCATATGCTCTATGAAGTAAAGAGAGAGATTGTATGTGGAGAGATATAGTTTGGAGAAAGGGGAGAAAATTGGGTTGGGAATAACCCTATGTTTGTTGTAAGGTTTTGGACCAAATTGATAAATATGGTTAGAAAAATTCATTTATTCAATTTTTTTAGTCCGTGTAAGGAAGGCCAAATTTAATTTTCTATGATAGATAATGATTTTGCAAGTGTAGCTTGACATATAGCATTAATAAAGTTACCTACTCATTTAGGTTTTATTTTTTATTTCTTTCTTATTTTACTCTATATGTTCAAGATCAATGAAAATTGATACTTAGGAAAGTTAATGTATGAGTGATATAATTATCACATATTTTCCATTATTTATGAATTTTAATAGTATATTTCACAAATTATATCTCAAGTCTCTTATGAATATAATTATTATCCCTTTAAGTATTTTGAATCGATATTTTACATTCCCTAGATCTACTAATATTATAGGCCTAGATAACTTATAGCTTCCTTATTTAAAAATTAGAAAGTGTTAAGTATAAAATTTTCATTATATCCTCTTACTTGAACCCAATATAGTTAGTTTACAACAAAATCTCATATTAGTAAACGTTCAACTAAAAGTCTTCTACTACTCCTATTATTGTATTATTCTACAAAAGGAGGAATAAAGTAAATCCTAAAGGAAAACACATAGGAAAAATTGGGTAAGGAAGTATATTGTAAAAACTCAATCTTTTCAAGGACAAATTTTAAAATGATCCATTTACAAGAGATAAAATAATCTTTAAATCATACATTACATCAGCTTACATGGAATCTCATACATTGATAAATTAACAACCTATAATATCTTGACTCTAACAGAGTAAATATCATATTTATTCATGTTGTCTTCTAATTCATCTAGAAATACATGATCTAGTCATCCATTTTCTCAAGGATATATATACACACGCATGAACTATAAAATATTATTATCTAGTCATAAGGATCAGAATTTTTTTTGATAATCTACAAAATGAACAAGAATTATACTAAATACCAATAGTTTCAATGTAAATTGTAACGTCCCAAGTGTTGAGGCCTTGGATAAAATAATCTTTGAAGGAATGATCAGACAACCTAATCACCAAGGTGCACCTCCTTTTTGGAGAGCCCATCAATAAGAACTTTGTAGTTGAGTGTGCTCAGTCTAGAGTGGTACTAAGATTGGTTACCCGTTGAGAAGTTACTATTAGATGTGCGTGAATGAGGAAAAACTGAGCAGTTAAGGCCATAGGTGGCCTGTGGTGCCAATCGCCCTTCTAGGAACTCTAATGGAGCCTTATGTAGTGGGTACAGACATTACAAATGGTATCAGGGCCAAAACCCCTCCAATAGGTGAGGCCCACATGGGCATGTGGCATGTCAGTCTTGAGTTGTGTGGTCCAGGCATGTTGGAAATGGCAACCCATGGTGATGTATCCACCCTGCACTGATAGCCATGACTAGGAACTGGGTACATATGGGCCATTCTGGGTCTACACTAAAATGGGGAATGATTATGAGGCCTTATAATTGAGTCTTGACAAGGACGTCAAGAGTCTATGCGGGGGAGATTGTAATGTCACAGGTCTTGAGGCCTTGGATAAAATTCCTTTAAAGGAATGATTGACTATCCATATCACCAAGTTGTACCTCCCTTTTAAGGAGACCATCACTAAGAACTTTGTTGTTAGTGTGCTCAGACCAGAGTAGTACTAGGATGGGTGACTTGTTGGGAAGTTAATCCCAATATGTGTGTGGGTGAGGACAAAGTGTACAACTAAGTCCAGTGGTTGTTTGTGGGACCAGTTATTGTTCCTAAAACTCTACTAGTGCCTTGGGTCGGGCATTACAAAAATGTGAAAGGAATTCAATATTTAGTCAAGTATCATTACTTATAAATGGTAACCAATATGATTAAGATCAATTTTGAATTGACCACTATTGCTGCACAATATTAAAGAAAGAACATGTTAATATGTAATTTGTAATGGAATCCTTTGGTTGATCTTCATGGATGAATGACAACACATTAGTTTCTTTCTTATTATGATGATTGACCACATGCTCATTATTTGCAATAATTTATGCTAGTGTAATACCCTTAATGTTGCACGAACCATCATGCCCTTTTTAATGTTTAGAAAATGTTCTTAGCATATCTAGTATCACAAATGGTTATGGCCTTACAAGGAGATAGGATAAAGTTTAAATTAATTTGTAGGCTGATAAACCTATATAATCATACATTCATAAAGAGAAAATTAAATTCCCAAATAAAAGAGAGAATGTGTGCCATAAATTAAATCATACAAATTCAAGAATTCTAGGTATGAAGATCCAAAAGTCAAACAAGAGAGATATTTATAAGTGTAGTACAACATTGTCTACTATTGCATGTGAATTTTTTGTCTGGGTGGTTTCTTCATATATTTTCCTATTCTAACTATCTTTATGGTTTAAACTAAGTTGCATACAATCAATGTAACATGCTAAATATATCATAATATTATACACTTCTCATACAATTAACCCTTACATTGAATACACATCATGTTACTAAGATAATATCATGTATTCACTTTAGTTTTCTAGTTCTAGAATATACATATATAAGAATGTATGTATTATCATATGAAAACATAGATTATTTAGTTTCATACATAGTTTAAAGTAGCAAATCATACTTTTAAAATCCAAATCTACACATAGTCATACAAAATCAACTTTCATATATTGAATTTTTCTCTAAAATCCATTTTATGCAAAACCAACCACTCTAAATATGATACTAAATCTCTATTATATTTATAGATGACATCTAGTATATATGTGTCTTTAGGGTTTTATTTTATAAGAAACAATATTGTGGATCAATGTTAATTGTTGAATTCTAAGAACTTTCTAATTAATAATACTTGTACAACATACACATATATATTCTACAATGAAGCTAAAATGGTGAAAAACTAACTAGCCTATTGATCAGTGTAATGATATCTATTATTCCTACTAGTTGTCCTTCATATTATCTTATGTTTTTTAAATTTAAAGGATTATGTCTATCCTATCCACTACTATTAAGTTACTAATATGTATGTGTTGGTGTTATACAATAAGGGTTGATTATACTGATGAAATCAAGATAACTAAGACATGTCTTTCAAAGTTTTCATCTTACTTCTTTGTTTTAGCAAAACAGATTTAATACATCACTTAGCCATACGACATCTACATAAAGAGGGAGAACAACCATCACAACATACAACGATCATGGACACACCCATAATCTTACAGAAACTCATATTGGAATGCGAATAAAACATTTCTTCATTGATCTCTTTTCTTCGATGCTGATATAACCAACTTTCCTTACGAGATTCCTTCAAAACGAGCATAGATTTGTAGACAAAGGGCAGTCTAAGACCTGTGATCTAATGGGAGTTCACCTCTACATGCGGATACATACAGTAAAGCAACATATCTAATCTGAATCAAAACTCGAGCTCTAGCTGAGACTAGAAGCAACGACACTCTCACGAAGGAGAGACACAAAACGCCGATGAAATGATGAGTAACAAACGCTTATTAGACGGCGAGAAACCAGGATGAGTACAGCCATCGGCCACAACAAACAACTAAACTAAAGCATGAAAAGGAAAAAGAATATAGGGTGGAGGAGCCCAACATCATAGTACTTGGTAGCAGGAAGAGGATCCCCGACGTTGGAGCCAAGGGGATCCGCCGAGAGCCACAGTTTGACGATGCCCGCCTTCTGCAGCCAAATCCTATATGCCGCTGGGCGAGGGGAGGCCTGGGGGAGCGAGGCGGAGCCCACCGGTGGCTGGAGCCCCCTCCCCCAAGCCATCCACCACACGTGAAGAAGCCCTAGCCACATCACTCAAGACCTAGAGCTCCCCTACGCAGACGGAGCATCTTATCCCATAGCTATTATTTTCCCTATCAAACCTATTACCTAGTGATGCAGAACATTATTCATTTTCATCTTACTTCTTATTACTAATTGAGTGTTTAAATTTGAGTTATAGGAGAATACAATTGACTAACACATTTAAGTTTGTTCATTTATCCTCTATGACTAGTGTAGAACATGATATGGAGAGGCTAATGAGATACTTTCTTTTTAATAGACGGATTACTCATTTCCTATATATAGGACAGCAGGCAAGTACAAGTAAAAGTTAAACTTAATGGGTCAAATAAACAAGCCTTAGATAATATAATAAACTAAATAGCAGTAATTCTAGAACTCCCCCTCAAGTTGGAGTATGGGTGAAACACATATTGATCTTGGACTTATGAAACTCAATTTAAAATTCACTCCCATACAAGGTTTTCACTCCCCCGTAAACTAGACTCTTCAAAAAAAATTGATGATGCATCCTTTAAATTTTTGTAGCTTAGGATAGATCTTTTGAAGTGCATATGGAATGAAGAATGTCACCATTAATCTAGAGTAGACTATCAAAGCACCATGACTAAACCATCTTCACTATAAAGGAATGTGTGATTGTAATAAGCATGATCAACACATCCAAAAATGTAGCATTAGAGGTAACTTTAAACGTAGATATGATGAGGTGATAATGACCAAAAACTGGATCAATCTAGAGTGTGACTCATGTGGGATTGATGGGAATGAAAGACATCATCAAGGAATCCCAAGTAGTTCACTAGAAGAACCATCTTGGCACTTTAGAAATGGAAGATGCAACTTCAAGAAGATATGAATAGAATATCTCAGTGAAGATAAAATCTAGTCAAATTGTCAACCCTTGCAAGGGTAGTATTTTTACTCATTATATTTATGGTGTTTGACTTGTATCAAGTCATTTGTGAGATGCAACATCATCATCATAGACTAGCACAAAAATGATGAAGAAAGTGCAACAAGATCTGTCCCAATGTGTGTTAATGATATAATTGAGATCCTTCAACTTGCATGATAGAAATATCCAACTAGAATGATCTAAGAGCAGATATACAACCTACATACATAGTGTCACACAAAAACTAAGAAGGATAGTTCCTTTGGGAAAGAGATGCACCAATGATGCACTGGAAGCATGAAGAAGCATATTGTCATTGGGAAAGAAATACACCACTAATGCATTGCATGCATGATACTTAATGCAAATGAAGTGCCCCAAAGAAATTGGAGGATAGATATGTGTAATAATAAGAAGATCTATGGAGAACATGATAGCCTAAACTAATACAAATTATCTTTGTATTGACCCCAACTTTTAAATATCCTACAATCAAGGTGGACCTTAGAGTTAACAATGATTACCTAAAATTTCTAGCATCCAAATATGTAAAATAGTAAATAGTAATTAATAATTTCCATTAATTAAAAAACATTTTTTACAATTTATACAATGAGACTACTCTAAGGAGATACATAAATTTTCAAAACAAAACTAGCAAATATAGAGAAGAAGTACTAAGGTATATAAGTGATCCTCTTTGTGACTTATCTTTAATATCATCAAAAGATACCATATCAATCCTCATGTCCTCATGTATTTATATGTGAGATTTAATAAAACACCATTAATAAATATGTGGAAAATATATTTCTAAAATGTGTATGTGGTGCAACCAAAATGTGCGCAAGTATAATTAACAACATAATGTTCACAACAAAATATTTCATGTATGAAACTCATAGATTCATTACATATTCTTACCCAATTCTTGGTATTCTATCTCATGTGTAGTTACTATCCATCCTTGGACTTATTTGTATTACACCTTGAGGCATGTAACTCAGGGTTGAGAATAATTTTTTACTTTATGTAATACTAATATTGGCATTATGGTTTCTTTTTTTTTTGGAGGGGGGTCAGGAGGTGATATTATTCAAGCCACCCTCCACATGCATGGATAACTTGAACATTATGTACAAATCATACAAAAAACATTAATTTGGTTAAACTTCTACCATTACATAGAGGAAAGGGGAGGGAGTGACCCACCGGATCGAGAGGAGAATCCATATAGCTTATATCTTCCTTAGAATTTTTTATATGTTATTTTACTAGAGAATCAACTAGGGCTATGAACTCTCAATCTGCCTTCACTAGCTTCCAATCTTCACAACACTAATGTCCTTCATAATCAAGTTAATCCAGGCCTTGAAAGCAGGATATTTCTCAACATTTCCTTCAATAGAAAAGATGGTAATAGCACTATCAGAGTAGATTGGTACATGTGAATGTCCATTTTCATTAATCTGCTAAGATGATAGATGCATGGCTCTAACTTCTACTTCTGCCATCAAGTTGGATTCTATAGTACTAACCATGTGCCATTCTCCATTATAGCTGAGGGAGATCACTGCTATTGTTGTCGTGTTGTTTTTAACAGCTGCATCTATCATCATGATACGTCCTTATTCTAGAGAGGTGAACTCAAACAAATTCCTACTCTTATCTCGCAAGGTCTCTCCTTGTGTAGATTCCTTTCCTTGATAATTAATTGGAATAGCACCTTTATTTGGTTTACTTGACTATCAATAGAGATGTTAACATTCTGGAAAATTGTCATGTTCCTCACCTTCAAGATGGTCCAACATATAATCACAAAGAGTGTTATGTGGTCATCCTTCTCCTACAAGTTTCTCCGTATCTACTCCTGAAACTCCTGTACAGTAGGGGTGATATGATATCATGGTAGGTTCATCTTATTCCATACCTCCATGGCATATGGGAACATATACAAACCAGGCTTGGTGTCCTCCTCCTCACTATTACATCTAGGATAGATGCCACTATAAGTGAAGGTCCTTTGTTTCCTCTACATGTTCATCATGATGGCCTGATTAGCAATGAGCCATAGGAATACCTTTATCTTGCTCGGGCACCGCGCCTGCCATATAGTAATCCAGGGCCCTTCCATGTGTTCTCGATCAGCATTATGAATCATGGCATAAGCACTACTGGTCATGTACTGCCATTTATATCATGTTTCCAACTCCAAACATCTATCACACTTGATGATTGAGGAACTGGTATATTCAAGATACGATCAACACACTAACTGGGTAGGTACGGTTTAAGAAATTATGTATCCCATGACCTACTGAGATTAACAAGGATTTCTACTCTCAAGTCTTGTATTTTGTCATCAATAGGACACAAAGACATATCCCCTAGGCATTCATATCTGGGTACCCAAGTATTCTTCCATACCAACATATCTTCATCGTAGTTGATAGTTCTAAAATAGTTAATCTGAATGAAGTTGATCCATGAATGGAGAGATCTCTGGAAAGGTGTCGAGAGACCCCCTTTGTCAGTTGTGTAGTTCTTATATTTCCCCTTGAGTCCATCCTTCCATAGATATGATTTGGTATTCAAGCATTTCTGGCTGTTATTCCACAATAAGGCTTTATTCCAATCGTATAGAGATTTAATATCTTGCCCTCCATCCTCCATTCTGGTAGTAACCTTGCTTCTAAAAACAAGTGACATTAGATTCCATTTGTGATTACTTCCCCAGATGAATCTGTGCATGATTCTATCTAGCTTCTCACAGACTCTAGTTGGGATCTTTGTTGTTTACATCACATAAGTAGGGAGGGTATTCATGATAGATTTGGTTAAGAAAAGTGTCAAGAGACAACTTATTAGCCTCCCAATTATTTATATTTGCATCCATGTTTTTAGAAATTTATGAATAAGTGGTCTTATTAACTTTATTATGCAAGATTGAGACCCCCAAATACATTCCCAGGTCCTTAGTTTTATAAATACTACTAGAAGCATAGATATTTGTCTGAGTATGTTGGTTGACTGAAGATGAGAAGAAAATCTTAAATTTTTCTACTATTATTTGTTGTCCTGAAGATTTCTCAAAAATCTTGAAGCACCAATTGATAATATCCATCTGCTTTATGGAAGCTTTAGCAAATATAAAAATATCATCTAAAAAACATATATGTGAAATTTTTGGTCCATGTTGATCAACTTTTATCAGTTTCCACTTCTTCTCTTTGACGACTTGATCATGAGTGACTTTGTTGATGTTGAACCCACAAAGTATGGAAAGTGCCAAACATTGGGAACTACCCTGGGAGAGGTTAGGAATAGGAACAAGAAGAAGAAAAAATCACTTAAATGGAGTAATTGATTGTATTTCATCATTTGTTCCCCAAAGCAATTGGGGATCGAAAAGTGCCAAATTTGATGACATATAAAGGGAAAAACAAAGTAAGAGCATGCAATTGAGGATGTTTCCACATATGTCATGGAGGCCTCCATTGATTGTGTACAAACAAATATACGAGTCCCAAACCAGAGTCATAAATGGTTTTGATAATAGAAAAATTACTTATTGATCAACTGTGTAAGTCGTTTTATACATAAGATGAAGAGATAGGGGGACAAAGGGTCCTCATATTGAAGACTCCTTGATGTTTTGAAGGATGTGAGAGTTTCCCCATTCACTGTAATGTTAGTGTTACCTACCTCTAATAAATTCATCGTGTACTTATTGATGTTATCTTGCCAGGCCAATTTGTTAATGGTATTGTCCATGAAATCCCAGGACATCTTATCATAGGCTTTTGAGAGATCTATTTTTATGGACATTTGGGGCAAGTAAGATTTCCTTCTCATATTATGAATGATCTCCTGGACTAAAATGATATTATTAGAAATTCATCTATGAGTGATCAACCTCACCTTGGGAGGATGGCGGTGATTGAAAATTTGAATTTATAACCTAAAAGGTTCAAGGGCCCCTGCAACTTTAGTACATGATTGAAGTAGATATACGGGGTTGAAGACAAGGATGTGGGGACACTTAGGATGCTTAAGATCTCACTCTTAAGTCAGATAATCCAATCCAATAGGCGATAAAAGTATGAAGCTAGAACCAGTCTAGAAGATTGTCATGAAATAAAACAAAACAAAGAAAAGAAAATAAAACAAATTTCGTAGGATTCTACTAATCAGAGAGAAGGAGTTCATGACTATGTAACCACAAGATGGGCAGTCTATGCACCCGTTCTCGAGCGTAGAAAACCCTCGAACACCTGATCAAGCAACCTACATCCAAACATGGTACTTACTGTGGTATCTGTTCTCATGGGGTCATCCCACTCGCTCTCGCACAACATGACTAAAATCTATCAATGACATGAAACCTCTCTTGAGGAATGACAAATCGGCACCCTGGAAAACTCTAGATACCATCTCAGGTCTAGAATGTTCTGAGGTGCTAGGAATAGGTGTGATCTAGGTAGAACCAGGTATTGGGCCTGACCGTGTCGGGTTGGGCCTGGTCATGCCCAGGTCTACAGTCCTATACAAATCACCTTGGACCATCCTCCTTTCAAATTTCAATCTAAACTACCTTCTTTTATCTATTTCTACAATGAATCTCTCAATATAGGAAGAAATAGAAGTTCAAGAAAGAAAGAGATCAAGCAAACTAGCAATCAAAATGTGAAAGAGAAGATAGAACAACAAACATACTAGATCTAAAATAAAACTGCTTGCTTAAGGTAAAAGTGCATAAACATTCCCAAAACAGGCAACATAGGCAAGAAGGAGCTCAACTAGCCATAGTTGGCACTGAACAAAGATGGAAGAACATTATTTGTACAGAAACAAAGGAGAACAATTGAAGAAAGGAGAAGAAGAAGAGATTTAACATGTAGAGGAGAGGTGTCTCTCACTCCTTAGCCTCTATATAGACTGGATCTCATGTTGGGTCATCCTCCTTGGTCTTCCAGGCTCCTTGTCCTCCTTTCTCTTTGATTTCGCTCCAAATAACAACTTGGTGGATGTATGGAGGTGGAAGATAGTTGGGAGTGGTAGGATGTCGGTGAATGGTGGTAAAAAATGATGGTAGATGGAAGCAAACCCGAGGAACAGATGTACGATGAGCACATCAGCCTTTCTAGACCTTAGAACTCTCCTACGGGGCTCTAGGAACTAAGAAAATTTGAAACTTGGAACTCCCAATCTCGGCACCCCTCTCCAAGTCATGAGGGGTGAGTATTTATAGGTGAATGAGGAAGATAGTCACGACACCTTCCTCGATCGTGGCCTTGGTCTCGGCCCAACCGTGCTAGGCTTAGCACGATCGTGCTAAGGGTCATGGTCAGTAGACATCACGATCGTAGTCGTGCCATGGTCAAGGTGGATCTGACGATCGTGGTAGTGGCCTAGGTTGAAGTCGACCCCATGGCTGCGGTCGTGCCATGGTTGAGGTGGATCCCAGAGTCACATTCGTGCCACAGTGAGGTGGATCCCACAGTCGTGGTAGTAGCCTCGGCCCGACTGTGTCGAGTGTCGGTTGACACAACAACTTGGTCGTGGTCGTAGGATTGCTTCCTTGCTCATGACATCCTTGTTGGTCGTGATCGCGGCATCATGGCTCAAACCCAAGGTTATTACTGGTGGTTGAGTGGCCCTCATTGATGAACCTTCTAATTGGCGAGGATGCATTCTGATAAAGGATTGGACATCAAAAATAGGGTCCAAGATATCAAAAGTTTCTTGGGCTCACGAATCAGTTAGTGGGGCCACTATCTCCTAAGTTGGTGCACATAGTGTGATACTTAGTCTACCACGGTCGCGACGGATGGAAGTCTAGCTACTGCAAAAACCATGTGTTGGGGAGATAACTTGGTGAATAGATTGTATTTTTAGGTTAGGAGCCTACAAGTCTCAAAATTGGCTAGTTGAGCAACTTTATCTATGAAAAGATAGAAGCTGCTAAAAGATAAGGAGCTAGGGTTATTTTGGGGTTATATTGACACAAAACTATAAATAAATTCTTAGCATAGATGCCTAAATTTGGGTGTTATCAACCAACCCAAGCTTAAACCTTTGCTTGTCCTCAAGTAAGAGTGTGCTCAAAGAACAAAAAGATAATATCCAAATTAAGCTTGGCAATAAATGCTAAGGATAAGAAAAATATTTTAAAACATCAATTCTCTTGATCCATGTAGTTTTAGAGAAAACCCCCACTAATCGAGCACAATCATGCTAAAGTAAGATCAAAGAGTGTCCAGGCAATATTATGTGAATTCACTGCAATCTATCAATAATCATGAGGGTTTGAATCAAAATTATAAAACATAAAAGAATTGTCACATACGTGATCACGCAGGTGATGATCAAAGAGCCATCATCCTGTATTCATGTAGACTAATCTAGAACAACATGCCTCCCACTTATTCAAGTCCTAAGAAGAAAAAAAAAGCAAAAAGACTCTAATGACTTATGAGGATCCTGATCTCGTCAGGTTGGTCCATGTAACAAACAACAGTCCTGTAGTCCGAGCCAATTGGCCCAAAGCAATGAGATGAACTTTTCCTACTATGCTTGAACCAACCTTTCTATTGGGATGATCTCATAGGTTTCCTAGGGGTTTCTAGTGACTCTCTAATGAGATTTTAGGTGGCACTACCAGGCATGACATATGCGCATTCATGAGCACAGTCATACGCTGGCTGGGCACCATCCTCAACTCTCCTAAAAGAGAAAACAATGCTCATTTATTCACACTCAGGATTTTATTCTCTTCATTCTATTTTTATAGGCTTGGGAGAGAACTATTTTGATATTTTTGGGATTTTGTTTGCGGCCAAGACTCTTTTGTAACTTTTTAATTTTCATCTTTTTGTCTCAATCTAAGGTGAGAGGACGAGCAGACCATCAAGGAAAAACACTTCAACTTGATTATAGCTCAAAACTCATCATTATCCGCTGGAGACCTGTGTGAAAAGATAGTAATTATGATTCAAGGATCCTTAGAGTAGAGGCAAGTTCATGAAAAATGCAGCTAGGAGTCTTTGATCATGCTCTAGCTCTTTCCAACTGTTCTATATCCTGGATTTTTCTATTCACAACATAGATCAAGGGAACAATGTTTTAAGCTATGAAAGAGGTGGATAGCCTTAAATTTATTACCAAACTTAAGGAAAGAGTCAATGAGTAAGTCAAGCAGACGATCAAGCAATTTAGAGTTGAAAATGTGCATTTAGATGTAAGGATAAGCATTTAGTTCTAAGATTTGCATTGCACACCCTTAATTGCAAAGCTACAAATTACAAAACAAAGTTTTCAAAAATTTTAAAATTTATACTAAATGCACGGAGTAAACATGCATGCATGAAAAATGAAGAGATAGAAGGGTGAATAGCACTACCACTCCAAGCTTAAAACTTTGCTCATCCCCAAGCAAGCCTTAAACTTAGTATAGTAGGGAAGGAATGGATGGACGTACAGAGAGAATTTTATTGATATCCTAGTATGATGCATATATGCTAGGATATATTTAAGTAGTTAGAGGAAAAAAATTATCTAAGAAAGAATGTGAAAAAAAACATTTTAACAAAAAGAGAAAAGAAAGGGGTAAGAAAAAGGGGGTGGCTATCCCACTATACCAACACTGGGATCCAAAATCCTAAGTTTTGGGAACATTATCACATGTGTCTTGCCGATTGGGTCCCCCATGGAGGAGAACAAGAAGTAGATATCTGAGCCCTTCTGAGTCTGAAGTAAATGAATTAAATTTTGGTGACTCAGTGAATTCATCCTTGTACTGGAATTGTATTGAAATGCACTGAGATGAATTCTTTGACAAATCATCCTCAAGGAACCTTTAAGGATATGAATCTGAATGGGAAGGCCCTAGGATGTGGATATAGGATGAGATGGAGGGGAGAGGCTGAAAGTGTTCTAGAGGGCTCCTCTCTTCTCTCTCCACCTTTAAACTTGAGGTTGGATGCTCAGATAAATTTTTATGTATAGTTTGAGTCATCCAATCATCATCTGAACAATAAGTATCCCCCATTTGAAGCTGTTTGTTGATCTACAACTCCAAGGTTGTCACCTTCTATGGGGTTTGGGGTATTTTCATGCTCAGTAGCCATGTTGTAGTGGATTGTCCATCATGCTTTGTCGATGTCTACCAATCTTGGTAAGGGAATGGTAGTGCATGTCAGCTCATGCTGCTCTAGCTCGTCGTCATCAGTATACTCACTGCTCCAATTTGAGCAGTTGTCATCATCATCCTTGTCGAACAAATTGTTCCAAACCATGATTGGCGTACTTCTCAAAGAGAAATGACAAGTCTCAATATGAGAGGTATCACTCTGGTCTGAATCAACTGTTGGTATGTATGTCGTGAGAGTCAATCACGGGATGATTGGTGGGATACATTAAGATTGATTTGATAAACATCAAAGGCAAGCCTCCAATTCTTTCTGGTTCAGTCATAGGAGATAATGATAGAACAGATTGAATGTCTAGAGAATGAAAATACTCAATGACATGTGCTTTTAGGTTGAGGACCTAAACTATGAGATCATACGGATGCTAAGAGTTTGTACATTCTTATTATGTCCCTAGTCGGAAGTCATTGTGGAAGGTAGATAGACAACAATGACACACATGACTAGATTGTGGTGTTGGTTAATTATAGAATCTCATTACTCATGATATGGAGATATTAAACCAAACACATAGGTACTTGTTAGAGAACAAGTGTACCAGACAGACCCACCGTGAGTTTGACACATGGAAGCATGACATGGTAGTCATAATCAGTTCTCACAATGATGGTGTTGAGTGTGATTCTTTGACCTAAAATCACTACACTCAACACATGTTGTTGGGTACACCTTGACATCATCAAATGCAATCCAGAAACATCGGTTGTTATAAAGGTGATGATTGGGTGGCTTTGACACATGGGGATTTTGAGGGGTAAGTGATAGATATGGGATTTGACCCTCCTGAGGGAGTTTGATATCCATGGCCACTTGATGAGTAGGATTGAGATAGGTATGTGCACGCATGAGTGAATAAGTATGTGATATTGATGTCATACATATCTCCTCCAATCTATTCTGAGATCAAGAAAGTGAATGAACATTGACAGGATGATTGTTCCATGCCTTGAGTTCATTCAGGATATCAATGACAAAGGAATTATACATTGACTGTAACACCATTCACAGATTGTAGGATTGAAAGTTGTTCTCCAACTTTCTATTTCACTAGGGTAGCATTGATGTGCGACTAGGCACCACTCTTTGCTTGTAAAGTCATAAGTGTTATGGATTTTCACTGCCAACGTGATATGGGCTTGCAGGGTCACACACATAGGATTTAACCTGGAAGAGGAGTTTATCCACAAATGATGTTTAGATTGATTACTGAAGGAGTTTAGTAGTTAAATTAAACACTAAATCAATTGATAGCTCAGTATCATAGTGTTCAAGGTGTTGGATCGATTGATTAGAGTATCAGATTGATTGGAACGGCAATTGACTTATTTGCACAGTCTGATGCCCCAACTGGTCGACTCATAGGGATGAACGGATCAGCTTAGGTTGATGAACCGATCGGCTCAAAGTAGTGAGTCAATCGACTCATGTGTCAATGAAATGATCGGCTCAATTGTTGAATTGGTCGATTCGTGTGACCAACCGAGATCGTTTGGAAAGTCAGAAGACTCTTTTTGTAAATGCATATTTGTTTCACTTGTGCAAATTTGATTTGGACAAGGACTAATATTTGATTAGTTGGAAATGAACATGGAAAGTCAATTTGAGTTGGATCAGGACCAGGAACCGATAGGCTCAAGCATGAACTGATTGGCTCAGGATCTCCAACGATCGGTTCAGGAGGTGAACCAATCGGTTCAACTGCCGCAACGTGTCAGATTTTGTGGAAATTCTAGACCCTTCTACTCCTGCTTTAATCCTGCATTGCCCGGGGTAGAGAACCCTATCACATGACCCTCCTATATATAGGGGTATTGGGGGATTCTCAGACAGTTAACTCAGAATACCAGTTGCTCTGCAAAGTTGTCTTGCTCTCTGGTTGTGGTAACCAGGAGAGCCCGAGCAAGTACTACCCGATTAGGGAGGCATAGCGAGGGAAAGACAACTACAGAAAAGCGACTGGTAGCAGGAGAGTGTGTCAGTGACTAGTACGCCGACAGGAGGGTACAACTCCTTCCGGTGTTGTTACAACCCCAATTTTTGGGTTCATTTGGTGAGAAATATAAAGATATTTGAACAAATAATGATATAATTTGTTTTGAATAAATGAATTGGCTATTGGGCCCAATAACAAAGAAAGTTCAAAAAAAAACTCTATTATTGAGTAAATAAGAAAATAGAGGAAAGAAAAATGTGGAAACCTCTAGAAGGCAAATCCAAAGAGGGACTTCATGCCTCTTGGGTTCCTTTGTTTCCAAGGAGTCCAAAGTTTCATAGAGAATGCAATAAGAAAAGAAAAGATCAATTAAATATTTCTTTGTTAAGAAAGAAATTGAAAATAATGATAAAATGTGAAAAATAAGTGGAAAGAGGTATAAATGAGTTATTCTTGGTGAATTTCATATCCCAAGGATTCCTAACATTAAAAGGAATACCAATGAGGAAAATAAAAGAGAAATAAAGACAAATCCTCAAAAAGAGATATTTTAATAAGAAATAAACAAGATAATGTGAAATAATGAATACAGATGCATCTAGAAGGATAATGAGTATCCTTAAAAAGGATTTTTGAAATGTAAGGATTTCTTGGGATCCAAGGAGTCCCAATGAAGAAAAGAAAGAGAAAAGGAAAATAAAACAAAATA